>NW_019289606.1:167410-188742 GCF_000500325.1 Leptinotarsa decemlineata | reverse complement strand
ATATGTGTAATTTTGTTTGTTTTTTTTTTTTATTTAATTATTTCAACCAAGCTTTGTCACTAAGATATGAATCTTCAGACAATAAAGCGTATTTTGATTTTGATTTGAATTTTCATATTTGGGCATGTATTTCAGTACATGGTTCTGACTCTGATTTGCAACTAGATACCTGGCAGTGAAAGACAGAGAACGAATAATTGTCGATGTCGAAGCTTGGCCATTATTCCCAGCTGAAGTTTCTTGAAAGCGCCTTGTCCCACATTCGGGATAGTTTCTAAATTTGCAGAAATTATTCTTATAATCGGCAATTGAAGTCTTGAAGTCATTTCGACAAGTCTCAAACAATTACGAAGTTCTGCAGAGAGAAATTATCCGCAATTTGGTAAACGTAAATAAGTATGACTTAATTCGCATGGTTGAATTATTCAAATCTACACTGTAAACAAACATCGTGTATTTCCCCATGTAACTATGTGGTGCATATATGAGTACTGAATAAATGCCAATGGCTGAGCTGAATTCCTACAATATATCTTCGCTACCAATAAAACTTCTCACACATTTCTACGTATGTCAATAAAAGTTGTTTACAAGGCATGAGAACACTAGATAAAGGCGATTCTGTTGAAAGATCACTCCGACTTTACTGGTACGTAGTTTTCTGAATGCTGACTGTGAAATTGCTGTAGGATCTCTCTACAATAATCATATCCACTTTTTATATATAAGAACTCATGACACATAAAAACTTTCCAAGAGTCTTCTCTCAGCCGGATCACCCTAGTATCTCCTCATCTTCATTACAGTAATTCAGATCTGATCAGCTTCCATATTCCGTGCTGGAAATCGTACATAAAAAATTAGGATCTCGTTAATTATTTCCCATTTGTAGAAATTGACAGCTGGGTGAAGAAAAATAGTTCATTGGAAATAATAGTTTGGGAGAATTTGAGGAAAACCCAGTTCATATTTAGAATTTAGGGTTATTGTGATCGTAATTAACTCTAAATGGTCTGAAAACAGATTGTCATCGAATGGGGAAGAGAAGATGGTTTTCAGATTCTTCATTCTAATGTTCAATGTTTTGTATGTTTGACTTGATTTTGAGGATATATGGGGTAGAATCTTCACCTTCTAAAAATGTCTAGAACAGTTCAAAACTTTGGAAACTATTCTTGAACATCTCATAACATTTCAGAACATCTCGAAAGAGATGTTTTAAAAATTTTAAAATAGTCTACCTAAAAAAGTGGTTTCCATTTCTATCTGAAAGAAGTGCTTCCATATATATACGAGCTGAAAGTTCCGCTTTCTAGAAATTTTCAGTACGGTCTAGGACATTCAACATAATTCGAGAGTATTCCACGATATTCCAGAATATACCAAAACATTCTGGAATGTTGTGGAGTGTTAACACAGGTCATAGTGGAAGATTCTTCAACAGTCTCAAATATGGAATGTTCTGGAACATTGTGGGTCATTTGGAGTTTTTTGTATGGCTGTGGCTACTAATTGGTTAGGGTGTATAAGGCAAAAATAAGTCGATCTCTCTAAAATTTTTTTTTACTGCAACTACAATCTCATATCATAAGGTTGATTCAAAAGTTTTGTGCGTATAATGATCATATGTTTTTGCAGCACCATATCCCAATAGAGAATTTCGTACCCCATACATTGATGCTGTTAATTTTTTTCCTGGCAAACCTGTTCACGAGCAGATTCTTTGGTTTCGATGTAAACCAAAGAAAAGTATTTCCCTAGGATATGGCTGAGGTATGTAAATGATGTTTTTGCGATATTTGATAACAAAACATCGAATAATGTTTTCAAATAACAGATTTCCATCAATAAAATCACAGATGGGTTATAAAATAAATGACAACTTCCATTTCCTTATATTTTGATAATGAGGAGCCAATATGGAAGGCTAGAATACGACATATTTAGGAAGGAAACAAACACTTTGGACATCACTGTGGACAGCACGAACGTGCTGGGCTGAATTTTCTAGTGCACCGTTTTTTGACATTTCCATGAGAGGTTCACGAAAGAAAAACGGACAATACGAGAAATAGCATTCAGTAACGGTTCCTCGAGAGGTATTTGTAGATGATGTTATGAGGAAGAAAAGGTTTGAGTTAAGAATAAAAGAAATCTCGACTTTTAGAAACGACGAAAACCGAGATGAATATATCTCAGGTCCATACAACTAATACACGAAAAACTTTGGAAATATTTTCAAGGAACTAGGCATGAAGGTGGCATTTAAAACTACAGAGCGTTTTGAAAATCCAAAGACAAAGTTGAGAATTCGGAAAAGTCTGGAATTTACGAATTTAAATGTAGGGACTGCGATACATAATATTATGGACAGACTGGAAGATCTATCAAAATAAGATATAAGGAACACTAAGTACACCTGAGATACTCCATTCTATAGAATTTAGTTCATTAGGATTAGATATACAGGTTAACAACAACAAGCCTATGAAAGTGTAGACATGAGTAAATATAATAATATTATGAACAACGATGGTAGACCAATACTCAATAGTATACTGTATAGCATGTTGAAATGATATTTTAATTTTCAGATTCACCTAACTATAACATAAGGACACATTGTAAAATTAATTCAGGACTAGTAGATAAGGCAACAGTGTAAAACTAATTAAAGACAATTAAGACGCAGTTAACTCGCAGAGGTAAGTATGGTATAAGTAAGGATAACATTGTATATACAGGGTGTAACTGAATAAGTGTAAAACATTTGAGGAGGTGATTCCTCATCAAAAAAAAATAGAATCTTTCATATGAAGAAACTTCATTGGAGCATCCCTTGTTAAGATACAGCCCCTCGAAGGGGGTACATAAAATTTGTATAACAATTTTTTTCACAAGCACTGAAAAAGTTACAATATTGAAATTAGCCTGACGTTTTGTACTACCAAAAAGACACTCAGCCAGTAATTTATTTGGTTTACCCCATGGTTGTAAGGGGTGGAAAACGCAACCCATAAAATTTATTTCCAATGTAACTTTTTGTCTTATTATTTTTTTTACATTTCAATAGCCTGTTTCATCCCAAACAAAAAATGTCTCTTGGGTTTTTTGCAAAAATAAACCAGTTCGCAGCAAAAAAATATTTCACGAACAACTACAGAGATACATCGTCATAAATGCGAACTGGATTTATTGTTATTTTGTAGTTAGTACCTGCATTAAACGATTAAAGGGTAATGAACAATAGTAATTTAATAATAACAAAACACACAACATGTAGAAATCATAGTAAATGTTCAATATGTCCACCTTCAGACATTACGCATGCGTCTAGACGTCGGCGCATTGAGCCACGTATTCGCTCAAATATTCCTGGAGTCTCTCTGATTACCCTGCACGCATCGAAGATGCTGTTTCTTAAATCCTCTACATCGCGAACAGAAGTACGATAAACCTAATGCTGTAAATGGCCCAAAATAGAGAAATCGAGAGGATTGAGATCTGGGGATCGAACGGGCCAGTTCTGTGGTTCTCCTCGACCTATCCACTGATTTGCATATGTTTCAGTTGAATGCTGACGTGCTACTTGACTAAAATGGACGGGAGCCCCATCATGCATAAAAAATATATCCCTTCTGACGCCCAAAGGAACTTCCTCCAGCAGTACTGGATGCACTTCTTTTAAAAATTGAACGTATGCCTCACCATTTAATCGAGGAGGTAGAAAATGAGGCCCAATTAAATCATCCCCAATAACTCCGAGCCACACGTTAAGAGAAAACTGTTCTTGATGGTTAGTTTCGACAATAGCGTGAGGGTTTTCATCAGCCCATATGTGGTAATTATGAAAATTAATAATCTTGTCCCGAGAAAAACTACATTCGTCTGTGAATTCTATCGTCTTCAGAAAGTCACGATTTCTTCTAATAATTTTCAGCATCCAATTGCAAAATTCCAGACTGTTCGGAAAGTCTCGCGGTAACAGTACCTGTACTCGTTGCAGATGGTAAGGGTATAAGAGTTGTTCCTTTAAAATTCGAAATACCGTCATATGATCAACATTTAGCTGGAAAGCAATCTTTCTAGTACTGCTTCACCAAGATGTGGTGTTCGTATTTCTCGATGGCGACCACAATCATGCGTTCTTTTGTCGAATGAACCATATTCTCGTAATCGCTGATGAAGTCGAGCAAATATTCTATGTGAAGGATGCTGCCGTTGAGGATACATTTCAGCATATCTTCTAGAAGCTTCTAACCCATTCCCCTGCGACAGACCGTAAACGTAATGCATATCAGCCATTTCCTCATTTGTGTATCCCATTTTAATAACAACTGAATTATTAAAGTAACAAATTGAGAGCAGAACAACAACACACAATTAGTATTAATTCAATTTCGAAAATTCACAAACTGACAGCGTCATACCAATTTAATTAGCTATCGCTAATAGCGACCTACTAGATAGATTAGTTTCGTATTTTCGCATTTATGACGATGTATCTCTGTAGTTGTTCGTAAAATAATTTTTTGCTGCGAACTGGTTTATTTTGGGTAAAAAACCCAAGAGACATTTTTTGTTTAGAATGGAACAGGCTATCCGAAATTAATTGTTAAATGGTAAACAAATAATAAGACGAAATGTTACATTGGAAATAAATTTTAGAGGTTGCGTTTTCTACCCCTTACAACCATGGGGTAAACCAAATAAATTTCTGGCTAAGTGTCTTTTTAGTAGTACAAAACGTCAGGGTAATTTCAATATTGTAACTTTTTTAGTGCTTGTGAAAAAAAATTGTTATACAAATTTTATGTACCCCCTTTAAGGGGCTGTATCTTAACAAGCGATGCTCCAATGAAATTTCTTTATATGAAAGATCCTATCTTTTTTTCGATGAGGAATCACCTCCTTAAATGTTTCACACTTATTTAGTTACACCCTGTATATTTAGTTTACTCTTCCTCTTGAAGATGTTCACTTGGTGATCGAAACACGTGTTGAGGTGTTAAAATAACGGTTTGGTGTTGGGACAAAACTCCAGTAATATTCATTACTACACCCGAAGACTTCAAACAGTGCATCACAAGTGAACATAGATCAACATAGAATCTCTTCTCAAGTGTAATAAAAGGCAAATTCAGAACAAATTGTCTATCAATCTATATTTATTTGCTTCCCAGATTGTGGAAAAAGTATCACTTTCAAAAAATATCACTTTCAATTTTGAAACTTGAAGACAACACAAAACAAAAATGCGACCTCAAGTTTCAAAGTGATTCGATACTTCAAACTTTGAACAAAACCAATGCATTTCTTCATTACGCGTGCCGCATCAGTTTGTGAGACGCCTTGAATTCATTTCAAAACGCGTGGTTGTGATTTGTAAAAATAGGGATCACTCCAATTCGAATAAAAACCAAGTTCATCTTCTTCCAGCAAAGACTGCGATTGATTTTTCCCAATATAATAAACGAACTACAAAATCGAATGAATTCCTCCAGAACATTCATTCACCAGTCGTCACCTCCATATTTTTTATCGCAACGACACAACATTCAATTCTCTCAGAATGCTCGAGTATAAAGGAATACATAATCGTTCATTTCACTTCTCGGTTTTCCCAATATTTCTTTCCGACTCCAACGAACGATTTACTTCACCCGGTGAACAAAAACTAAATCGAATATATCCCTTTCGACACACCTACTCGTCCTAGACAAACGCTATTTTCTTCGTGATGTTCACATCGCGCAATCTATAATTGGATCTGTTCTTAGCCTAAAACCAAACCCTGGACATTAGACTTCATAGATAGTTTGCATAAATAAATGTTTCCTGTAGAAATTGAAAATTTCAGTGGCTCATTCAATCATGAAATCGGTACGTTCGCCTTAAATCGATAGAATATCATCTACTACTTAAAATAATTGGGTTCATGTCGGTGAGTGCATTGGATTATAAAATAGTAACCAGTATGTGATTCAACAACTCCTTATACAAGGTGAACAAGTTTCCCTTTCGAAAGCTATCCAATGAACGAGCAAAGGCACATTTGAACACATATAAAAAAAAATATTTAATGTCTAAACAGGAATAAATCCCAATAACAAGACATATTAATATTATCAACAAGCATGTTACAGTTTATATCTACCTATATACACACAATACACATACATATATACATACATACATACACATATACATACATACACATATACATGAATACAATACTAATTTATCAACTAGAAACACCTGAAGCGAGTAAACAAAAAATAAAATAAAGTGAACATTTAGGAGAATTAAGCAAAAAATTAGTTGGAACACTTGGTGTGCAGCAAGCTAGAAGAGTAATTGAAAAAAAACCTTAAGTCAGATATCGAGCTAACAAGTAAGAACATAGTTCAGGTGTATTACAAAAAAAACAGCAGTAATACAGTAGTAGTAATAAGTTCACATGATAGAATAACTTTCAATTTGGGCTCATGTATTTTGACTAGAGTGTAAAAGTTTCTTAAGGTGGTTCTTAACTCGACCAATAGGTTCATAATAAATGTCGAGATTTTCACAGAGTTGATTGTAAAGTTTGCTCATTGCAACAACTGGTGACTTGAGTAATATGTTTGTTCTAGAATTTGGTAGATAAAAAGTCAGTTCATTTCTAGAATTGATTCGTGAAACATGAAAGTTGAAGTGGGAGAGTAGTTCGGGACATATGAAGCAGTCCTCCTGTGATGTAATGGGCCGAAAGATTTTCAAATCATCTGCAAAGAGTAAGAAATTGCTAGAGAGAGTATTTCCTATGTCGTTGATGAAGAGTAAGAATAAAAGAGGTGTTAAATTGCTTCCTGAGGTGCACCACTGTTTGCAATGAATTGGAACGACTTGTGACCCCTATAATCTACGAATAGGATACGTTCAGTTAAGAATGAGAGAAAAAGGTTTAAGAGTTGGGAGTCGAATCCATATTGATGAAGTTTATTGATGAGAATGTTATGATCCAACTTGTCAAACGCCTTCGAGAAATCTGTGTAGATACTCGTAGATTATTATTAAGTGCATTACTTACTGATTGTGTGAAGCACATTAAGTTAGTTATTGTTGATCTTTTGCTAAAGAAACCGTTTTGATTGTTTGAAATTAAATTCTTAACATTAGGAAAGATTCTGTTGTACAGACATATCTCAAAAGCCTTTGCAAAGTTTGATAACAAGGTTATAGGTAGGTAGTTTTGGATATTGTTTATGGCACCAGCTTTGAAAATTGGGAAAATTTTTGATATTTTCCATTCGTTAGGAAAGCATCCTGTCCTCAGTGCTAGATTGAATATTGACTGTAATGGTATGGCTAGGAAATGTGCACACTCTTTAACCAAAAAGCTAGGTATGTTATCTTTGCCACTTGTGAGTTTTGGTTTTAGTTTGTTGAGAGAATTGCAGATTTCAATTACTGAAAAATGTTTTAAAGAAATGATAGGTTTGTTTGAGGTAACATTCGTGTGTTCATATGATTGTAGGGGTGGAGAATATGTACTTTCAAAAAATTGTGCGAAAGCATTAACGATTTCGGAGGCATTGTTGTATTCAACATCGTCCCAGAATAGAATACTAGGAATTCTTGATGTACCTTTCTCATTTTGAATGTACGACCAGAAATTGGTAGGATCTTCTTTGATTTCCATTTCAGATTTATTTTCATATTCTCTGTATGCTAAATTGAAAGTATTCGAGATTTTCACTGAATAGTTTCACAAAAATGCGACACGTGTTTCGCTAAACAATAGCTTCTACAGGCGTATCTTCACTCAGAGTAAACTGTTTCTTGGATACGTTATAGATTTTCATCAGGTTAGTCCAGGAAAATTAGTCAAATGAGGGCAAGGATCTGGGAATGAGAGGTAGTCAGCTATAAAGTTCTACGAACCTTCATTTTGACACCCTGAAACTTTTTTCAAAACCCACTTATCGTAGGGTGTTCGCGACTACAAATATTCCAAGTTCAAAGGTCAAAAATCGATTTTTTTCATATTTATTACAAAATATCTCGTTTCCTATGGGTTTTATGCTATTTGTATTATATAATTGTTCTAGAGGGTTGAATATTCAACTACTTTTGTTTGAACAAATCAACCTGTAATTCTGATTGAAAACACGCCGTATAGACTTAGTTCAGACTTCCATTCTCTAATCTGTAAAAAACTGAAAAGATTAGCTGAAAAATAACAATTATATTTCACTCAGACCGATCATTAGCTCCAGAGATTCAACCACTCAAAACTTGTCCAGATTTTTACTATACCAATAATTAAACCACTGCAAGGAAAAACATCATCATTTGTGGAAAATTCAAGGCATTTTGTCGAACTACTAGGGGCAATCGAAGTCACAGAGGAGGATCAACTAATCAGTGTCGACGTGGAAACCCTTTACACCAACGTTCTGGTCGAAGAAACACTTAAAATCATACAAAGGAAGGCATCCGAAGATTTAGCCAAAGCCTCGGTAGATAACAACATTATCCTGAGGTGGATTAAAGGGCACGACAAAAGTGATGGTAATCGCATTGCCGAATTTTTAGCCAAGGAAGCGGCTGGACTAAGAATTTTAGGACCCAGTGGCACCTACGGCTTGATGACTTCGACAATTGCGGAACTAGTCAAGTGTTACACCCATGCTCAATCCTTAAAGAGATGGGACGATACCAAAGGATGTAATCTTGCGAGGATCACCTTGGGTGACCCTGGGAAGCTGGCGCCGAAGAAATATTTGGCAATGACCAGAAAAAATTTACATTTACGCCTAACAGTAGGATTTCTGACTGGTCACTGTCAACTAAGGAAACACCTCCATAATATGGGGCTGGTGGTCACACCTCTATGCAGGATGTGTGAACAGGAAGATGAGACTGTCAAGCATGTCCTGTGCGAGTGCCCGGAGTTATCGTCAATAAGAGAGTGTGTGTTCGGCGAGTCTTGGCCTACACCTGCCGATATAAAGGAGATGTCTCCTAGTGACCTGTCTACCTTCCTGGAAAGGACAGGATGGACGATGACCTAGGAGGACAACTCCTCGGGAGGATGTACTCCAGGGAGTGCCGAGTCTGGTTGAGATACGTAGAAGAAATCTTCATAATATGGAACCATGAAAATGCAGAACTAGACACTTTCCTGAAGCACATCAACAGTAAGTCCTTCCATCACTTCCACAATGAAGAAATAAGTCCACAATAAACTGCCATTCTTAGACGTATTGCTGAAGAGGACCGACATTAAATGGGAAACATCTGTATATCTATAACCCACTCGCACGGGACAGTATCTGAACCAGGAATCCAACCATCATCAATCGACTAAGAGAGGAATCATCAAGACTCTAGTAGACCGTGCTTTCAGGCTCTATAATAAAAAGGAAGGTCCCAAGAAGAAACTAGGAATCATCAAAAATTTACCTTCAATGGAATGGTTACTCCAAAGTGATGGTGAAACAGACTTTGACAGCAAGAGCCTCATAATGAAGAGAAACCGCCACAACCAGTACTTGTACTTCCCTACATCAGAAAATTGTCGGAAAGGATAAGAAGAATTGGGTTCAAGTATAACATCAGAACCTGCTCCAGATCTGGAAACACTATCCGTAGCAGCTTAATGAAAAAAACAGGCCACAGCAGTTACGAAGGACAAATCCGCATTTACGAATCGTGCTGAATTGTTCTTGAGAAATTCAACATCAAACCGTTTCTATACGTCTATTCTGAAAATTTGTTTCCTAAATGATTAAATTTTTTTTGTAGCTCTTGGCTCTTGATTATTTTTGTCATATACTGCCAGTGAATCATCGTCTGCATATAAAACAAGACAGTCAGTGTTTATATAAATTGGAAGATCGTTCATAAATATAAGAAACAGTGACGGTCCCAGTTTCGATCCCTGGGGGACTCTAACATCTACATCGTATGTTTTCGTTTCAATGCGTTCATTCTCACGAATATTTTTCAACCTTTGATGAGATCAGAAAGTAGAACCCCCGCGTTTTTCTTCTGATCCAAGTGTTCATAAAAATACTGCAGGATACTACAGATTGCATCCTCTGTGGATCCCCTGAGTAAAAACTATTATGGCACTTACTTATATGGCATATAATATAATTCTATTATAATTCTATGTTGCTTTCTCTATTATTTCACATATGATAGTGGGGACGATTACGGCCCTTTTGTTTCCTTTGTAGTGAAATACAAGAATTTGGGTTGAAATTTGATATAAACTGGTGACAGGTTGAAAGTGATAGACTAATGTGAGCAAAAGATTTAATCCTCCTCAGAATATCTATAATGTGATGAAAATAGTACAAAATAATGAGAACATATATTTTAATGAGACTGCCTTTTTATGTATCAGGTCAACTGAATTATCAACAAAAATAAAATGTCGCGTTTCTTCAACTCCATTTATACTAAAGGCGTACATCAATATTCCTACATTCTCACAAATAATAATACATAACATACACCTAGATATATGCACCAAGGTATTTCTGACGTCGCCATGATCGATATAGTACCTTTGTTCGGTCTACGTATACCTCAATATTGCGTTAAATTGTTCCAGGCATTGAGATTGATTAATTTGGTATTTATTCCTCATTAACACAATATACTCACTACGATACAGGTCCTGATGCTGCTATTTAGTGAAATAATGATCATGTTCATTAGCGGGGATAAAGGGGGCAAGCGGGATACATCTGACAGTGGCAGGAAACAAATGTATAAAGCAGAAGTGAAAAACAAACGAGGATGGTGAGAAATTGGTTAGCAGTTTTTTAAAAAAAGTAGACGGATCGTGCATCTGATGAAGTGTTCATTGCCCATACTTCCAATTATCCAAGTTGTCAGCCAAATCAACCAAATCTGGAATTGAAGTTGTTGAATTTGTCTTCTATTCTTTTTGGAGGAATCTTGAACACGAAAAATTTCGAACTCTAACCATTCAAACTTAAACTAAAATGAGGAGTATTTTATCGAATTTTATAAAAATTCAGATGAGATTTGACATCCAAACATTCAGTCCAATATTGGATATTCAATAAACATAATTGAATCCTGAAATGAAAATAAAATTAATATTACAGGAAATGATCACAAGCGATACATTTCATTGAATTTCATTGAATAGACAGAAGTCATTGAACTCACAGAATTATAACGATGGTGACATTTCAGGCTTCTTCGAAAAAATCACAGAGTATTTTTCAGTTCAACATAGTCGAATTATTTTTAAGGACAAAACAAAAGCACTCCGGGCGTTCTAAGAGCGGTGCCTGTGCGAAAGTAGCGATTCACGTTGGATTTGAATCGCTGAAGAATAAATTCATAACGTTCTCGACAAGTTTATTCCACATAAACGCAGTTTAAATGAAAAAGTTCTTAAACAGTGGAGTTCGAGGTGTACTGAGTAGAACCTCAAAACGATGAGCAGCCACACTCCGGCCCGTATTTCTGAGTACCGCTCTTGGTGGAATCAAATGGGCCAAGTCACTCGAACACCTCACGTGAAAGTATCTATAGAAGAGAGACAAATCTCCAACTTTTCTTCCAGACTATCAGGCAGACTATCAACAAGCTTTGAGAAGCAATCTTTACAATTTCAGCGATATCATTGTGTCAAGACCTAGTACAAACAAAGCAGAAAGCGAAATTGTCTGTCCTGACATTATTATATCCGATTCAGAGGCATTTATCTTTCTGCAGAAAACCGATGCCTAGAATTTCGTAGCATAGAATTGAACCAAGGTACTTTCACCCCAATTCTAAATCACTTCTGAATCCTCATTAAGATATGCAACCCCCTGCTACTGGTGAAGATCTTCTTCCGCAATTGATGTCCTGGAACCCAAATGGAATAACGAGACAAATGTGCTGTCGTAGTAAAGCAATATATTGGATTCTTGGTTTTTTGCAATGAGTCGTTGATATATAAGGGATGGAGACGATGTTGATCCCTGGGGACAAGTATTCAAGAGGTATTCATCGACGGTCATTTGCAGAGAACATACTTTCAGAAAGCTGAAGAGCCACACACAAAAATGATCCGACAAGCCATAGCATCGGAGTTTGGCCAGCAAACCCTCATGTCACACACTATCAAAGCGCAGCTCTTGACTCTCCATGTTTCTCGATTGCGATTATCCAAATATGGGTGACATACCATAGAAGGTCTTCTGTTGATTTTTGTTTCTGAAAGCCATATTGATGATCGCTCAAGACGTTGAAGTCTTCCAAATATATAAGCGGCGGCGGCTCGTCAGAGGAGGCAAGGGAGGCTCAGCCTCCCCATAAAATTTGAGGCTAGTCATCGCAATAATTTAAAAAATATTGACAAACAATTATGATTATTCTTTTCTAAAAATGTTTGGGTATCATTACTTTACCATCAATTTTTAATATAAATACATAATATGCCCGAAAAAACACTATCACTCACTACGTAGTACGAACCACACTGTATCCTGCATCAACAAACCTCAAACGCATCGCCCATGAACGAATAAACTATCAACCCGAAATAATAAATGTCATACGTTGCAAGGGAGCTAAGCCTCCGACTGCTTTAAAAAACACAGGCTCCACGAGACCGATCCAACCAGCGACATACGTCCCGATTTGTAGTTTCAGTTGCAGAGGAGGCTTGCCTCCAGTTGGTCTCCGTTAGTGTACGAATGCGTTTGTTTTTTATTTAATTATTCGGACGGGATACCGCGACGGACCGGAACTAAAAAATATTCCGGTTAATCATTTTAGTGTTTCTTGATAATATTTGTTATTTGTGTATAAAACAGGCAGAATTATATTATAGAAGTGCTCTTTGTTAATATTTTTAATGTGTTTTTAAAGTGTTTTCTTTCAATTTCAAGGTGTTTTCAGGTTTTCACTTTTCCGTAAGTTTTTTTTTCATTTATTATGAATAAGTTGGACGAAATTAAAAAATCTGACGATATAGTCGATTGGTTGCTGACAAATAATTTTAAGTCTTCATCTTATGATAATAAATTTTACATTATCAAAACTCTGAGAACCAAATTTGATTTCAATTAAATCGTCAGATAATCGACAAAATTGTGGATTTAATATTAGTTGGTACGATAAATGCGATTGGTTAACCGGCTCCATTAAACGAGAAAAACTTTTTTGTTGGTCCTGTGTTTTATTTTCCGTACAAACCGAATACCAAACGTGGTCTAAAATGGGATACTCCGATTTAAAGAATTTACCTCGTGTTATGGGGCAAATATTATTCACAATTTGGCACTTTTTTAAAAGGTAGCGTTTTTTCGGGCTACTCAAAAACCATCCAAAATGAGCTTATTATAGACAGTGTGGCATACATTATTAAAGGAAATACAAGCAAGAAGATTGAAAGTGTTTCTTTTTTTGCATGGGAAATTGATGAAACTACCGATATTACCTGTAGGTACATCACAAATTTCAATCGTTTTTAGATATGTCAAAGATGGTGATGTGGTAGAACGTTTAATGGGTTTTCATGGTGTTTCATCTGGGCGCACAGCTCACGATTTGTTCAATTTTTTAATTCGTACGTGTGACACCTATAATTTTAGGCAAAAGTTGATCGCGCAAACCTATGATGGGACTGCGGTCATGACCGGCCATTTAAATGGTTCACAAACTAAAATAAAGTCCGTAGCTCCTCATGCACTTTTTACGCATTGTCATGCCCATGCCCTAACTTTAGTATTAAGCAAAGCGTGCAACAACATAAAAAATTTCGCGACACCGGCGGGCTTTTCTGTGTGTATATGGTATATATGACTTAGGCCTTCCCTGTTCTCCAATGCACGAGCCGTCACTGTATATAAGGGTATGGTTGTTTACGGCTTTCTCCATGATTATTATAAATATATATCATCTTGTGTCTTGTTATCAATGTTATAACTTTTTAAGTTACCCTGACATAATGGATTACTTAAAAATCATAGAACATATGTACTTTGTATTGAGATGGATCAATCCTGAACAGAAAAGTATTTAGTTGTCGTTGTGAACTATTTAGAAGAGATATGAATTGAAAAAAATATTTCGATGCCAAGCCCAAAATTTATAGAATTATATAAAGGCAGATTTTATATTGATACTCAATAACGGCGAACTTCAATTGGAAGTTATTTACGAAGTCTTGAGTATTTGTATACAGGTGGATTCAGGTAATGAATGTGTCAAATCTGTTGGAATTCAAAATTCAACCACAAGACTTCAAATATCATCAACCAAACATAATTTTTGAAAACACATTCAAGTCCAAACACCAGATAGCGGTGTTTCTACCCACCGTAGGTCTCATCAGTGTCGTTAGGATGAACCACTAATGAGTTGACGGACTAAATTGTTCTCAAAAACAAGCCAAAGGAAGTAAGGGCATTGACATCAACCCCTACAAAGATCCAATCTATGGAAAAGACACAGAACCCAATCCATGAATATCGAATATGAGCAAAGCCCAAACTTCGACATCAACCACCGGCAAGAATCATCTTCTGTGTCTTTCACGGCTTCTCGAGGATTGAGCTCTTTGTTTTTATCCAATAAATGGCGTCTTCGTAAGAAGTTATCGTCCTCGCTTACTCAGATTTGTTCTCTGAGGGTTGTTGAGTACAGTAATCCATTTGTTGACGTTTCCAAGGTGTTCGATAAAATCTCATTATGGATTCTCAGCCAAAATAACGGGTAGCCAAAATTTGTCTTTTTGGCTACCCAAAACAAATGATCGATTTTTTTCTAGCAGACCGACTATGTCAATGTAGAGTAGGACAAGAAGTCTCCACCAGGCGGCTCCTGGAAGCAGGAGTCCCACAAGGCGCAGTTCTTTTCCCACACCTATTCTGGGTGTATACAGTAGACGTGACTAAGCCAGAAAACAACCTGAAAAAATTGGCACTCTACGCGGAAGACAACGCTCTACTGGCGAGATCTACCAACCACGATATAGTTACAGGACACCTGCAACAGCAATCGGATAGGTTAGAGGAGTGAGGCAATTTCTAGAAAAACAGTATCGACCCCGAAAAGTCAAGCAAAACTGTTCATCTGAAGGAAGATACATCCGTGAGAACACATCGTCTTCAACTGCTGGGAGACTACGTAGACCAATGAAGCAAGATACCTGGGAGTCATCTTCGACAGAAAACAAACATTCATGACCCATATTCACCCATTTTAGGACGCAGGAGTAACATAGATATCCAAGTGAAACTGCTTATAACCAAAACCATCCTACTTACCATCATCTGTATACCTCCACTGCTTGAGGCCAGTGCGCAGAAAAATACAGATGACAAATCCAAATCGTCTAACGGGATCTGGATCTTAGCACCCAGTACGTGGATGAACTCATGAGAAACCACGCCGAAAACATCTTCGAGCGTATTGGGATACTACCAGCACTACATGACCTTCACGACACACTGAACAGGGACGATGCCAAATTCCGCGAAGGATCATCTTCAAGAGTCGCCCTCCGGCGGCTCCGGTGAGTACACACAGACACACGCAAATATTCCGGTTCTAAAACACACACTAGTCCAGTGGTCTCCAGTTAGTTAGGTACAGGAGGCCACCATCCGCATACTACACACAGTAGTCAGGTTTTACTAATAATCAGATAAGGGTGTAAAAGCTGTGGAAGTTGACTTTCGACCAAAACAGGTCAGATTTCAATCTTGCTTAAGTGCCAAGCCATGATTGGTTGGGGGCCACCCGTAAATAAGTGGGGATGGACGGATGAGATTTCAGCTTCTGCACACAGAGACAGTGTGGGGAAGGACAACCTAGCACCTCTGATGAGATCTATAGCGGGTTGAAACAGCACTGTGTGGTGTCGGATCATAATGGCGTTGTGTTTGAGTTCTGAGTTTGAAATATATGCCTCGCAATGAAAGCTGCAGTGAAAGACATAGGACGAGTTTTGGCGGTGGTTGAGGTTGAAACTTGGCTTTGCAACTTAACATCTTGGGAAGCCTCGTTTATCTTTGATGTTCAAGGAATGAGTTCTCTACCGATCCCATAGATGTCGTATCCGTAAGGAGAGATGTCACCACAATAAAGTTTTAAATGGAACTCTACCGAAGAAAGGTTGGTTGAGTAACACAATCATTTTTTTTAAACGATAGTTTTTTAAGTTTTTAAAAAAGTTGATCATGTTACCCACCCAGCCTTTCTTCAGAAAAAATATTGGGTCACTAAACTAGTTAACTGAAATTTTACCATTTCTAAAAGCTCATTTTATCTCGTTTCTGTTAAGGACCAGTTTATCACCCCAGTGCCGATAATAAACTCATCACCAATGCAATTCTCTTCTTTCGAAAACGTTATTATGTAACTAATCAAATGACCTTAAACCAAATCATCAAGTCGAACATACAAAATCAAGATTTGCTCATTGATCACATCAGCCTCACATGTTTGACATGATTTCCACTTCTAGACCATTCGCTTTGTTTAACGGAAACGTCTGAACTGTGAAGGGAAACATGAACAAGCTTCTTAGTATACTTATTTGCTGTATCTCACGTCACCTTGTCTCGTATAATGATCTTTCGCTCACAGATATAACGCTGAATATTAAATTAGCCGGGATATCTTCGACCTGGTAGGGAAGCGGATGTGCGGGACTATCAGTATAAGATCACGAAACACAAACATTTTCATGAAATTATAGTATAGTTGAATTATGACTTCAGAGAATTGACGCTACAAATAGAGGCGTAACCAAATTTCAAGTGCCTCCGATTCGGAGGTGTGTGTAATTTAATCAATAATAGAGAGAAAACGTCAACATTCTCGACCCTGATGATTATATGAATTTTTCAGAACTATCGATTCAAGTTGTTGATTTCAACGTTTGGTCTTCAATCAAATCTAGATATCTAAATTTTTCTCACTCACCAAACAGGCAATTTATGTAAAAAAGAAGTCTTGACGTGTGTTTAACAAAAATAAAAAAAATCAGCATCACTACATATTATAAGACAACCTTATAACCGTTGTTGACCGCGTTTGATCAAACAAATCGTGGTCAACAACGGTTATAAAGTAGATATTATAGACTCCATTCTTTCCAAAAAACTACAAAAGCAAGCCATGTACCTGGTCTACCCAAATTCAAGGTGCGATAACGTCAGTTAGAGGACATTGTCGTATTTGGGTGAACCAACCAATAATATTGCCAGTTTTTTGAAGAAAGAATGCGTAAACGTAGCTTACAGTACGAATAATAGTCTAAGTCGGATAGATTAGGAGTATATAAGCTGACTTGTGGCTCTTGCCCAAAACTGTATATTGGCCAAACAAGAAGAACACTTTCTCAAAGAAATAAAGGCAATACATTTCAATCATGAATACGACGTGTTACATTCAGAAGAGAAGAGTTTGAAACTCAATCTTCTAGAATGTTCAGGAATCAGTAGATTCAGGAATTTGGGTAATTTACTGAATGATCAATTAGAATTGAATAACTCCCCGTCACGAAATATTTTTTCAAATGTGGAAACTGGGACATAAGCTCAGGTAATTTAATCCATTACAAACTTAGCTTAAAATCAGATACTTGAAATATAGGTATTTCAAATTGTAAAATTAGGTATATCAAGCATTGAATATGTTGAATATAGTTAGTAACGACACGCTCGAAGAAACCATTGCATGGCGAAACACGTGTTGCGTTTTTGTAGAATTGTTTAGTGAAAATCTCACAATAAAGTGTTTTTTGAATACGTTAGCGTTCTAATCCCTTTGAGATATGACATATTGCCTTTATTTTACCAATCTATAAGAAAATACGCGATGAATACGCCATAATAATAGCTTTTTTTATACTAATCGGCTATAAAGTAATTGTAATTTCTATAATGACTTCAAATGATCCCTGCACCACCGACTCTGATAGGAACGAATCAAATATGCTGAGTTAATTTTCTCATCTGAACGATCACATGTTCAGTGAACTACGCCACTGCACACTTATTAAAAGGAAGGTACAGTCTGCACCATCTCAGTAACCAAATTAATCTTGGTTACATTTGTCTTATGTAAGATCCACCCAAGCCTAGAAATTTCGAGTTTGTATATTAATTATGGGTGATGTTCCACAACCTGCTCCTTTCCCCACATTAGTTCACCTCATTTCAAGGGGACACTCATGTTTTATGCGAAGGTCGTATTGTCAAAATTTTAGATGTAATTAAGATTCGAGAGCGTTTCCTGCAATTTCACAGGCAGAGTAATAATTAGGATCTCTCAGAACGAAGTCTACAAAATATAGCAAATTATTTGATGCTTTTTACAGTGTGTCGGCATCTCAAAGACCCCAGATTCATTCTGAGGAATGAAAATGTTTCCGATATGGTGAAAAGTAACGATTTTCAATGGATATTTAATATAAAATCCTCAAAGTCATAGTAAGTATCGAAGATCCCTGACATTTTGATATATCAAATGAGTCAAAATACTTTGCAATAATCATAGTAGTACGAGAAACAACAACGAATTTAGGGGATTTTTATATTATTTATGTAACAGTTGAAAATATGTAGAAATATTATACTTCTTCATTCAGCAGCCTCCTCAACTATCTAGGTAAACTAGTTGAATAACTATTGATGAAGAGACTTATAGTTTTTCTCACCCTCTACAACACTATTCCTATGCACCAGCATGGTTTCCGACCTCAGCAATCCACTCAAAATTCCCTTATCAATCTTCACATACATATCGCTCAAAACATCAGCTCTTCTTAGGCCATCTTACTCAACATTCAAAAAGCTTTCAATAAGTTCTGGCACGTGGGCCTTATCTGGAGTCCTCTAGGGCTCCGTTTCGTCCCGTCCCTCTTCTCTATATTTGTTCACGATGCACTCACAACCCAAAGAATACTCCAATACGCTGAAGACATTTTTCTAAATTACTCAGACCCAAACACATGAGTCCTACAAACTCGAACCCAACCCATGAAATACTACTTTGCGCTCTCAGGTTCAGCAAATGGCAAATAAAAATATGCCCTTCTAAAACACAAACCATCCTCTTCAGACATTCCAACACCACATCTTGACCAAGATTAACGAATAACAACTTGCATCCCAGTCTATTGAAAGAAAATCTCCCGCACCAAGACTTGAGGTCCTTTTTAGGGATAACTTTCACGAGTATCCTCAACTGGGAGACCAACCTACGCGAGACCCTGGACAGAGTCAAAAAAAAGAGCCAATCTTCCGAAAGCACTGAGAGGCAAGCTTAAAAGATGCGCTAGTAAAGCTCTACTGCATACAAATAAAATTTGTATGAGAGCAATCATGGACCGTATACCAACAACCAAGAGAAGAATGACCAGAAACATTCACAACTGCCACTATCTATTATCTTTCAAACAACTATATTATATCGTCAAACTTACACCTAGCAACTTAAGATTCCAGAAACTCCGAAGCCAACACGTCCATCGAACCCTCAGCAGCACAAACACCGCTGCCATTGACACCATGTCCACTCCCTGGAACCATCAGAAGGACACCCAAGAAGAAGTCTCCGTTTTTCCTAAACAAACTCCTAGTGATTCTAGAATATTCTGGATGAGTTCCCGCTGGCTAACAGGTAGCCGCACCGGATCCACTCTGAACCCGATCCCACCCCAGGCCACATCAAACCATCAACCTTCCGAAAACAAACCCATGCTATTGTACTCGGCCCACTCTGAACAACCAAGAAGATGAATAACACCAATCAAATCACGAATCGCGATCAACAAGGATAAAGAAGAAGCCCACTAACTCACTAACATAGGATAAGAACATTGTCAACACTTTTAAACTAATAAAAATAACAACTAACAGAATCGAGATGTACTGACATAGAATTGGAAAGGAAAAATATTGTGAAGCTAACCTAACCCAACCTAAACTTACCTAACCTAACCTAACTTAATCTAACCTAAAGAATAAAAGCATTGTCAGCACTTTAAAACTAATAAAAATAAGAACGCACAAAATCGAGATGTACTGATATAGAATAGGGAAAATATTGTGAAGCCAACCTCATAAAGCTATTGTGTACTAACCCTGCCCTCGAAGAGACATGATCCTATAACAGGGACCGTAATTTATCTTGAGGAATGCTTTTTGGAATTCTATGTTGAGTACATCATGACTCAAGAATGAAATATTTGTTAAACTTCTTCGACACAAAATCATGCTGTTCTACGTTGAAGACATTTTCACTCTGTCGTGATACAGTATATGTATATTATCTAGTCAAATATATTATCGGGAACAGTTAGTACAGCAATTGGCTGTGTTGTATTTTTTGAGTGATGTTTTTCCAGATTTGTCTACGGAAACATAGCTGAACTCATTTACGCTCAATGAAAGATCATAAATATAAATCAATGACTCTGGGAGAAATTTGGCAAACTTTTATGATATGTGAAAGAATATTATCTACAGCGACACCACTTTTAGGTCACTGTTCCTGCAATCACTAACAAATAGATAGCTCGCGGAGGCAATTCTGGTAGCTCTCACAACGATTTCAATTAAAAAAAAACAAACTGCAAAAATCAGAGAAGCTTCCGAAAATTCCACAAAAAAATCTAATTGTCATAATATTTAACATAAACAGCGGCAACGTTGCGGTGAGCGATCTGCCGCTGACGCCGTCAAGCTAGAATCGGCTAGAACCGAACAGCCGGACCAGCGCGTTAGTGTTCAAGAACGATCTGGATTGCTTTGAACGGAATAAATACGCACGGCGCGGCGACATTGCGCTTAGTTTAAAACTGAACGCGTAACCAACGTCCAGCGGTTGGGTTAGCAGAGAACAACAAAAATAATATTAAGGCAAGCAGTTGTAAGAAGGTAAAGACATACCACTTTCATTCGGAATGGGAAGAATAATACTTTTTTACAAAAGTTAAAGATAAAAATGTGTGTTTGTTATGTAATACTTGGCTCTCCGTTGCTAAAAAAGGAAATATTGAGAAACATCATAAAACTGTACCTCCTAATTTTGAAAAATCATTTCCACTTCATTCTGCCGCCAGAAAGGAGAAACTGAAACAGTTAAAAAAGCAGTTAATTGGACAACAATCAATATTTTTAAGAACACTCGACAATAATAAGGCTGCAACTGAAGCATCGTACCGTGTGTCCCAGATAATTTCACAAAAAAAGAAACCTTATGAAGACGGGGAAATGATAAAACAGGCGTTTTTAGAAGCTGCTGATTCGTTATTTGCCAACTTTAGAAATAAAGACGAGATAGTTTCA
>NW_019289606.1:139412-166895 GCF_000500325.1 Leptinotarsa decemlineata | reverse complement strand
AAATAATGCAATATGAGTATTGAAATGTGTTATTTCGTCAGTTGATTTAATACTTGTGAAATAAAAGAACTGAAGACCGGCTGGACCCATTTTTATGAATTTTGTGTTTTTGGCTAGTATTTCATATTTCTTACTCATTTTCAATATCGTTGTCCATAATAATTACGTGAAATATGTCAACTATGTACTATGTCTAATGTGTTGGATGTTACTTTGTTCGTTGTCCATTTTTTAAATTCTCAACAGATTTTGTCAACCTATGTTTGCTGTACTATGTGTACTATGTAACGTGCTTAAATAAATAGATAATAGCTCTGTCAGATATAAAATGCTGATTCTTTCACGTTGAACTCCAAAAGCCACACCACAATTAGTACTAATCCATCTATCCACTTGCATCGCCCTTTATCAAAAATTCAATACTGCGGGAGATGCAAAAAAAGAGATACTCCTATATATGTATATTCATCGTATTCATATTTATAATTGAGTAATAATATGAAAAGGAATGAACGCGAAACATTTGGGATAGGTCGGAACAAAAGCGTAAAATAGTGAGAATTCACGGTGGGATGATTAATGTGAAGAGTTAAGAACAACATAGCTAATTTGGAACAAGAGCATCGCAATTACAAACGTTTCCATTGTCCATTTTGGTCAAGTTATTCCGGGGATGTGGAGCTTTCGGCATAGCTTATTTCCTAAGACTTCTACTCCAATTAATTGAAGACCTTGCTTCTGGAAACCATTTGCATAACTATGCTTTAGTTACACTCTGTTCTTGAGGCAGATAACAATAGTCTTATACAATATTACTGGGTCAATACAACACTTCTAATTATTTTCACAAAGGCAAATCCGAATCAACGGATACTGAATATCTAGTTTAAAATTTGAAACGAGAATTGAATTGAAGGGAGAAAATAATGAACATTCGTGATATTTCTATAATTACAACTCTTGCAAATGATGACGGATGCGAGGAATCCCTTAATGACGAGCATTTCGTCCAGAAAATACAAGGAAATCACCAGAAATTTTAGAACACGTTTCGAACTTTTTCAGTATACTGCTTTCTTGAAAAAGCGACACTTATTGAATCCATTCGTATATGCGCACGATGATGAACAAAAGAAAACTGGAAGTATTCAAATATGTAATGATCATGTGACAATATGTGACTCTAGCGGCAGATATGTAGGTAATAAGGCCCCAGTATTTCTGGGGCCTGTTAGTTAGTGACTAAATCCCTCCCTACTGGCATCACATGCAACATTTTTTAAGACCAGTACACCTTGGCACATCTGGCTCTGCCTCTGAATATTAGATGCACGGTAGATCAGCAAGCGGAGTGGGGCGAAAGCTCAGTAACATCGAGAAACTCTTGTAGTGAACATAGTGTCACTTCAGTAACTGGAGAAACTATTCTGTGTGGTGAACTGTGGGATATTTTTTGTCTTTAAAAATGCCTTCTAACAGTGAACTGAAAAACAAGGCCCTCAGCGGACTTAGCGGAGAAATTGTGAACAACTTATTGAGATGTATACAAGCGGAAGCAAGAGCAGATGGAATGAGAATTCCTCTTGAAGAGGCAAGAAGTAATAGTAATAATAGGTAAAATTGGTACCAAAATTGTATTTTGACTCTGAAATTTCGAGAACGAGTAGCTGAGGCCGCATGGGTTCGCATGCGAACTGTACGAAAAATATAATTATTTCATGATGAGCATCATGATAGATACATGATAGACATAATCGTAGATGATTTGATTATTGATTTACATGATGAGGACAGCGACCATGCATCGGAAAAGGAATATGGGGAAGACTTTATACTGTTGTTTTGGAACCTTTGGTGTAGTAATGAATATTACTGGAGTTTTATCCCACTACCAAACCGTTATTTTTATCACCTCGACACGTGTTTCACTCACCAAGTGATCATCTTCAAGAGGTAGATTGAACTAAATATGCATACAAGCAAAACACGTACTCAAGAAATGCGACTCAACTGAAACGGAACTTACAAGTTTTCAATCCAACAATGTCAAAACTATATTGTCTTCCAAAAATCCACAAACCGGAAAAATCAATGCGCCCCACCATGTCAGCTATTGAATCTTCTACTTTCCAAATAGCAAAATAGCTCACTAAGGAATTTAAAAGCTTGCCAATTGCGGAACCAGGTTTTAGTATCAAAAACTTCTTAGAATTCGTACAACATACAAAAAAACATCTCTCAGAAGTGCTCTGATAAATATATATATTATTGTACAAACTATATATATTATAACTGAAGGATCGTCGATATAGAGTGGTTCGATGGAAATTTAGAGTGTGTACATCGCTACGAAATCTTATTTTGTTATACAAATATGATGGACATTTGTTAATCAATATTTTATAAAAGAGGGTAGCCGAATGTAAAACACGTGTATTTTCCATAGTCAACCAATTGGTTTCTTTAAGTTTATATGAAATTTTGTCATATTTTCTGATACCATATATATACCTAAGACATGATTTTTGAACTCTCTCAATTCTCAAAATATCTTTTTCATCCAGGCATGAACCATACACAACATCACAATATGCAAAATGACTCAACACAAGAGCAATTGTTGATTTTATTTTCAAACTTATTGATAATAAATGACGATGAGGATAAAGCATTTTCAAACTCATGTAACTTCTTTGAACACATTTTGTGACATGTTTTGTAAACCTTAAATTCACGTCCATTTCGATATCATCACTATTTTCATTTTTTAGATCAGAATGATCATAAATATACTCAACGTGGCAATCTTCATTTGTCGCTACTATGCTACTATTTTTAATCTAACTGACTTGCTATAAATGTACTTTTGTATATAACATAGTTAAATAAATATTCTATTCTATTCTATTGTTCTGCGAGAAGGTGAGATTTTGGTTTCTTCTGATGTTAGTTCTTTATTTCCTAGCGTCCCAATCCCACACACTTTACAATACCACAGGTAATTACCAGAGAAAAATAGTTTCAATAATAAGGAAAATTATGAATTCGTTTCTCTCACTAATTTATGGATGAAACAAAACCGTTTGCAGGTAGAAGGTTGCTTTTATGAACCTGCTCATGAGCAAATTCGAAATAGAAACCAAAGAAAACTTAAAGTATTTCCGTAGAATATGACTGAGGAATGTGAATGATGTTTTTGCGATATTCGATAACAAAAAATCGAATATTGAGCACTTTGTTTCCTTTTTAAATAACAGAATTCCATCAATAAAACGTATGGGTTAGAAAATGAATGACAATTTTGGTAATGAGGAGCCAATATTGAAGTCTAGAATACGATGTATTTAGGAAGGAAACAAGCACTTACAGCTATATTCCTGACAGTTCACATCACTGTGGACACCACAAACGTGCTGGGCTGAATTTTCTAGTGCACCGTTTTTTGACATTTCCTCGCACACATGAGAGGTTCACAAAAGAAAAACGGACAATACGGGAAATAGCATTCAGTAGCGGTTCCTCGAGGAGTATTGTAGATGATATTGTGAGGAAAAAAAAGTTTAGGTTAAGAATGAAAGAAATCTCGACTTTTAGGAACGACGAAAACCAAGATAAATATATCTCAGTTCCACACCACCAATACACGAAGAATTTTGGAAAGAATTTCAAGGAACTAAGTATGAAGGTGGTATTTGAAAGAAGTCATACACTACAGAGCCTTTAAGGAAATCCAAAGGACAAGGTCGAGAATTTGAGAAAGTCTGGAATTTACGAAATTGAATGTGAGAACTGTGATGCAGAAATGGACAGACTATAAGATCTATTAAAATAGGATAGCACACCTGAAATATGGAAGACCAGAAAAATCAGTAGTCGCACATCATATTTTGCAACAAAACCATTCCATAGACTTTAGTTCATCAAGATTAGTTAGACAAGTTAAAAACAACAGGCGTCTAGTTGCCTATGAGAGTGTAAGTAAACATAATAATAGTATGAATAACAATGGCGGACCAATTCCTGAAAGTATACTACATAGCTTGTTGAAATAATATTTCATTCATCAGATTTACCTGATTAGATAAGGCAACCTGCTACGTTTTATAATCATCTCTAGTAACTATGCATTCAATTATCGGTTGCAAATTTATCCTTCCTCTCTCAATTCATTTATTTCTAATGAGAATGTACATATACATATATTATTTGCAATTATACCTAACTCTGTCTTATCGCTACTTCAATTAGTGAAGATTATTTATGACCTAGCACAAACCACTAAAATTATAAAAAATCAATCATCCTTAGTTAAATTGGTATTATGTTTACACTTCACAATCTGCCTATCCATTATCCTTGTTCGAGATCAAATAGTTCAGTGTCAATTAACACCGGAACAATGAAAGCTTCAGAATTTTAAATGCCAGTATTTGTGGTATCGTAAAATAAAATTCAATTTCAGGTTACTGGTCGCTGAATACTGTTAATGTCATTTTCAATTTCTATTAATTTATTCGATTGTTCATCAATAGAATTATTTCAATTTAGTTCTACATATAACTATAAAAGTTATGTTCCATGATTTGATGATGATGTATACGGGGAAATTAAACAGTCAATGCTCATGATACAATCTGATTTAAATCATAATAAGTTATGTACTGTTTATTGTGAGATTTTTACTGAATAGTTTTCACAAAACTGTGTTTCGGTATACGATAGTTTCATCAGGGGTATTCATACTGCCTATATTACCTTCTACCTACTTGGTGACTTAACTTTATCAGAAACCAGATATAAACTATTTAAATATTAGGAAATTGCACAAATCATGAACAATGGTTTGCAGGAAAATATGGAAGCAATAAATAAAAAAAAAAGAGATTTTTATTAATTCTCGAATCAAAATCTGATGACAGGACAATGAGAAGAAAAAAATATTCCATAGTAAATGTTCAAAAACGTTTCCAACAACTTCCATACAATGGTACAAATAAGCTTACATTGCCACCCTCACATGGTTGAGAATCTCGGGAGATATTTCTCTGTAATGCTTCATGTTATTTCAAGAATCACACGTTAAAAGGTAAGACCTCGTTAGTTCTTAGCTCGCACAAGTTTCTCAACTTCTGAGAGTTGTCGTTCGTATGGGGGCGACAGCTGATTAACGGAAAAACAGATTTCAAACAGAACAGAACAGATGATCTTCTCTCTCAAATCTTCTAAAATGTTTGATTCTATCTCATACACTTTAGACCTCAAGTGACCCTATAGAAATAAATATACAGAAGTGAGATCCGGAGACCTTGGTGGCCATTCTGAAGGACCTCTTCTGCCAATCCAGCGACCAGGAAAATGATCATTCAAGAATTGTCGCAGTAGAGCTGCATAATGAGGAGGTGCACCATCCTGCTGAAAAACTATTTCGTTTTCGAATAAATTTATATCCTCCTCAATTGTCCTATTGATGCACGGTATTATTCGATTCTCCAACATATCCAAATATTTATGACTATTCAAATTATCATCGATAAAAACGGGTCATATGATGTGTTCACCTAAGATTCCTGCCCAAACATTCGATATTTGAGGTCGTTGGGCATGAACTTGACGCTATAAATGAGGATTCGTATCACTTCAATATCGACAATTTTGCCGATTCACATTTCCATTCCAACTAAACGTACATTCATCCGTAAAACAAATTTTATACAAGAAATTCTGATGCAAGTTGATCCGTTCAGTGAGACTTTCACAAAACTCGATACGTCTATCGATATCATCTTCGTTCAGTTCTTGAACTAGTCTGATCTTTCATGGACGAAATTTGTACTTATGAAGGATCCTGAAAACATTTTTTCGACTGATTCCTGATTCTCGAGATAACTTAGTAAGAGATTGCGAATTTTCCATTAGTCCAACATGCTCCTGAACGGTTATGCTTTTTATTGTTTACAGATCCAGTTTCCATAAATTTGTTCAATAATTCCGTAACGTATTTGTGTCGTACATTTGTTCCTAGATGAATATCATTGAACATACGGGCAGCAGCTCTAGCACCATTTCTATTCTGGAAGTACAAACTCACTATTTCAATCCGTTCTCAAAGCGTACAAACCATTACTCCTTAGCTCGCACAAGTTTCTCAACTTCTGAGAGTTGTCGTTCGTATAGGGGCGGCAGCTGATTAACGGAAAAACAGATTTTGAACAGATTTTTTTTTTCAACAATTCACAAAAACACTAATTGTAACTTCACCTGGTAGGTATTCGTTATTGTAGAATGAGACAAATACAAAATGAAGAGAATATCGAATTCAAACTTAACTAGGCAAAATGAGACTTTTTTTTTGTATACTTCACAAAAACACCTATGAAATCTAGGTAACAGATTGTAAAGAAGTTCATTTCACCTCAAATAGTTTTTGGCTTCCAAACTATGAGATTCAGACCATAATGTATTCTACTTTGTTGAAATCTGTTCATCATCCAACATCTGATAATAATAATAACAATAATGATAATGAATTTATTCAAGCGAAGATATAAAATACAATGTTACAGGCAAGCATAATACGTGAAATACATTGATACGATACATTGGTTACAATGACCCTAATTTATTCTGAACAAATTCAAGAAATCCACAAAGGAAATCCTGTGCGTGGGTATACATATCTTCTCAACTTTGATTTCTCATAATCGTTTCAAAATCGATGGATTGATGCTGTACCTACCTATGTAATTGAAATAAATATAAATATGTATATATAAATGATGTAGAAATATGTTAATATGTTAATGAAATATGTTAATATAAGGTTTAATAATTATTGAAAAAAAAAATAAGAAGAATAATATTACGTTTAATTGTGTCCTAATATTGTAAATAATGCAATGTTAGTTATTTTTCAGGTCTATAAGACTATGGATTGCATATTGCATTGCGCGGTTTACTCATTAACCATTTCCGTACTTTAGACTTGAATACCGAGTTGAGTATTTCAAATGTGTATTTTTTGGTTATATGCATTTCTGTGTTGATATAATGCCAGATACAGAACGAATAACTGATGAATATCTAGTACTTTAGCATCTTCAAAAAGCTGATCACTGGAATATCTGTAACCGTTTTCAGTGATTCCATTTTTATGTGATCTCCAAGTGTCTCATGTATAAGTTTGTGGCTCCACCCCATACTATGATACCATAAATTAAAAGAGTTTGTATTAAGGCATAGTACATTATTTTTAAATGTTTAATTCTTGAATATTCTTCACCATGTTTCTTCGTTATATTATCCACGATATTAATTCTCAACTCAATAAACATCTTACAGATCTTGAAATACTATGATCTTGAAATACCCGTGGCAATACCCGTCCCTGAAGTTTTTTGCAGTGTAGAGTATTGCAGAGAGCTTGTATTTCAATTCTATCTGTCCATCATTCACAGTGGTTTTTCAGACAAGTATAGCCAGTTTACATGTTATTTTGAACTCTTGTTTTTATAAACTAACAGTGAATACTCGCATCGAATAGTCTGCGAAACAACATGAAACAGATTCGGATAGGCCTATGTGAAATATTCAACGAAGTGAATTATTTATAGGGAGAGTTACTGTACATACAGTTCATTCTCTCATTGAAAAATCAATGTTTGAAACGATGTGAGTGTCTTGCCAAAGTCGTTGTGCTTCCAGTAAACTCTCTAAGAGATAATTTATTCATCTTAGTCCTTGTCTCTGTCTCAATTTTAGTATCAAGAACAAAATGTCATGAAATGTTCCATGAGCACATTTATACAACGTTTCATGTCCTTGTCTCAGTCTTTGTTCTTGAATGGTGACTATGAAAGTTCTCGAATTTCGACATTTAGGACTAAGACTAAGACCGTTGAAACAACGTCAATGATGTACACGTCAACGAACAGGTATTTCTTCTTGGTGGTTTTGAATTCAGTTTTTGATTATTGACAGCTGATGGTTGAAGAAGTTTGAAAAAAAATGTAATGGTAGTAGAATTCACTATTACACGAAATGAGTCTATCATAGCCACTTTTATTGAAATTGTTCGCAAATCGTACAATCACGATCCGACTGTATTTCAATTTCACTAGAATCCTTAGTATTGAAGCGACTAGTCTCAAAATTTCTCAAGACAACGGCAAAGACTAAAATGTCGACAAAGACTGAGATGCATGAATCATTTTGACTTCTGAAATATCCGTGTTGGAAACTTTCTGATCGAGAATAGTTTTATTCATCTCCTGATGATGCTAACTGGGTTAACCAAACGCGTGTCGAGAGACAGTATTTTTGTTCTGTAAAGGGAGAAGTTTGTTCAATAGATTTATTTCACACCAGAGGTTTCAACGCTATCTATTCATGCCGTTTCTGTATCTAAATGTGTTAAAGGTAGTGTCATCCTTTTGCGAAATTATTGCTTCTCCTACTGAAGAGTTCACACACAATAATATGAAACGAACTGGTCCTGTCAAACTCAATCATCAGACCTCAGAGATCAATCCTGCTTGCCTTTTGAATCTGAAACCGTTGAATTTCTACTTGTGGAGTCACATGATTGAAGTTTTGAGTGCCAAACATAAAGTTTCCTCTTGAATTGATTGCCTCATGCAAATATTGGCTATTAAATTACTCTTCTAATTACAATAATAGGAGAAAAATGTGTTTCTAGATCTGAAGGTGAATTAAATTCTATCCGAAACGTTGGTTGAAATAATGGTTATGTTTATTACACTGGCAGGTTCTCACCATTGTACTCAGGTCAGTGAGTTACAAATATTGAGGCACAAAATTTGTAATTAATTCGTAATAGTATCGAAGATGAGACACCAAGTATGGAAATGATGTTATTCAAATATAGATTACCTGCGAGTTTTCAAGAAAGTTTCCATGAAATGAAATAACCCTCGCGAATTCACAGATATCGATAAGCAGCTGAGCATAATTTGTATATCATTCCGTTTGGCAGATTAACGAGTTTTTTTAGATTAGTTCTGATTTATTCAAGAGTGTATCCATAAAGCGTGTGTAGGTTTCAGATTGTCTACTTAGCATACACAGAACACCGCGTTAAGCTCTTGTGTTGAAGGATGCTTTCAGCATCATACTGGTTTAACACGGGACATTCGGTTACATTTACGGGACCTCTGGAAGGATTAATATAATGAACTCGTCTCTAGAGTGGAACGGAATAGGCATTTGAATTTTCATCAGAGGATTTCCTCGCTTTCATTACCGTTAAGTTCACGAGCAATCTAGATTTTCTGGTATTTCCAAAATCAATAGTGCAATAGAAAATCGTTATAAAGTATTTTGTTCGTATTTCTTGATTGCTCATATTCGCTTTTTTTCATAGGTAAGTGATTAAGCTGGAAAAATCACTGTGAAACCAAAACTAAATTTTACTGGTTCGGACTTCCATTGTCTAATGTTATTCTAAGAACAAATAAAATTAGATGGATAGCCAGAAATAATAATTATGTTGGGCACTAAAAACGTGAAATGAAATTAACATGAAATAGGAATAAGCAAAAAATAAAAAATTGAACAGTTAGAAATGAAATTAAAAAAATTAAAAGTGGTACCATATGATCCACTGATTAATTTAGAAAATATTGCAATCAATGAATCTCTTCAATTAGATGATACGAATATTGATGAACTGTTTGAAGTTTTTGGTAATACAAGGAATAAATCAACATCTGGTTATGATGAAATTTCAATCAAAATTATTGAAAATCTNGTTTTTATACTTAAGTTTACATTATATTTTATCTATATTTTTATATTCATATGACATTTATGTATTCTTTTATATTTATTTACTAACTTTGTCAACAAGATTTTTTCTTTGGACAATAAAGTATATCATTATTATTATCATTATTATTAAACCAAATCACTTCACGACGTTTCGATTGTTAGTATCCACAATTGTCTTCGGGTGGTGACTGAACTATTTCACCGAGAGATGACTAGGTATTTATAGGTCATTCAAACGCTTAACGCTTTCAACTATCTCCTCTCCCTCTTTCCGCCTTAACGGTTTAGCGGGAATTGACAGTTTTTCGCTTGATTATAGGTTTCCATAGGTTTCCATAAAAGTTTCCAATGGCCTTCTAGTTTCACCAATATAAGATATGACGCACTCACAAGGTATCCAGTGAATGTAATTCTTCAGTTTTCGGGAAGCTGCATCGGATAGTGTTCCCGGATCTGAAGCAGGTTCTGAGATTGTACTTGGATCCAATTCTTTTTATCCTTTCCGACAATGCTCTGACGAAGGGAATGGCAAGTACTGGTTATGACTGCTTCTCTTCCTTGTGAGGCTCTTGTACTGTCTTCTAGCCAATATCTGTTCCACCATTACCATTCCATTGAAGATCTTTCATGAAGATACTTGGCTCCTTCTCGGGACCTTCTTTCGTATCACAGAGGCCGAAAACACGATACACTAAAGTCTTGATGAATCCGCTTCAGGTAGATTGGATTTGTCATTCATTTGTGTGGGTGATACATTTATATTAGCAGTGTTCCTTGATTTCAAGAGGGCATTTGAAACTATAGATAGGCAAATATTACTTCCTAAACTGGGATATTATGGAATCGATGGAATAGCCTTAAGTTGGTTCAAAAATTATCCCAATGGCAGGTCACAAACAACTAGAGTGGGGAAATGTTTCTCAAATGAAATTTCAAACAATATAGGCGTACCTCAAGGAAGTGTCCTGGGACCACTGGTGTTTATAATTTACCTGAATGATGTTAATTATATACAAGGTTATGATTTTTTGAATTTATTTGCAGATGACACGGTTCTTGCATGCTATGGACATGACGCTGTAGAAACAGTTGAGCGGATGAATCGACTGTTGAAAAAAATTGAAATATATTTAAATGAACACTCTGCTTTATCTTTTAGATAAAAACAATATGTATACAGAAGTTACAAAAACTGCAAAATCGAGGTTTAAGAATCATCTCAAAATGTAATAGATACACTCCCATTCAATGCATGCTGAGTGCCCTCAAGTGGTATGATGTCGCAGATAGACAGACTTGGGATTGATAGAAATATCAAGCGCTCCATGTTTCTCGATTGCGTTATTTCAAATATGGGTGACATACGATAGAAGGTCGCCTGTTAATCTTTGTTTCCAAAAGCCATATTGGATCGCTCAAGATGTTGAAGCCTTCCACATATATAAGGATATGGTGGTTTACGGCTTTTTCCATGATTTTTGGTATCACTGGTAGCAAAGCGACTGTTCTATAGTTACTTGGAAGATTCTTGCCATTTTTTGAAATAGGCTGAACGCGAGCAATCTTCCAACAAGAAGGAAAAACTCCTTTTTTATAATACAGGTTGAACAGTCTGCAAAATACTCAGTTCATTTGCGCATTTTTCAAGTACGATGACGGGCACTTCATCAGGGCCAGACGCCTTGTTGATATTGAGCTGTTTCAGAATTCGCCTGACTAGACGTTGTCGAGAAGTAATTTCCGGCATTATAGATTCTAGTGTGGCAATAGTGGGCAGAGCCTTTCCCAGAAAATGAACTGTGGGACGCAAACTGTTCAGCTAGCAGATTTGCTTTTTCTGTGACTGATGTTGCAATTGAACCTCTTGTGTTAGTGGTAAAATTGTGGATTTCGTTGAGTTTTGATTAACAGCATTAGCTACCGACCAGACCCGTTGGAATTACCATCAGTTTATCCCTAACTCTGTGATCGTGAAGTTTGGAATGATCCAGGATCATTCTCTGAATTGAACGATTGACAATATTGAAAACAATTCATTATTCATCCGTACTCTTGAAATGATAGAATTCACAATATGTGGAATTCTGATTGAACTCGTTTAGGTGTGGTCTTTGCCAACTCCAGGTCTCTTGTGGTATTATCGCTAAATCTGTTATGAAGTATAATACGATATAATGACTAAATAATAATAATGTTTGAAGATAATACACAGCAAGTTGTAAGAAATGAATCATGATTTACTATTGATCTTATGAGAAATGAAATCATAGAGAAAATCATAAACTGAACCAATGATCATGGCCAACGTCAAATCTGAAAAGCTGTAAAACTGATCCGGATTTGTCAATGTTGCCATTAACGTCATCTACCAAATAGGATGAGAACAGTAAAAATTCGTAAATGCATTATCTCCGAAACTGTTGACTGATCGGAAAAATATATCATTTCTTCCAACTTTTTTCTACGTTTTTCCTTCCAATTCATTCAATTCCGTAATATAAGAGGGGTTGTAGATATGTATTCTGAAATACTTTCTTACCGAACTGAGGCTTGAAAACAACAACAAATCATAACAGACACTAACAGAAAACCATGACCCTTCGCTGTGATAACACTCAGGGAAGCACATTTGTAAAACCCTACTCTGCATAAATTGGTAAAGAGGGTGCAGGGCCTGATTTAGAGGTTTGGTCGCTTAATACTCATGAATACGTTGCGTCTAATTGACGAGTTTACACTTCCAAACATATAACTATCTTTTATAAGGGCATTTCGGAAAAAAAATATATTTTTCTCATCATATAATCTCTACTTATTATATTTTCATTGAGTTATAGTGTATTTTGTTTCTAGTTTAAAGCGAATATTATCCTCATGTCACATTCGTACTTTCCCAAAACAATTTAACAATCAAGTTCCTACTTTTTATAAAGTCTGAAAATTTTAAACCAAGTGAAAACAGAAAAAAAAACTTAATACTGTTCATGGTTCAAGACTCTTGATGTTTCAACAGGCAGAGACTGTATAACCAAGTGAAAATTGATCGTTGAGCTTGCGGCTTGAACCACCGACTAACACGGCGGTCGATTGAATGAATGAACAAAGCACCCACGTCGAACCGACCGGCTACCGACCGACTGCATTCTGCTACTAAATTCCATAAGGATATATCCACTGGAAAACCTGCTATTCACTCAATTGTCCTTTAGAACCGGTATACATAATCTGCACCTAAACATTAAACCTCTCTCACATATATTCAGTGGGCATACTAGAAAACACTAAACAAGATTTTATTCAACGCCCTTCGTGGTATTAGCCAGTGGAATAGTTGTTTTCTGATAGGTGTCAGTCCATTAACCTACAGTGTAGGGAGTTGAGACTGGCCTGAACAAATTGTTTTTTTAGTTAATTTGTTAAACCTCTCTTTTTCGAGGCTCTTTTTCTTATAACATTGGACGCTTATAAAATCGGCTATACATCGAATTGAAGTCACTATCACCACTTTCTTTCAAGAAAATTTTGAATCCAGTTCTCTTCTTTTATAATATCGATCACTTGATCTGTTTTAAAAAAAATCTGTTTTAAAATCTGTTTTTCCGTTAACCAGCTGTCGCACCCCTACGAACGACAACCCTCAGAAGTCGAAACTTGTGCGAGATAAGGATTAACGAGGTCTTACCTTTTAACGTGTGATTCCTAACACGGATACCCATACTCATTATTCATTTACCATAAATATGTAGAAAATACCAAAGTTATCGTTATATTATTGTATTAAATTTCCTTTATGTCTTTGACATGACTTTTCACATTTGAAATATCAAGTTCTCATCTATTCGTTTTCCACCTCTCTTTCCTGCTTTCCTCCCATTCTTTTTTCTTCAAGTTTGATTGCAAAATATTTTGTATTAATACCTATGAGTTAGCTGTTGCTGGTTGGATGGAAGTGCAATATCTGCCTTCATTTATCATGTGCTGATGTTGAATTCTGTCATTTGTTAGGTTAGGTTGAAATCTCTTATCCTGAATAACCTTTCAATAAAAGCATTCATTGTCATTATTATTATTACTATTGTCATTTTTAGATTTACACTAGACAGTTTACAAAACAGCAGCACGTGTTTTGTGATACAACTAACATGTAGTACATTGTGTCATCTCTGAGGTCTTCATCGTGATATTGAAACCATTTTGTAGTAATCATATTTCCAGTGTCCCAGATTTGGGTGTATTTTATCAAAGAACTGATACACTCCTGTTCCACCACGACATTTTTTTGTTCAGTATCTCATGTCTTTCAACCACCATGAATAAATGATGGGTCTATGCTCCTCATTTAAAATCATCCTCTTGGGATTATTCTTCAACTAGCGACCTGTTTTTATCTGAAGAACGTTCCTTTGTAAATATTTGGGCTGGAATTTCTGCCCTCTATAGAGTTCTAGAACAATCCAGAATACTTTAAAGCATTCCACAATATTCAACGAAAGTCATTTTTTGTGGAGGAAAAAATCTGTTTTTATCGACCTTTTTTTGGGTAATTGTTACCTTTCACAATCTGAAAAAATATAAAAATTATAATGGAGAACTTTATACAATATTTCAGAACATCTCGGAACATTCTGAAATGTCACGGAATGCTCAGGAATAGTCTGGAACGTTCTGAAAAATCAGAGAACATACCAAATTATTGTGAAACGATCAAGGAAGTGACAAATATTTTTTTCAACCTGAAGGACGTACTCTTGAAGATATGAAAAATGTAAGTTTCCCCCTCTAGAAAAGAAGCATTGAAACATTGTGAACTATTCCAAGCATTTTTTGTAATTGGTAGGGGTATATAAAGCAAGATCCGTAGACCTATCATAGTTTGAAGTTTAGTTTTTTTCAACTATCTCACAACCACTGATAAAATTCCCTCAAACAAAATTATGTTCCCAACTATCCATTTCGGTTTCTGAATGGAATAAATAGGTATTCACTTATTCCATTCCTTCAAAAAGATTTACTGCGTAGAATGGAATGGAATAAGTAGGTAGTCACTTATTCCATTCCTTCAAAAAGATTTACTGCGTAGAATAAAACCAACGTAATTGGAAACTTTCTTCATCACGTGTATCTCATCGGCTTGTATTTATTTCTCTACATGATGATTTTAATTCTGCAATAACTCCTAAAATAATGATTTCAAATGGATGAATATCGTGCAAGCATTATTTTAAACATTAAAATGGGTGTAAAAGCCATCCTTAAAAGATAGACACACACCATCGCGGACTTTTGTGAAGACCAAAGAAAAAGAAGAACAATATACCTATAGCGAATAATTTTTCATATCTCAAATAGACAGATAGACAGACAGCGGTGGACTTTGATCTGTGATATGTAGTGGCATTTATCGAAATATCTAGAGCTGTATTTTCATGTTCCAGAAAAATGATCATTGCAAGTTTTCATAAAACTGTTTAGTGAACATCTCATAAAAAAGTGTCTTTTGAACACACTACATCCATCAATTTATTGATCGGGATAACCTTCCCACCTAGAGTTTAAAAATTACTTGAAGATCGAAACCAATAAACCCTTTTTCAAATTGTTTGAGAATAGATAAACCTAAAAAATCAATGACGGAATCCATTTCGTTACTTTAGTCATTCATCTCCACCTGAATTAAACTCGAATCAGAGACAGCTGAACCTCTTTTAAAAAGCCAATTATCCCTTCGTTAGTTGAAACAAAGCAGTTTTACTGTTGGTAAGCTTATATTTCACTTTACGACCTCCTTATGTCTCACGGCCGGTAATTCACTATAGAGAGTCCTGTGTAAATCTATGTACAAGTTAGTTCTTGGTACGGATTACCCCAGAGATTCGCGGCAATAAAATCATGTTTATTCAAACTTCTTTAAAACATTTGCCACCATGAGGTGTTCCAGTTTTATGTTTCATGTACCTTCCTACTTTAAAACATCGTTAACTATTCATTTTATGATTCACTGCTGACAACGGAAGCAAATAAAACTTGGAGTGGATTCTGTTATGATACCCGTAATGTCAACCTGCGAATGGAGGGGTTGCTTCCATGTTTTACTTCCCCAAAATTTATATTTTTTATTATTTGTCATCCATGTGACTTCCCTTGTAATTCAAATATAATTGAATAGAGTTTCAGTTTCATAAACTCGTGCTTTACTTCGAGAATTTTCATCTGAAAAATACTTATTATTACTTTGGGTGATCAAAAAAATACGATGTTTCACACCGAGCATCACTGAAAAATATAAAGTTTGCTGTTCGTAGACGTTAACAGGAGTTATTTTGAATGTATTTATTAACGGGTGTTTTTATAATCATTATAAGTTCAAATAATCATTTTATCCACAATACAGCCCTGACGTGACATCCAGTGATCTCTCAATAATATGATGCGCGGCTATTTCATGACTTTCTTCATAAGTATAAGGGGGGTTCATCCTATTAAANTCCAGTTGAATAATTTTGATTAATATTCCTTTCGATTTTACATAAAATAAAAATTATCAATAAAGAAATAATTACGTCTCTTTTCATATAATGTTCGAGTGTGCTGAGAAGAATCCAATGAAAATCTTTTTATATTACACATATTATCTGCATTTTTCCCGATAAACTGCAAAACTTGTGCATTTCACTCGTTGTTATAAAAAAGTTTTCCTAAGTATGATATAGCATTTGCGATCAACAAGATGTTGGTTCTGAATACGACCCTGGCCAATTCTTGGGAATAAAGAAATATTGTAACTATTTGCTTGAAATGGTGAGTCACGAAACTTAATGTGACCAACAATGTGAAATGAAATAAGAAACCAAAACAGTTTTGTCCCCAAATTCTATGTTCTTTGCTCCTTGAAATTCAATTTTTTTGTGAACTTCTGAGGGTTCCTAGTTTGGGAATAGTCGGGCATGTGAGTGAATCGTTTTTATCAGTACAGCTGAGTGATAGTTGAGAATTAGATTCATCAAAATATTCTGCTGTGTGAATGAATATATAAGAAAGTTTCTGCCATGTAAACGGGTTCCAAACGATTTATCAAACTAGTGTTTTGCCTAAAATAATAGCTACCATAATTAAAACGCCCCTTAACTTCACATAAACGATCAAAATTCTAAATCGTTTGTATTTTAGGGAAAGGTTGAACGCTACGGTGTATCCCGAGTCACCGTAACATTCACATGTCCTCTATAATAATAGGCCACTTAGAGACTTCACCTACTCTCCCAATCTTGCATACATCCCCAACATATTTCGCATAGTTGGTTAGAACCGAAACTACTCGCTGAATTATTTCAACAGTCTCGTGAGATTTTGGGGACCCACCAAACTTAAGTTAGGCGTCGAGCTTTCCAAAGTTAAAAGAACGGAAGTCATGAATATCCAATTTTATAGAGCTGCCGAATGAATTTCGTTTCAAAATAATGGCAATTTCCCAATATTTCCTGAGCACCACTAATAATTTCACAGGAAATCTGTTTATCAATTATTTTCGTCACGATATTAGATTATCCTGAAGCATGAACATTGAAAGCTATTTTCCGACATGCGATTTACTCATCAATACTCCCTTATTTCCTTCCCATGTCTGTCTGCAAAAAAATGCCGCCACACGCCAGACAGAATAACATTTTTTCTTTTTCACCCGAGAAAACGCAAGTTAACAGGTTGCTTTACAGATCTTGCCAAAAACTGAATGCTCAGGGATTTGTCGTTTGAAAAATGTTACTGGAATTTTTACCAATCTGGAAAGTTCAAATGCGACTTCAAAATTTTCCAAAAATGATTTTTTTTCACAAAATCAACTGCGAAGCATAATTTTTCACTTTTTCTTTGTTTTTCGTGTGACACAGTCCATTAAACGTTCAAAGCAAACTTCATAACACTATTAAATATTGTTTACTAACTGGTAAAACAATATGGAATCTTTCACTTTGAAATAGTCACTGCAGACGATTTACTTCACCTTGAAGTAATTCGAATCGAGCATAATTTTCCTTGTGCAAGCACGCATATCAAAATTTTCAATTAGTTTTAGTTTCCTTCGCCCAGCTAATCAAGAGTCGTCGTGACACGTCCCGTAATTGGGTTTTTATACTTCAGTGGGTTCAAATCTCTTCTCTTCACTCGCTATGTTTGCACATAATATCTACCGCTCTCCTTCTGTACAAATGCCACGATTCATCCCCCGAAATACTTTATTACTTCTAAAAAATCGGCCTTTCAACTGGAAATAATGAAAAATGTCTAAAGTTGACAAACGCTCTCTACACAAATATGCCTTGTTGTCATTGGGGAATTTTTGCAGTATTTCGTCCTGGAAATGACTCACCCATATTTGCGTCGGGACGCAATAAGATTATAAGAACTCCGTTTGAACGCATAAAACCCTTTTATCGAGCCCGTCGAAATAAAATACACAAATTGTAACATCTGGCATAGGATGGCGAGGACTCGTACGTTTCCAGTCGTTAGACATCCATAAAAACTTTCCTATGAGGTAACCACTGCAAGAAATATTTCGCGAATGAAAAATATACAGTGCGTCTCAGCTTGAAACGAATTATTGTCATTATTTCAAAAATATACTGTAGAAAATTGTTTCGTTGATGAATGATCATATGATTTCCCAATAAATGTATTTTATGGGTAACCCTCAATTCTATACATTTCATATAGTTCTACTACTAACCTAATTTCGATTATGCTAATAACATAATAGAAAATTCAGACATTTGATCTCTTATTTTGGAAGTTTCGTCAGATATATAAAGTAGATCAAATAAATCTCACTGGCATTCGAAACTATTCTAAAGTCTATCCAAATCCAAGATAGAGTAAAACAAAACAAAAAAAAAACAAAACCGAAGCGTGATGTTCACGTGATCGCCCAGTGTCAGATGGAAAGGGCAGCGTTCATTGGTGAATTCGCCTTCTTGGTACGAGTTCGGTACCAGCACAGGGTTGTAATCAGTCGTTTGCGTGTTTGTGTGGCGTGCGTTATAGTACAGCTGCTGATGACACTGTGAACTATCCTCTGAGTACAGCCAGGAAACGATCCAAAAAAAGACATTTGAGTGTTGAGATGAAAGAAGTGATTTTAAATGTGTTCAAAAAAGAGATGGAAGAAATTGAGACAACGACTGTTGACGAAGTCGTATCGAAAGTTTCCGATAAAATTGGAGTGTGTTGCGCTTCGATTTACAATGTTTTACGGGAATATAAACAAAATCATACATTTTCTAAACCGAATACAAATCAGAATCGTCAAACCATTATAAAATCAATAGATGATGCTGATAAACATGCAATCATGATGAGGCTTTGAAAAGAGTCACGGCGGAGAAATAGGAGAAGTGTGTTCGGCATGTGATATCGGAAGTCGAGACAAAGTTCTGGAAGTTTGATAACATAATAGAGGCACAAATCGAGTCACTGATAATTCAGATTGGTGTGGATGACACTACCTACTGATGAAGAGACAAATTCATCCAGTTGAATAACTTTGATTAATATTCCTTTCGATTTTACATAAAATAAAAATTATCAATAAAGAAATAATTACGTCTCTTTTCATATAATGTTCGAGTGTGCTGAGAAGAATCCAATGAAAATCTTTTTATATTACACATATTATCTGCATTTTTCCCGATAAACTGCAAAACTTGTGCATTTCACTCGTTGTTATAAAAAAGTTTTCCTAAGTATGATATAGCATTTGCGATCAACAAGATGTTGGTTCTGAATTTAATCTATCTTTCCTAATTAAAAGCTCGTATGAAGTTCCTGAGAGAAGTTGTATATTCCAGAAACCAACAATGGTTCATTTTAAACTTGTATTATACAGAGTGTTATTTTTTCAAAAAAATCTATACTTATAAATGTGAAAAACACCCACTTAACACTCACTGGTAAGTCTTAGAAAGCTGAAATTTGGTATAAAGCTGCTTTTCAGGTCTTAGATGCGCACTAAGAAAGGATTTTCTCCGAAGAGGATTATTAATACACCACGAGCTCAGCGAATATATAACAGGATATAGGCAGACATCACACAGAAGAAAGTAGTAGAAAATGATGAACAACTTCCAAAATATCACCTGAAGCTTAGCTACTTACTGGAGCAGTAAAGCTGGAAAAATCAACCCACAAAATAATGGAGTCAACCTTACAGTCGTCCAATGAGAGACAGAAGAGGAAACTCAACCAGATTCAGAGAAAACAGCCCGAGAATCCAAAACTAGACACTGAGCTGGTTGTTATCAATAAATCCAATCGACCAAGTTTACTAGCTTAAGGAGGAAATTTCAGCGAAACACCTTCCACAATACCCACAGAAGAAATCATCGCGAACATAGAAGCTGGAATTGAAAATCTACCTGCTGATATTAAAGAAGAATTACAAAGCGAATCTTCAAGAATTCTGAGGAAATCCAAACCTCCGAGATGCAACATTTCAAGGGGTGAAAAAGCCGCCACAAAAAGTCTCAATGCTGACGAGAATATCATCATTCTGCCTGCTGACCAAGGAAACGCAACGGTGGTCTTAAACACTTCGGACTACAAAAGCACACTCAACCTAACTTTGTCAGTCAAGAAACGTACAGAAGATCATAAAAAGACTCAACAGAGAAAATCTTGAGAAAGACCAATCAACTGATAGAAGAATCTTCATTACCACCAGAGATGAAGAAGAAACTTTGCAAATTAGAAGCATTACCAGCGAGGCTCTACGTATTACCGAAAATTCACAAAGAGGATGTACCATTAAGACCAATATCAAGTGCCATAAAACTGAAACCTCGACAAACATTTGTCAAATATGATGCAGAAACATGTTGGAGGACTAAGACGTACGTCCGAGACTCCACTAACTTCATCAAACACTTGAAATTCATCACTTCGAAGCCAAACGACATTCTAGTTAGCTTCGATATTAATCCTCATTCACAAATGTACCACTTGAGGAATCCCTCAGCTACATAGAGCCACAATACATTAACTTATTTCAACATTTACTAACGACAACATATTTCCAATGGAATAAAACCTTTTATGAACAGGTTGATGGAGTCGCCATGGGCAGTCCACTTAGCCTAGTATTGGCGAATTTCTACATGGGAAAATTTGAAGAAAGAGCCATCCAAACCCCAGAAAAACGAACGAAGCATTGGTTGAGGTATGTAGGTAACACGATCGTTGTTTGGAGCCATGTGAAAGAAGAACTTCAGAACTTCCTAAATCATCTGAATAGCTTTCATCCAAAAATCCAGTTTACCATGGAATCAGAAGAAAACCTCCAAATCCCATTCCTTGATGTTTTAGTCATTAAGGAAGGTAGTCAACTAGGCCGTAAGATGTACAGGAAGAAAACACATCCAAATCGATACCTACATCATGGATCCAACCATCATCCAAAAGGGAAACGAACCGTCATCAACACCCTAGTGAAGAGAGCTTTGAGAATATTTGAAGAAAGATACGTCGACGACGAAATAAAACAGCTAACGATTGTATTACAAGCGAACGGTTTCGACAGAAAAGACATAATCCTCGCTACTCGTCCAAAGGAGAAGAAGAGAAACACCACTGAAGATCATCCCCAAGGCACTGTCTATTTGCCATACATAGCAGGTGTCACCAACCGAATCGGGAAAATTCTGAAGAAGGAGAAAATTAACACCGTTTCCAAACCAACGAAGAAAATATCGGAGCATCTGAGATCAGCAAAAGACAGCAGAGATCCACTCAAATCAGCGGGAGTTTACAGGATTCCATGTAACTGTGGTAAAGTCTATATCGGTCAGACGAAAAGAAGCATTGGTTTGTCTTTATTTGTTTTCGAAAGACCTTCCAAAACTATTTTCAACCGTTGAATTTTTGTTTGAAGGTGGTTGACAGTGTTTCATGATGAATTACATTAGTATGGACTTCCATTGTCTAATATTATATAATATGATTTGAAATCCCTGAAAGAACAAATGAAATCGAAAATCAATATGTATAGCTGAAAATAACAATTATATCAAGCAAAAAAATTCTGGAATGAAAAAATAAAAGATTTCAAGCTAAGTTACTTCATGACGTTTCGATTGTTGTAACTATATTCGTTTTCGTCCATTTATGTATTTGTTCTTCATCGTTATTGACTGTTAGGACACCAAATGTTTTTTTGTATTGTAAAATTTATTAGTGGAGACTACTTGCGTTTCTATCCCAAATTGCAAATGAATGAATAAATAAGCATAGTCAATGTATGATACAATAGTATATTATGCAACGATCATGCAATGATGGTTATTAAGACACGAGCATTAACCGGGATACGAAACGAGCCGAAGGCGAGTTTTGTATGGTATATGCGAGTGTATTAATAACCATTATAATATAGGTAGGTAATATGAAAACTGATTTTGACAAATAAAGCAATTAGTTACTTAGGTTAGAATCTAGGACAAACAAAGGAACAGGATTCTTGATTGAAAAGTTGTGGGTTTTTATTGGTTGATAATCTGTATCGTTATGAAAAATCTGTATCATAATGGATATCATTATGAAACGGATTATGGTCATATAAGTGTATTGAGTACGGGTATAGAAAAACTATATTTAGAACCCATGTTGTACTTTCTATTGTGATGAGAGAATAGTGTGACAATATGCAGGACCTCAACACCGGTTTCTTGCGGTACTATATATTATTTTAATATGTACTAGCTTACTGTACTGTCTGTACTGTACTATCGCAAAAAATTTTTGGACATACAGGGTGTAAAAAAACAAAAGTCCCGACGTTATCTTCTTTGTATAAGTCACGAATTAGGCGAACAATTCAGTTAATTGAAGAAATTCAATAACGCAAAATTGATCCAAACTCCCTAATGGCTCTGTTACCCGTTTCTCTTGTATCCACCAAGTCTTTCAACTCAGTATGATATAGCGACAATCAGTTAATCTCATCTGTTCCAGTTTGAACGGGGTGAACCAAAGTTTGGTGGTAGTTATCATTCGAGTCCAATCGATTCCGAGACAGATAATACTTATTGTTCGATATTTCCCAATCAGTCAGCATTAATTCGAATGAACTTTTGATCTGTATTCGAACAAACTTGAATCAATTATGCGAATACAAGCTGATTCACTAACTGAATAATGAACATGATTGACACTGGAATGCAGATGAAACAATTCAATTATTTATATGTGAGCGTATAGCAATCACAAGAACTCATAACTTTACTGTTATAATGAATCGAACAGAATTATTCTCTATGAATTCGATTTGTACATATACACTGTATCTCTTTCAATCAGATCCAATTAACAGAAAGTCACAATAATTTGAACAAAGTTGGTGTTTCTGTTGTGAAGCAGAGTAGGCTTGAGCCTAGGGCGGCAGATTTCTGGGTCGGCAAATTCGGGGACCTATTTTTTTTGCAAAAAGGGCAAAACTTCCAGCCCTCATAACTTCAAAAGTATTCCATTCAGAGACCTACCACAACATATAGGGGATGAAATTTTCGCAATTCAAAACATTTTGAAACAGTCTAGAACATTCGAAGGCATTCCACAACATTCCGTAACATTCTGGAATATTTACAATATTCGGTGATAATCTGGAGTATTCAGGATCATACGAAATATCTCAGATCATTGTAGAACGATCAAGGATGTTATATGTTGTGTCAGGTCTCTGAATGGAATACTTTTGAAGTTATGATGGCTGGAAGATTCGCCCTTGTAAAGCAATCCATGATATTCGAAAGTATTTGAGCATTCTGGAGCATTCTGGAATGTTGTGGAATGTCCGTAAAGAGTCTGGAACGTTCGGAAACATCACGGAACACTACGTGACAACTTGGTACAGTCTGGTTAATTCACCGCGTAGCTAGCTGGGTAATAGATACCACATGACAATTTGGTACACTCTGGTTGACTGGGCGAACTGAATGGCAACCTGACTGCTATGACGCTCTCACTGTTTGCCTGAACCGACGTATATCCTACTTTAAAAAGATTTTGGCATGAGGGTTTTCTGTGTCTTACAGACAGAAGTTTGCGACAAATTTTACCGATGACTTTCCTCTCTCACTTGTCATTGCACATTCCGAGAGTAGCAAACTTCCATATTCTAGAATTCTAGAGTGAATCCGCTAATTCTCCGCAAAGCATTTTGGTAAAACCAGATTCTACATCATTACAGAGTCTATCTTGTTTCGACGAAAACAAAGTTTGCAGAATGTTTATTCGAACTTGGACATAGCCTTTCGTATGGCCACACCAGCGACGAACTGTTCCGGCGAGAAAAGCTTTTCTTGTCTAAAATTATCTGAGATCGACCTAGAGCCACGAAAAGTTAAACTCTTCAGATCTTTTGTTCATAGATTCAGAATTAATGTACAAGGTTACTAAGGACAATATCATTAATGATTTTCCCAACAAAAATCGCTCAAAATGGTATTGCAACGAACCTTTATAACTTGACTGAGTTGATTATTTTCAACTGTTGGTAAGCGCAATAAAGATTGTTTATTCACGTTTATGAAATGTACATTGTCGTAAAAATAATGTAGGACATAACAATTGTAGAGGCAAGGGCGGCAAAACTGTATAACTTTAAAATTTGTAAATTCGCCACTATATACAGGATTGGAAGTTTCGCCCTCTAGAAAGATCTAAAACATGTGATGTGATATTTTCAATGTACAGTTTGAAAAACAGCAATACATGTTTCGCTATACAGTATCTTCTTCATACGTTTTAATACAGAGTATGAAGGTTGGAGGACAAAACCGCAACCTGCATGCATTACTTCTAATTACTTCTGTAAGTGTAGAACGGTTTTTTCGAAAACTGCAACATCAAAAAATAATGAACTAAGGTACCGTTGGTACTCATCTGATATTCAAAGGGTAACCCCAACTCCCTTTCTAAGGAGTTGAACCATGAGGGTTAAAAATATTCATTTAAAGTGTCCCCCTTGAAAATAAAATTGACCTGACCATTCAATTTTTCATATTATGCAGTGGAAGATATCAAGGGTGAAAAGTTTTAAATTTGACACACTGTGTAGTATAGCAAATTCACACTCCCAGAGCAACTTTTGCCTCCAGGAAAAAACCCTGTGTATAGTTCTATGATGAACTTTCAATATGTATAGTTCATAGGCATATTATCGACAATTTGTTTGTTCTACGGTATAATTTCACAAACTAATAATGATTTAATGGTAATAGCAGGTGCGCAGTGAATTAGTCTGTAATTTTATTGTCACACCGAGGTTTCACAGACTACATCACTTTGTCTATATTCAGACGATTAGATACTAAATCAGATGAAAGCTTATTAACCAAAAAACAACAATTCAAAATGTGATCTCAACCGCAGAACACTGGCGAAATCCTGATAATTAAAAATTCTCCAATCCATCAAACGGTTTAAGGAACCATCCACAAAGCCTTGGGGGAATTAATTAAATTCAATCACAAAGAAAAAATCAGGGTAACAAAGTGTACTTTTGATCGCTGTTATTTTTAATCCGTCGTTCATTTTCTCCAAAATCAAACCGAATATTAATTAGCAAACGCCCTTTCTTATTGAATATGGCCTGTTATCAATTATTGAACATCGTCGAGCAAGAAATGAGAAAAAAGTAAAGACGAGAAGCAACTGCTAACTCCTCATTTTCATATAGGCTGTCCTTGAATTAGCCAGATGAAATACGACTGGAGTTTTCTTCCAAAAAATCAATGAATATTTTTCAGTCAATTCAAATATTGTTTTTCAAGCACTATATCTTCAACATGAAATTATACACTTCAGTTTAACCTTCCTATCAACTTGATCTATCGATTTGTTTTTGCAACTTTAATTGAATCTTGTTGTGAAAAGTTAGAAAGTGGTGTCAACAAGCTAACCCTAATATGTTTTTTCTTTCCGATACGTTTCTTTCGGTTTCCTTCCTGAAGTTTATTTTTATATTATCTAGGCTGAGGGTGAAACATACTTTCCTAACAAGATTGAATATTTTGTATATGCTCAACACAAGGCTATCAGATTGGGAAAACAAATCTACTTCTTTTCAATCTTTTCAATATCTTGATGGAGTGGTTGAACTGTTCAAAATCAGATTGTGTGAATTACAGATACCTTGATATATAACAAAATTACCTTTGTGTGAAAGCTATTTTCCGTGTTTTTTGGCCGTGGTCTGCACGTTTTTATGCGTGACGTTTCGTCTACTACTGTGGTAGACATTATCAAAAGCGCAGTGCCGGAGTTGGTGCTCGAGTTGATATTTCCATTCCGAACGCGGAACTACCGTGCTGGTATTTGACTCTGTTTTTACATTATTATTAGTGGGCGTGGCTTGGTTTCTCTTAATTGAATTAACTGACCTTGTTTGCGTATTTTTAAGGACAGGTAGCCAGATAATAAAAATGTTTATTGCCTCTTCTTCTCTATTAAAATTATCATTGTGTTTTTGACTTTCTATTGCCTCTCTATATACCCATACTGTACTCTATATACTGTATCTTTGTTGTGAGCATGTTCGGCTACAGCTGATTTGTCAATTCGTCCTAGGCAACAATTTCTCTTGTATTCACAGAGACTAGTACTTACACTACTTTTCGTGGTTCAAATGTAGACCGACCCGCAGCTACAAAGAATCCGGTATACCCCGGGTGTTGCTAGAGGTTCTCTGAGCTCCTTAGAGAAACCTTAGACTTCCTCTGATAATTTTTGTTGGCCTAAATATTGATTTCACGTCGTGTTTCTCTGAGATTCTCCCAATCCGGTCTGTAACGTTTTTAAAATAGCGAAGGAAAATTTTTCCCTTAACCAGCCTAGCTTGGGTTACTTCGCAATTCTCTATAACCATCAGCCACAACAAAAGAGAGGTATAATTAAAACGTTGGTTGAGAAATCACGACACATTTGTAAACCTAAAAATACTTTCAAAGGGAATGGGTACAGCGAAGGATCCATACGACCCAGGAGGAAGAGAGATAGAGAGTCAGGTTAGGTTAGGTCCAAAGTAAGTGGGTATATTCGACCCTCCACCGCAACCCACAAGAATTCATTGTGGCTCACACCTATTCTCACTCGATCAAATAAACCTAGCTTCTTAACGAAGTCAATTAGTTTGTATGGTGAGTGGTCTTTCAGGTCAGATGGTAAGAGTACGGATCTGCCGTACCAAGATTCCCACCTTAATACCCGCGACAACCTTCCTATATGAGGGTTTTTGCACGTCAGCTACACCTGACGATGCCTTAGATCAGTGGTCGCCAACCTGTCGATCGCGAGCTACCGGTAGCTCGCGGAGGCAATTCTGGTAGCTCTCACAACGATTTTAATTTAAAAAAATACAAACTGCAAAAATCAGAGAAGCTTTCGAAAATTCCACAAAAAAATCTAATTGTCATAATATTAAACATAAACAGCGGCAACGTTGCGGTGAGCAATCTGCCGCTGACGCCATCAAGCTAGAATCGGCTAGAACCAACCAGCCGGACCAGCGCGTTAGTGTTCGAGAACGATCTGGATGATTGCTTTGAACGGGATAAATACGCACGGCGCGGCGACATTGCGCTTAAAACTGAACGCGTAACCAACGTCCAGCGGTTGGGTTAGTAGAGAACAACAAAAATAATATTATGGCAA
>NW_019289606.1:111174-133996 GCF_000500325.1 Leptinotarsa decemlineata | reverse complement strand
TTTTACATACTCCATAACAACACCGTTTTGTTGTTTCTTTTCGTACAGATAACATAATTATAATGGAGTATAAAAATTTTTTTCTGATTATTTTGACGTGCTACTTTTTTTTTCACTTTTTTTACAATTAATAAACTTCAATTTATATTTTAATTTTTCAAACATGAGCTGCGAGCTCTTTAACATTGTTGTTTACAAAAAACAGTACGAAAAAGATGGCTGATACTAACGCATGCGCACAAAAAATTTGTGATGAAAAGGCCTATTCCTCTACTATTCCCTATACCGTCTACCTGATTCATATGGAATTTCATCTTCACCTTTATATTTCTTCAAACATTCCTATTTCTTTGTCGCAACGGCGGTCTATAGGAGTATTACAAAGCCAAGTGTCCACATCTACCGCCAAACGAGAAATCGCGTTCATTCGTTCCTATAGAGGACGTCTTCTTAAAGAGAGCTGTCATATACATGTTTATTACCCAGAATTTTTATTTGAAACAGCCAAGTTCAATGTTACATGCATGATACTCAGCGAAGTACCTACCACGGGTACTAGTGACAGATCGAAAAAGCATTGTCAGGTACTGATTCTTGAATTCAACGCTTTGGGGGACTAGTATCATCTACTAATCTAGTCAGTATGATCTAAGGTTTCGTTGCCTCAAAACTAGTTAACTTTTCAACTGATTTATTAATACTAGAGCAACTTGAAGTTGTTTTAAGAATATATATGGCAGAATAGTAGTTATCAAATATGACATTTTATGAAATGAGTTTATTAATGGTGAATGAATAGCTTCTTGTTTGTCTTCAATAAAAACTTGAATATTTGCGATTCATGATTTCCAGGTTTGATTTTTGTCCTTTATTTTCTGTATGTAATGAGTCGTAGTTTATGTCTAAATTGTGATTATTCTCTAATAAGTAGCAAGTATAGGTGGACTTAAATCTCTTTAGTTCAAAACTTTTTTTATGAATTTAAAGTCGAAATTTCGAGATTCCAAGTGATAATTTCCAAGAAACAAATAATAAAAATATGTGGCCCTTCTGCGCTTCCGTAATAAAGTGTATTAATGAGTTTTAACATGGATTTTCATCAAGTATCGGCCAGTTCTATTCAATTATTGCAATTTTGAGTCTGACTGGTATGATATCGATCAAATATTGTATTTTCAATCTTATCTTTGAGTTCGTCAGGATCAATAAAATGGATATCAGCGGCTCGAAACCCACTGATAGCCTTACTTATTAAGCTATTTGTACGTTTTTGTGAAAAGTTCTCCATCCACGAATTGGGTTATTCGTTTTCCAGGATTGTTTTCAGTTGATCAAAAAACAAATTCACTTCGGTGGTAGTAGTAGGGGTAATCAACAACGCAAGGAGTAATTGGAAACGTTCCCAATTACCCGCCTGACGCTGTTTCCAATTGCCCAAAGTAGTCAATACGAATTACGTAGGGTTCGAAAACAGATGCATGATTTCAACTAAATATTGTGTTTTTGAATTGGAAAATATGATATTTACAGCTATTATAATACACGACAAAAATGATAACAGGAATGCAAAAAAAAGTTCAACCCACTTTCACTTTCGTGTACGCACTGAGGGCGCTGGATTCGTTTGTTGAAAAGGTGCGGAACGGTATAATTCGTAGCTCTTTCAAATTACCCGCCGTTCTCAATAGGCATTTTCATCATAAGACGAGCGCAAGCGTAGCCGTACAGAAATATTGATAACAATATTCTTATAGAACATATTTTGAAAAAAAACCCATCTGTTGAACAAAAACATCTTGCAACAAGAAATTTCTTCAGTTGCTTTTTTGAAAGTCAAGAACAAAGAATGATTTTTCATTTCATTTTCAAGGCTTTATGCTTGAAATAACGATAAAACATTTAATTTTGAATAAACTAAATTGTGATTATTCTCTAATAAGTAGCAAGTATAGGTGGACTTAAATCTCTTTAGTTCAAAACTTTTTTTATGAACTGGGCACAATCTACATTTATGTAGACCCCAGATTTATCTTTGTTCCTTTTGACTTGTTGTTCTTCATATGTCTATCCAAAAATTTACCAATTTTATATGCTATGTTAATGTTCTCTTTTGTGAGTAGTATTTTCATTTAATCTGATAATATTCCTGCATGAGGGAGTGTTTTGTAGGTGTTAGTGTTATTTTTAGTGTGGGGGTATACTTGGTTAATGACCTGTTCGACCAAGTATGCCCCTATTAAAAACAACACTAACATCTACAAAATACTCACATATACGTCTTAAATGAAATTTATTGTGAAAATTCTATTATTATCATGGATAGTGAACTATTATAAATATTTATTTCTCCTTGTCTTTTTTCATAACTATAGATCTGACAACTAAATGTGGTTCCTTCTTAATGACCTCTTTGAATGTTACAGAGATAAATTATTGCAGAATAACCACTATAATCAAATATGTAACTTTCTAGTAAACGGTGATTTTTCACACACGTGTTGAATATCCGAAAACTCCAATGTAATTTCAATAATTTTATTGACAAAAGTAAATACATGTTTATAGCACAGCTGCTGAAATAAAAATACAAGTAGTAAGCACCAAGTAGGGTATGATTAGTTTTTGTTAAAGTTCATATTATCTTAAGACACTGGAGAAAAATCAACACATACGTTCATGTATGTACAATACAAGGCCTCATATCACGCTGTAGAACCACTTCTACTCTTAATAGAATATTGATATGTTAATATTGTCATTCAAATAGTTCGTAAAACTACATAAATATTTTTTTGACGGTTTTACTGTACAGTGCATACCTTTTTCTATAGCGAATTTTTTAAATCAAAGACAAACTGAGTGATTGCATAAATAAAATGGTATAAGAAGAAATTCATCCATAGAGATGAGAAACGGCTGAAATTATAATTATTAGGGATGCAGTCATAGGTTCTCCAAAACAAAGTCCTTCGCTCAAAATAACAGTCTTGAAAAGCGACAACTTCAAAGTATTTGTTATTTTGTCAAGCTTTCAAAACTGTTCATTTTCTCCTTCAGGACAACTAACGTGCTCTGATGAGAAAAACTATTTTCAAAAGGATACCTAAATAGCAAAGCACTCATTCTGCATCCCCAATAATTACTGCTAGAAAATAATTTCATGAAGATGAAAAGATATATAGATGAGTACTTTTCCGGTGATCCACGATTTGATTTCAATTCAAGAGCCACTGGTAGACAGTTGTTTCAGCCTGTTGGGCATCATCAGTACCAGGCAGACGGTCCTCTATTGAAGAAAAACTATAAAAAGCCAAAACAGTACTTCATCAAAATCACTTGGTAAACGCAAGCGAGATATAAGTGGAATCCAAGCCAAGTTTTCATGTTGACGTTGGTGGTTTGACCAAGCTCTATTACAGATGCAGAAATTTGGAAAGTGCTCCAGGAATGCAATTGGAAAACAAATCCACATGCTTTTAGAAATGACAAGAATTAAAAAAGGTTAATGGAGTCTAGCTGGTGGATAATAATTTCATCATAATGAAAAGATAAATAGATGGTACTATTTCGATCATTCAGAATTTGCTTCCAAATCACGAGCCACTGGTAGAAAGCTGTTTCGGACTATTGGGCATCATCAGTACCATCCAGGCGGTCCTCAATTGAAGACAAACTGTGAAAAATCAAGACAAATACTTGATGAAAATCACTGCGTGCGTGCAAGCGAGAGAAAAGTGGAACCACCTAGTGGTGTGACATCCAAATTTGCTTGTTGGCGTTGGTTGTTTAACCAATCATTAAAACCGACAAGTGTGTAAGCAGAAATTAGAAAGGCTCTTGAGGAACACCATCGTAAAACAAATCCACATATATTTCTAGAAATCATATAAAATAAAGAAATATTAATGCAGTCCAGCTGCTGGAACATAATTTCATGACAATGAAAAGCCCTGGTTTGAGTATACTTCAGTGACTTAACAAAGTTAAGTTACAGAAATATTTTGAAGATTTTGAATAACTAGTACAATTTTGAACAGGAAACTGGCATGTTAAAGAAAACCTTAGGTGTGTACTTTTGGTTAAAATAGTTTTAGTTAATTTGTTGGCATAGTTTCCATCTTCTTAAGATGAAAAAAACTACATGACTAGATCTATACAAGGGTACTTAATAATGACCCTCATCATTTAGAAATGCTGAAATCATTATTATAATTAGTGCCCACTAAAATAAGGATTCAACAACTTTTTGGAATCCGATACCAAAAAGATTTATTTTCCTACATACTCATAACAGTCGTTTTCAAAACCTTCAATGAAGTGCTTGGATGGATCAAAAGTAAATAAAACCTTTGTTCAAGTTCGAGAATGCGAATCATTTCTGTTCTGAAAAATTGACAGCTCACTAGATCACACTCAAATTCATTTTAAAATACTGTTTGTTATTTTCATTGTGGCACTATATACATTGAAAAGCACATGTTCGGTTGAAATCAATTCATTATGAAAAAATTATATGTATATTTTTTATGGGAGTTGTAAAAACTTTGGAAAAACTCATTAGAGTATTTTATGGAGTATTATAATTGAAATATAATCAAAAAAAAAATAATTTTATCTCATTCGAATTTGAGGTCAGTGAACTAATTTTTGTTTTCCTTATTCACTTGAAGAACGGAATGGACGGACAGAGGCAAACTAAACTCTATAATTCAGTCAGGCAAATGCCCCTGCAACAACCAATCATGAAGGGCGCCAAGTGGAAGGGGGGGCAATTTATTAGCTTCAATTTTTGTGCATTTGAAAAAGTAAAATAAAATTGGAATTTCACAGTTGGAATGCTATGAGCCAATATTACAGATACTAGTGAGGATTGCTGATACTAGTAAAAATAGTTAGTAGTATGTATCTTATTAAAAAAATGGAAGAACAAATACTCACTCAAAAAAAGTACTTAGCCTCTTTCAGTTCCAAATACTCTTTAAAGGCACGCAAAAAAGCATGTTAATTTTTGCCTAAAATAATCGTTAGTTGCTAATAAAGACATAGTATCTTTTTTGAAAGTCAAGAACAAAGAATGATTTTTCATTTCATTTTCAAGGCTTTATGCTTGAAATAACGATAAAACATTTAATTTTGAATAAACTTGAAACGAGTTGACAATGTTTGAAATTGGAGTTGATCGTCAGAAATTTCGTATTTGAAGGGAGTTTTTTTACTTGAGAGTATTTGTACTTTCCTAAAAAATTAAAATGTTGAGAGCCTCTTCATCTTCTGCTTGGAAAAATATTTTATCAAAAGTGCAAATACAAATGATTGAAGGATTCTTTTGTATTCATATCAATACTACCAGTTCTGTTTATAAATAAAGAATAAGAAAAAACGAAAGTTCTTTCTGCATTGAATTTCATTTGATCCCTTCATAAAGGGATCGTAAGCTAACCGTTCAATCCTCTAAGTTGAAGTGCCAAATAAATCAATAAAAAATATTTATAAACAGATATCAACAAAATACTAACAAAAAAATGTTCATCAAGTAATTTGTCCAAGATTCTCAAAAATTCCCTATAGGATGATGTTATTTTTATTTTGGTAACTTGACCAGTGAATGCAGACCCAAATCTGAATGGTGCTCATTATCTTGACATAAGAAACAAATTTCCAAAAATCATTTGGTACTCTTAATATAAAGTTGTATATACAATATACAGGTCATAAAACAAAGATTTTTCTCCAAATATGAAAAAGTTAAGAAAGCAGAATTCAGCTCCAGCTCTTATTAGCAATCAGTAATAAAATATCATAGAAACCTATTAATGACTGAAGCATTATAGGGAAATAGTTATAAAAGTGTCAAAAGAAAAAACTTTGTTCCATGAAAGGGAAAGTGTATAAAGTGAAAAAAATCCGCAAATAATTATGAATATCACATGAAACCGTTTTATCAAAAATTCAATTCAAATATATAGCACCTATTGAGCCAATGGCACAAATGCATATATATCCTCACAGCCAAATGCTTTAAAAATTTCAAATACTGACTTTACAAAACCTACATTTATTTCAAGAATGTTAAAATCTTTAATGGCTATTATAGGTGCTACATGAGGAAGGAGAGATACATACATTTAAAAAAATCTGAGATATATACAATATAAATACACAGAAAATGTACAATTATACAGATACTGATTTGTTTCCGTAGGAATCAATTCAAAAATTTTCGACATTTTCGAGATCCACATGTACATGGAATTTTGTCCTCTTCAAAAGGAAACTTATAATCATATGTTAATTCTTCCCCACTCAGTATCCTGCGCAGTGCAAAAATTATTATATGCTTATGTCCGAGTATTTCCACTACCCTTGAGTAGCAGTTTGGCTGAAACATTCGAAATTATAGTCAGTTAAGTCATACTGATAAAAACCATTAAATTTTGTGACAAAGAACCCTGTCTTAGTTTTAACAAAGATAAATCTCAGTAAGCTGATTGAAAATGTCCAATTGACAGAGTAATAAAATGGATAGTTTTCAAGACACTTCCTCTCAAAATTCTCTATGATGCATATTCTTACATGTCAAATAAAAATGATTAAAACAGAACTTTATTAACATGTTCCTATGACTTCCAAGTCATCATTATTAGTCGACAACATGGCTTCACTGAAGGAAAATCAACTATAACTAACTTTATTAAAACTACATCAGCAGTTTCCCAGAAAACAAGTTATAGATTGATTCATACATCGATTTCTCAGAGGATTTTGATATTTGATATAGTTGGAGAGTTACACTTTGCAAAAGAAAGAGGCCATAAGAATAATAAGAGCATTGTCATCCTTATATTATTCAATTTGGCATTATGCCACTTCCAACGTTATATATCTATAAAATTCTACTAAAGATTCATGAAAACGTTAATAAATTTGACAGACATTGTGATAATCATGCATATGGAACAAGATCCGCAAGTTTATTGAACTTGCCCAGACATAAATTAACAATTAATTAGGGAAATTCACTGAACTGACATTTGTTTAATCATCTTCAGTCGTCTCTGAAGTCGCTAATCCTTGCAAAACCTAAATCTACTATTAAAAAGTTTCCTCTCCTACACTGTTTTCATAACACTGAGGAATATATTATGTGGCAGCGTCTTTAACTTGAGAAAGACCTCATTAAAATATCATTTAATTGGTTTTATATTTGTGCTCTTAATTAACCTAACTCTTTTATATGTATGCTTTTTATTAATCTACACTCTTTACTTCTATTATTTTTTTGGATGATGATTTTATCTTTGTAACTCCGAACAAGGATTTCTGTATTCGTGACTTGCCATTAATGTAATATATCAAATAAAGTACTCTACTCCATTACTTTTTAAATGATGTTATTAATTACGTGAGGATATTTACATAAACTGTAAAATGAAATGGAAATTGGCCTATGTGCTAAAATAAAGTTACATGTAAAAGGGATGATGAGGTATATGACATGGACAAGAATATACAGCATGGTCATGTTCAGATCAAATAATATAATATAGTATGTCTTTATTTTTTCAATGAAATACAAGTAGAAAACAAAATTATTCAGAGAGGTGGTATTCAATCAGATAGTTGCGCCCAAAGGATGTACTAACTGCTTTCACATGCAAGTAGAAATCTAACAAAACAATTTTACTGCACTTCAAGCTTAAATTATAATACTATATAATTTACTCACGTCACAGGAGTGATTGATGAATCTAGCTGCATTTCCTTTCATAGTGGCATCGACAACAAAATTATCGTCAACACGAAACATGTAACACCCGATACCTTTAGAATTGTAGTATTTTTCTCTTTTGTCAGTCAAGATAGACCGTATCACCTATAATATTTTAGAAATAAAGTATCACATTGCACAGACAGATATAAGAATGGATATTTTTATTCGTTTTTTGTAATTTACATATATATCTAGAAGTACGGAACATGATGTCGAATATTAAAAGCTTTATAACATTTTTGTCGAACACACTTGTGAAAATAGTTTAGACAACTTGATTTTCAATATCAAGGTAGAGCAAATCCATTGAGTATTTCTGTAAAAATAGGAAAATTTTAAATATTTTCTCTCATCTGCAAATGTGATTTCAACGTTAATCTTCAATAATTTATTTTTCAAATATGGTCGCAAAATATGCAAGTGTGCAATATTACAAAAAAATTCTTTAGAAAATACCTCTTCGACACGCCATTTCATCAAAATGAATTCAGTTAAGCCATTACGCCTTCAGAATTTGTAATTTTGTATTTCTGAAAAAACTAGAACCTTACTTAAATACTCGAATCGAAACATTTCATCTTTCGAAAAACAATAAAAAAGCATCTCTTTCTGAAACAACTTCGAAGCTAACTTCGAAACTTAACCTAATTGTTCGTGTTACAATTACATTACTTTTTCTTTTTCACATTGCCAAGTGTTCATATTTTATGTGTTACAAGAAAAAATTCTTTCTTTCAGAGATCAGAATCAAGATCAGTGGTTTCCTCTCAGAAACGTGTTGTTAGGTCTAAGTATTTTTTTTCTGATACAATGAATATTTTTGTAATCAATATTTGAATAGCAAATCAACTTACTGGTTTGCTGAGTACATTAATTATTTTATGTCCATGATATAATTAATAACAAAAATTGTGTACAACAAGAGACAGAAAATAGCATGAATTTATTCATATTTCTATTTTCTTCAATTAACCACAATGGGTTAATCACAGCGTATCATTTAATTGCGTGCAGCTGATAATATTTTTAATTGTATAATGAATATTATATAATTATCATTTACCTCTCCAGCATATTCGATAACCATTTCACCTGCTTCGATATCTCTGAGACAAAATAGTCCTCTTCCATGAATACAAGATCTGTACACCCCAACAGAATATTTTGAGGTTAACTTCAGTTGCCTAAATTTCATGGCCATTGGTAAATTCACTACACGTCTGAAAGACAAAAATAATTTGTATTTTGAAAATGATATATACCCTCATAATTGTTACCTCGGAAGGAGCTCTAGCGTGTCCAGAGAAATTTCTTCAGGTTGACGATGCTTGGAAGATAGCCAGCCAAACATATCATATGGCTCGCTATTGTGATTTTCATAAGGTGCACATCTTATGGTACCGTATATGTGATCCTGGCGATACTCATCATCAATATCATTAGGATGTGGTGGAAATTTAAAAACTGACTTGTACTTAGAACATTTGGTGGCTCCCGGCAACTGTTCTATCAAATATTTCAATCCATTCGATTTGAAGCCTAAGACATGAACAGAGTTCATGATACCAGCACTGTTAGTGGGTAGAGGTGGCATGTTGTGAGCTGCTCTAGCAGTCTGAACGGCATCTAACACCTTAGACCAAAGATCAGAAACTGATGACGAGGAATATTTGAAACCGTCCTGGGTCTCCATTGTATATAAAATTGAAGAAGAATTTTCATTTTCTTTTTTCACTGGTTGGGTCTTTGGTATATCCAAATGTTCTGTTTTCGGTTCCATTTTCTCTTCCACTTTCTTTTCCATTTTCTCTTCTACCTTATCCTTAACCTGTTTTTTCGCTTGTGTTTGACCAACAGAATCCTGTGTAAAATGGTGTGATTTGATTGGTTTCAATGGGGCTACCTGAATAGGTTGTTTGGCAGTGAAATTATTACTAATTATATAGGTTCCATCTTGACCTTGTTTTTGAAACACTAATTTCAAAGAAGTATCTAATTTGGTATCTTCGGGAATTGATATTTCCATTTCCATAGACTTATGTACTACAGCTACCTTTTTTTCGGGTAATATTTCTTCCTTGACTTGTTCTAGTTTTTCTGGTTGTTTCGAAGGTGCCAAAGATTCACTTGGTTTGAAACCATCTGTTTTATCTTCCTTTTCAGTTTTTGGGAATACTGCTGGCGGTACGTTTGTCCTCAAAACTGGTTTTTCGATTTCAGATTCCACTATCTCCAACTTTTTGGGCTCAATTTCAGTAATAAAAGCTTTTGTGAATTGTTTAATGGGAGGTTTGATTTCGTCAACTTCAATTACCTCAATAGGTTCCTTCTTCTCCTCCATAAAGAACTTGTCATCTTCACAGCTTATTTTTTTAGACTCTTTTATCGAGTTATTTGTAGGCATAGGAAGTACCCTACTCATTGGCCGACTTTGGCAAGAGAAGGGAGGTTTAGGAATTGGAGTAACAATATTTGTAGGAATACCTTGTTCGGATACAAATGGTGCAGTGGGAAGTGTGATGCTGTGAGCTGAAGTAACTGGAATAATTTGTTTGTGAGTTGGTACTGGTTGCAAGTATTTCATGCGCTGAGGCTGTGATGGTTTTATTTCAATAGGGGTTCGTGATGGTTTTATTTCGACTGGAGTTCGTGATGGTTTTATTTCAACCGGAGGTCGTGATGGTTTTATTTCAACAGGAGGTCGTGACGGTTTCATTTCAAATGGAGGTCGTGATGGTTTTATTTCGATGGGAGGTCTAGGCACTTTCATCTCAATCTGCCTATGCGGAATAACATTATTGATCACGTTCACTGGGGTGGCTTGGGAATACTGATGAACCTCAATTGGTTGTGAGCTAATTACTGACTGAGAACTAACCATAGGCTGTGGGTTAATAATTGACTGTGAGTTGACTATAGGTTGTGGGCAAACTATGGAATGAGAATTGACCACTGGTTGAGAGGATACTAAATGTGTGGTTGCAATAGGCTGTGAGTTCACCAAATGCTGTGGATTTACTATTGGCTGTGAGTTGACAATTGGTTGTGAATTCACAATAGGTTGAGAGTTGATAATGTTCTGACTATTCACTATTGGTTGTGAATTCACTAGCTGTCCGGGATTAACTAATACAAAACTATTCGAGGATACATCCAATACTGGCTCTAATTTACTGGTTTGAAATACTTGTGTGGTTGTTGAGTAGCTGCTATTTGCTGTCAAGACACCTGGCATAGTTGTCGGTAGGAACTGTTGGGATTGCATAACAGTATTTTGGACAATTGTTTCAAATCCATAGTACACTGGTTGGACAGTTTGTTGCTGAGACCAACCAAGTGCACCATTACTGTCTACAACTAGCTGATTTTCTACCCTAGGTTGTTGTATATACATTGTTTGCTGTAAACCAGGTACTAAGCTGATAATATTATTATCAGGTTGTATTTGTACTAAAGACTGGGTGGGTACACCGTTACACTGAGGGGTAATAGTGGCAACATATTGCAAATTCTGTCCCTGCTGTTGAAATGGATCAACAAATGCTGGAACATAATTCGTGGACGGAAGGTGCTGTACTATTACTTGTCCAGATGTGCTTTGTGCTGGAAGAATAATGGTGTCTCCATCTTCAAATGGTGTTTGACGTTTAGCTGCAATTGTTCTACTTCGGCCTTTAGATTTCAGAGCTTTGTGGGTTATCACTGTAGGTTTAGACACCTGTTTCATCCACTGGGTACTTGGTACATTCATGGTATGCAATACTGGGTTTGTTATCAACTTGCTGTTCAAAGCAAATTGGTTTTGAGATCCTACATTTAAAATCGTATTATTGTAAGGAACTGACTGGATAGTTACTGACTGTGCTTGATGAAAATCCAGGGGTTGTGGTATTGTCGGCTGATTTATTTGATTCATTGCTATGGAACTGTTGGGTGGAACCTGATTTATAGAAATAGATCCAGAAGGATTTATAGACAATACCTGGTTTCCTGCATAATTTGATGTGGGATTAACTTGAATACTATTTTGCTGCAAAGACATGGGTTGGTTGACACATAGTGGTATATTTTGATTCACACAAAACTGAGGCTGAGTTGCATGAATTGAAATAGATGAATCGCCAATCATTGTTGGCTGACTTATGGTATAGGTTTGATCAGTCTGTGAAGTTTCCAAAGTAATAGGAGTTACAGTATTCACTGGTATACTCTGTATTAAAGGTTTTTGATCAACTGGCTGTGGAATACTTTGAATAACAACCTCAGGAACTGACGGAACAGCTACAACTTCTGAAGTCGATTTAGAAGCAACAAAGTTTTGAGTATTAACGACTGAAGTATGTATTTCACTTTGGTATGATTCAAAAGATGATATAACCACTGGTTCATTAATATCAACCATTACTTGATTATCAACAAAATTAGATGTAGGATTCACAAAAGTTGCAATCATTTCTTGATCAGCATTCATTTCTGAATCACTCTCACTGGTACATAACATTTCACATGATTCCAGGTGGCGTTTATAGCTTGCTTGAGTTCGGTAAGTAGACTGGCATTTATCACAGGTCACAGGTTCCTCGGAATGGTAAGTCCCCCAAGGATTTGTTTCAACTCCAGTAGGGGATCCACACTCACTAGAACTACTTTCATCAAAATTTCCATCCACTTGTAAAATCTGATAAATTACGTTATTTTCTCTGGCTGCTGCTATTTTCCGCTTTTTCACAGCAGGAGACAAAGAATTGTCTAGTTTACAGCTTAAAGTCAGACTACAAGATCGTGATTTTGACAATGAATCAAATTTGTTGATGTCAGGTCTAACCCTTTTAAAATCTTTATTTTTGAGTTCTAAATCAGAGTCGTCTTCCAATTCAGATTTTTTGCAACTGTCAGCTAGACTCTCTAAATTACTCAAATCAGTTTTGTAATCAATACTTATCAGATCATCATAGGTGAATTTTGGAAAAATATCTTGAACCGAAATTCCGTCGAGAAGATCATGTGGTAATTCTTCTAAAATTGCATCTGTTAATTCAGGGGACAGAATATCAGCACCATTTTGTTGTTCTTCATCATCTTCTGATTCTACATCTGATACTTTTTTATCAACATCACGTTGCCAGGCATTCACTTCCTTCAAGATCTTATCAACAGCCGTTTTCTTCAGAGTATGATCAATGGTGAAATTCCTATCCACCGTGAGTGTATAATTATTATGATTTTGTATTGATGTTGTGATGGTATAAGGAACTAATTTCCAAGGTTCCACTGTGGACCAATAAAGTCTGGTACAAACGAAACCCATAGGAATAATAGCTTCAGCACTATCAGATATAATAGGTTCAATCTTTCCCAAATTCTTCACACACAAAGATCCAATCATAACAGTCGCCTTATCTATATTAGCATATTTTCGTTTTTTCTGATCTAGCTCCACATAAACAGAACGGTGGATTTCAAAATCAATGTTCACAGTTATTACATGGCTGTTCTTAGGTATCTCATGACTAGAACAAAAAACGGTCTTGTCATGCATAAAATTAAGTTTTGCCATACGAGCACAAATAAAGTGAAACGTTTCATGGCATCCCTTGTAACAGCATCCCACACTTGCACCCTTCTGCTTACACTGAGCACATCTTATCAAACGACCTCTATTCAGAGCATTCTGGACATTTTGTAAGGAACCATCAATTTCTTCATATACTTCTGAAGACCAGAGGGCACAGTTAGCATGTACCCATTCGTTTTGACCACAATATAACAGCCTGGATTCTTGATGTGCCAGACCATCTCCAAGACCCTTACAAAAACTACATGATCTTGTATCAGAAAATGATGATGTAACATTAATATGCACGTTCTTCTGTGACAAAGCCGTATTCTGGTCATCAATGGATATATCATTGATATTTTTGGGTTCTTCCTCATTTTGAGAATTTTCATACCACGGAAAAACGTCATGGAATATGTTTTTATATATTTTCAATAGCTGCTCAGATTTCGTTGATTTCAAAGATTCTTCTATTTCTTCGTTGAATTCCTTGACCGAAGAGTATTCATTGGCATTTAGTTTGTTTTTTATATCCACCATTGATAGAGTATTTGTTAGCTTGTTGAGAGGAACTTCATACTTTTCATTTTCTTCAAAAGAGTAAATTTTACTGGCCTCAGAAATGTCTCTACTATAATAATTATTGTTATCAAGATCCATATCCTCATCAGAAAAAGTCAACTTTCTCACATTTATCGCAGTTTTGCTAGATGGCACTGCATTGTTGAGTGGGCTCCACTTCAACAAATTCCGAGCTGTTTTATTTTTACTGAGAAGCCTCAAAACTTTATTCAGACACGATCTCAATTCAGTGTTAACAGCTTTTCGCCAATAAGGTGAGGGTTTTTTGCAACAGGACGAGCATATATACTCCACTGATTCTGGCAGAACACTCAATATCTGGTATTGCTCCTCGGTCAGATGTTCACACTTTGCATGTACCCATTTTGTACATTTTGCACATTCCATCATCTACAAAATCATGCATTGAAAATTAATATTAACATTCCAAATCAAGCTATCTAATTATTTAACTAGACAACAAAAAGTTCATATGATAAACACTCAATTTGAAAATATATTATTTGTAATCAATTGATGCATGTAGCCGTTACTACATGGTAGGAGATCATCATGAAAAATTAAAATTAAAACTTCCTATGTTTTTATACCACTATTTGTAAGTAACGTTACTGCAATTTCGTCCTACAAGGACATTTTCAAACGAATATAATAAACTGAAATAATTAACAATGTACACCTGTATATACCTATACAACCACTGTCGGTAATAACAGATGGTCCTTAATGACTTTATTACCAGAATTTTGTTTACGTGTTTACATGTTTGCATAGAAAGTTTTGATTCTCATTTTTCACACATTAATTATACATTCACTAGCCTGATAATTGTATTGCGATTTGTGATTAATGTTCCACCACTATTGATTTATTATGATTTAGCTAATCGAAGTCGAAAAGAAAACACAAAGTTGGCGAGTAGATATTGAATTCCTTCAGCTTCTGGAAACCATCATGATATTGTAAAATGAATGTCTGTAAATAGTATTATACTGGGAATGAAATTGTCATGTTAGTCATGATTGGTATCAGAACAATGTTCTTCAGATAAGGCATATCTTGATTGACTGATTGATTAGATTCTGACAATATATTTTTCAACATTTTTTTGAGTTTATTCGAAGTTATGGATTTTTCAATTATTTTCTACTCACCGTTGGTTTTTCTTCACAATTCCACTTGGCACACTCAGGATGATAGGCCTTTAAACATTTTTGGCAGCTTACTTTGAGTCTATCAATCTGACTACACGCATTACAAACTGTACATCTAGGACATATCCATGTATATTGTTTCAAATTGCCATCGGTAGGCACTGTCTGCGTCTGTTCTAGACAAAACGAATGGTATGGTTCACAACACATAGAGCAATATAACATGGTTTCTTTTCCTGCACTTCCACAAAGAAAGCAAATAGCCGACATGGAAAATTGTTCAGATCCTATAATGCAGAATCCATTTTGACAAATACTTTCGGGATCATATCCATCCCAAAAATTAATATTAATGCCATTTTGGGATTCTGTGAGATTCATTTTTCTTTCAGGTGCTTTGGTCTGAAATAGATAAAAATTCAAATTAATATGTTTCAAAGATATTCCAGTTTACCCAACTTTTTGAAACCTCAGAGATCAGTTGTGAGATTAACATTATATTTAATATAAATGAATGATGTAACTAATAGCAGTAAAGTGAAAGAATTTGCAATATTTGGTGATACCACGAAATGATGACATCATCATATTGCGGCAGTATAAATTCAAATTATCTAACTTTGGTAATCATCAATGGTAAATAATAAAGACCCTCAAGAACTGATGTGACTCTCAACAAATTGAATTTCAACATCAGAAAAACAAATTTGATAACTTTTAAATCAACACTTGATGAAATAATGGAAAGTCATAATAGCTCAGGATTTCTAGTATCCTGCACTGGCAAGAACTTGAAATTTATATGCAGGCACTCACATGTTATATATTTCTTTAATAGGTTTTGACAACGGGAACATTAATAATGGCAATAAAGCACATTCTGATTTTGATTATTATTTAATATCTCAATAATTATTATTTGTTTATGATGATATTAGTATCAAGGAGATCCCTCACCATCAAAGTCAGAAATTCATTCTCCCAAAAATTTGTTCCCCAACAAGGAGTTCCACAAGACTCTCCATATCTCCACTTCGCTATAATATATACTGCCACTATATATACAATCACAACTTGGAAGACAAGAATGAATTTAATGAAAACCTTTACATCTTATGGTATACAGATGACACTGCCTCAGTTTCACACAACAGCTCGCTAGCAATCACACTAGAGGAATTGCAAAGCCTCGTCGACAGAAGAACACTCTGGTTCAATAAACAGCAATTTAGACCAAACCCAGAAAAATCACAATTTATCATTTTCTATCGCAACTCTTCAGAGAAGCTACCTACAATAAACATCAACAACGAAATGGTAAGAAGCAGGCAATCAGTAAAATACTTGGAAGTCGACATTGACCACAAAATCAACTTGAACAGAGGAATCAACACTAAAACTGCAACTAAAATATATAAAATGATCTGCCGTCCACTTCTCAAATATGCACACATAATTTATTCAAGTTGGTGTAATCCTGCATTGAATAATCTCCAAACAGCTAATACAATTACACTAAGGAGTATTAACAAAATGTGTCACCCTCAGAACATACTATACAATACCTCAAACTGACGGCTGGCTGTATGAAACTACAAAAGTGAAACCTATAAAGAGAGACCATCAGACTTAGGAAACCACTTTCCAAAAAACGAAACTAACATGGAGACCCTGCGGGCATCATGTAGGAAAAGAGCAAAAGGACAACTAACCAAATTCAAATAACAAAAAAAACTATTTGGATCTCTCTCAATGTTTCACTTTCCACAACCCCAAATCTGCAAAATGAGCTTTTAAAACACAAGCTCAAGTCACCGTTTTGGCATCAACGGGAGATGATAACAGCTGATGATTATTTTCACGCAGATCAGCTATCTGACCTTATGTTTGGCAGTGGAAAGTATATCTAATCATATCCAAACAAGTAAAAACTATTTTGATTCATGACTTTATTTTATTTGTTGTATCAGTAGGATGCTAAAAATTAATACATACAATGAAGTGTCTGATTGCTGTCTGTACATGAAAGTAATTAAAAAAAAATATGACTGGGGCTTTGATAAAGCAATAGAACCCAAAACAATTATTTTTAGATTTTTTGTTTGGGTATCTGTGCTAATTTCAAAAACAGCTCATCTGATTTGGGAGTGTTTTTCACTAATATATTGTGTAAGCTTCATTCAACATTATTTAGTGTTTGATTTATTTCAATCGATTCATTGATAAAAAAGTTATTTCAGTTCAAAGAATCACATCAAACAAATAATAAGTATAAAAACTGAAGTCAAGGGAAACGAAGCTGCAGGCAAATACTAATCACAAAAACATTTGGTTAATTTTGTGAGTGATGAAACATTTTCCATAAGAAACTGGTGATGAAAGAATTGTTAATCATTACTTAATACTCGACATATAAGTTTTCTACAATGGCATTTCTCATATGGTTGACTATCAAAATAAATAGATTATCTGAATCCAAGACCTTATTATATGATTCCACAGTACTCAATTTGATTAAAAGGTATGTAAATATGTGTTCCATGAGAAGAAAAGTTTTAAAATTGTTTATAAACTGGTGTATAGTTTTTGTGCCAGTATTAATGGACTCCAGTTTCATCAAATATCGATGGAAATACCTCCAGAAGTGGAATATTTCAAATATTTTGAAGAAAAAATTAAAGCAAATTGAGTAAATTTGTTTTATTGTTTATAGAAACAGAAAGTAATATTAAATATTTTACTTGAGTCTCTTAATTTGTGAAGTATGTATATTTTACACTTTTAGTTCTATAGTTATGTAGATAATTTTATTTCAGAAATATATATCTAGTGTGAATGATAGATTTTAAATTTTTTACATTCATTATTTTCAGGAAAAATTGTCATTCAAATGACATCTGTATTTGAGAAAAAAAAACATGTAATGTAATATATTTTTGGCTATTATTTTTCAATAGTGCTATAATAATAAAACTACGGAAATAACATACTTGCCAAAAAAATTGCTCTATGTTATATTTAATTTTTTACAAAGATTTCAACTACTTTGACAATGGCCCCTATTAATAAAAATTAGAATCACCAAAAATATATAAAATAGGTAGAAATGACTCACCTCCAAACAGTTCTGCAAAGCAAGATAGGTGTTTCTATACAATTTATCTCTCCTAGTGATTGTTTCAGAATAATCACTAACAGAACTGGATATTTTAGATACTCGGTCACTGCAATTAGATTCAGGTTCACTAGAAATTGTGTCACACTTGATCAAAACAGTTTGTTTTCCTTCTAGAGAATCTTTTTCATTCACCACTTTATCTTCAACAATTTTAATATCAATCAGAGGTTGATCTTGAGTATCACATTTCTTTTCACTTTCCGTGAAGGTAGCTATTGGCTGTCCTAATACTATTGAAGCACTACGACATACATGTTTCACACGAGGTCCTTTAAGATCTATTTTTTGCCTTTTGATATCTGAATTCGAAACAGGAAGGGCAGGTATTGCTTGACTCTTGGGATTTTTGAACCTCACAGGTCGTTGTTTCAAGGTCGTTGTTTCTTGAGGTTTATCTATTAATAATTTTGGCTCCACATTAACTTGCCATAACAGAGGAGGAAGAGAATTGCTAAAAACAATATCTGAACCTTGCATGTTTTTTGGCAACATCAACATTAAACCTTGCTTCAATGTTGGCGGCATGTGAAATGATCGAAGGCACATTTTCAACCAGCAAGCTGGACATCGTGCCCGATAAGCACATTTATTTAGTTTCCATTGCTGATTTCTGATAACTGGTGGAATGTGGCATGAACCTTGTCCCTTATTACAAATAAGAGCTGTTTGAGTATTTTTACCTCCACAAGCCTGTCGTTTTATCATCTTTGCTATAAACTTCCTGCATGATTCGCAACTATAAATATTGAATTTCCGAGCTTGTTTAACAAAACGGTAGAACCTAACAGCCCCACAAACACCACAAGTTACTGTACCAGAGGAAGAAGTATTAGATTTTGTAGAAAAAGGGCCCTGCAATCCTATTTGGTTTGGTAATTTAAGCCTCGCTTGTCTTAAAACAACTCTATGTCCATTTGTAAAAGTGGTTTTATCACTATCATTATTAAAGCTACCACTTTCAATACATATTGTCTTGATTTTCAATTTGTCTTCTTCCTGTTTGACACAATGCCTTTTGGTAATGCTGACTTTTTTCTTCAAAGTTATACCCTCATTCAAGTCACTTATAAATCGTTTATTTGGTTTTATTACTCGAGAAGAATGTACACTTCGAGTTGGCAAGACAAATTTTCCCACTAAGTTAGTGGACTCCTTTGAAACTTTACTCCTACAAGTTACTGAATAACTATGTACAGATTTCCGTGTTAATGTTGTTCTTGTTCCTTTGTTTAGTTTGGGTTTTACAGGAGACTTGCTGCACATTTTAGACAGTAGATTCCTTTTAGTTACATTTTTATTCCGTAATGATGGTTTTATTTTTCTGGACAGCCTTCTGCTCATTGCAATTTTTTTCTTTAGAGAATTGTTAGTATGTGGACTTTCTCCATCACTTTCATTAACATCTTCATCCTAAGACAAAATATTATTTTAGGAATGGGAAGAACAACCAGAAACTAATGAATCTCAGAAAGATAATAATCAAAATATGAAATGTTTACCTGTTTGTTTTCTACAACAGAATCAACTGTCACAGAGCTAGAAGATTCAACGTTAGATATTTCCCCTGTTGGTGGAAGAACATTAACCCTCTTTCGGTGTATATGTTTAGAAGGTTTTCCAGGAAATTTTGATCGTCCCATTTTTGTTTTTTTTTGGGATTACATTTTATTACTACATAAAATTACTTTCAACGCATCACGCATACTTCAAGTAAAGAAACAGATTGCCAAGTCGGTATAGAAGAACTCTGCTATTCTGTGACTTATGTCAAATGTCGGAATCACTTTGAGCCCTGTTCGTACTCTCAAATTACCAATTAGTTAACTACGTCATTGAATCAAATCAAAGGAGTTGTTTTTTATTTCCGATTTTAAACATATTTCAATTGGTAGATGCGAGGAAAATTTCGATAAATACACGGAACAACTGGCAATCCTCATACACTTACCAAGCTCAGTCACGCTTCAGGATCGGATAGTTTGGCAACATGAAACCGCATCTCGTTACGAACCAAGCTTCAGGTGGTTGCTCCACTAATCAACCACTTTTTCAATGGAACAGTGTGCTTCTGACGAATATATCAAAATCATCCATTATCTAATCACCACAAGAATCGAATCTTCAAATAATGAAATCAGAAATATGTATTGAAAAAAAATAATTTTTTATGTAGACCATCGCTACTGTATGGTGGTCAGCGGCTGTTGTGATTCACTATTACTTTCTGAAATCGTGCTAAACCATCACAACAGAGTCCTATTGTGGAATCGTCGAAATGTACCAAAAATTAGGGTGCTGGTCAAAAGAATCCTGCTCCATGACAACGCTCGTCCACACGTTTCACAAATCTCCGTCCGTAAATTGAACGAATTGAGCGTCGAAATTCTGCCTCGTCCACTATACTCTCCAGACCTCTCGCCAACCGACTACCATCTTTTCAATCACTTCGATAACTTTTCCACCGGTAGAACCGGTCCAATCAGGACCAGACAAAAACGGCCTTCGTCGACTTCATTGAATCCCGAGCAAACAATTTTATGATGACGGAATTATCCGACTTGTGTTACGTTGGCAAAAATGCACTGATTCAAATGTCGCCTATTTCAATCAAACTGAATAAGTATCAACTGAGATATTCCAGTAGACTCATAGAAACGGACAAAACTTCCGAAACTACCCAATAGCAGTGGATCCGCGCTGTAGCATCCGTTTTTGGTCGAGGCACGCTCCGGTTTTTTTGTTTTTCAAGTTGGGCATACTGCTTTAAAGAACAGTAGTTGGGCATGCTGGGCATATCAGATCACTTTGGTTTCATATATTCATCATATTGTTATTAAACGTGCTCATGACTAAGTATGAGGTTTTCACGAATCAGTGTAATGGCATGGAATAATGGAAATAAAATAATATCTAGTGATCAGTATTGAATTTTATATCTGTGGATAGAATAGGAACACACTCCAGGATCTAATATAATTTGAGGGAGCGGGAACATTCAAATCATTCTTTGGCATATGCGCATGTGCTTTTCTGTGGTGTAGCGCTCTCTTGTTGACTTGTTTTCGGCGTTTGGGTTTGAACTCATTTAGTTGATTGTTTTTAATATTTTTCTACATTAAACTGCAAAATGTCAGGAGACTGCTCGTCAAGAAAAATTAAAAGGTTCTCAGAATCTGACAGAAGTGCAGAATTTGATGCGGCCACTCAGAAGGCTCTGGAAGACATTGATATTTGTCAAAATGAAATTGACAACATAAATGAAAAAGCTAGTGAAGAAATATTGAAAGTTGAACGGAAATACAACCAGCTTCGAAAACCATTCTTTGACAACAGAAATCTTATTATAAGTAACATTCCAAATTTTTGGATAACAGCTGTATCCTTTTTAGTAGCCATTTGCCTAAGTTTAACCTAAATCAAACCATTGACTTATTCCAACTCATCAGTAGGGCTTCGCGAATACAAAATCTACATTTCCAGCAAGTTGTGAATTAACTACTTTCCTTTATTAAATGTATTGATCTCAAGAGGGCTTTTAATTATAATGACCAAACTCTTCTTGAATCACTTATGAATTTGAGATAGGTATAGCTAATAAGTGGAGTTGAAGTACCTCAAGGATCAACATTAGGTCCTTTATTTTTAATACTATTTGTGAATGATATAAAAGTTGAATATCAGCCCAACATTTACAAATGTTTATAGTGCTATGTTTGGCATCAAGTGTAAAAAAAGTTGAAAATTTTTACCAGCACTACATGACCAACGGACTAACTAGAATGTGGAACCTCTGGCATTAAAAGAGTATTGAAAACATTTTTCCCACATTAGAACAAGAACATATTAATGATTTCAAATGCATCTGGAGGAATCATTAACTCACATAATTTGAGAATTGATACCTAATATTTATCTGTTTTCTACCTCTAATTACGAGAGAGTCTAATCAACTGGCTGTTTGGAATATGACTTTTTTCGCGGCTCGTAGATCTCATTCCATATTTTTCGATTTCTACACTTTCCAAGGCATCTAAAAACTTGTTGACTGGTCTTAACAATTTCAAGCATTCCTCACGTATTCTGTGGATGTCCTATATGGTATGTTGAGCGACACTAGACGTCTCTGGTCTACGGAATCAAATATATGGAACAACTTCTTTGTAGCGAGTTGTTATAGTACTCTTGGTTTCACCAACATACTTTTTATCGCAATCCTCACAGCTTTATTCGTAAATCTCAGACTTTCCTTTTTTTTCGTGTCTGCCAACACTTTTTGAAAGGTATGGAAGACATATCATTAATTATACAGTAAGCAGGTTGAGCTTTGTATGTTTTTTGATAAGAAAAAAAAATATTGTTTTGAAGTGTATTGAAAATTGCATATTTTTGGCTTGCAATCAACACTCTCTTACGGCTAAATGATCTGAGGTTCGCCAGTGCTTCTCAACAATGCCATCATTCTTCAAAAATGATTCAAATGGTGCATGAAGGGAAAACATCCTGAGCATTATGAAGGACTACTCACTCTGAACAAATGAGGATAAGTTTATTGATATTTGAAATTTATATGCAGGCACTCA
>NW_019289606.1:78928-110878 GCF_000500325.1 Leptinotarsa decemlineata | reverse complement strand
AGGGCCAAGTACACTCCCTTGGGGGACCCCGGTATCAATTGCTTTTTGGTTTGATAGGACGTTGTTTATTTTAGTACATTGAGATCTGTTGAGTAAATAACTTCTGAACCATAGCAACACCCTATCAGTTATTCCATAATACTCTAATTTTGATAGCATAGTAGATATATCTATAGTTTCAAACGCTCTTTTGAAATCCTAAAATTACTGCTGCTACATATTTAATGTCATCAATTGACAGTTTCCATTTAGACAAGGATTCCTAGGATTATATGATTGTGCTTTGTATGAATCATTTACAGTCTCACGTTAAGCAGGGACATACCTTTATATATGATAATGACAATAAAATGATACTACAGTTGTCACTGGTTGACAGCCAAAATGAAATCTTGATGCGAAGTGAATCATTTAATTAACAATACTAGTGTTAATGAAATTTACAAGTCCACTCAGGTCAAAATTCAACCTTGCAATGAATATTGGTGACATAGAAGTAAGCACATCACATACAGCAAGATACTTATGTCTGAAATTTTACTATAAACTCCCATTCAACAATCACATAGATGTGATTGTCTTGTCATTGCATCTGGAAATTACTGTTGAAGATACCTTGTGTTGCAAAATGTTGAAAAACACTCAAAACGAAAGACTATCAAATTTTACAGAACAACTAATATTATGAAACTGATATCGATTTTACATAACATATATTCAAATATCAAACTTCGTCAACTCCCTTTTAATTCAATTCTTGATTAGTTTGACATATACGTGTACCATCAATTTTCATTTTGGCTTTACAATCCAACAATTATTTTAAATTGAGTCACTAACAAGAGTATAATTTTAAAGGTTTGGACTTCTGTCGACTAATTTTTTACACATTCAGTTTGTTATTTATTACCACAATAATATTTGGGTAATGACTGACATCCCTGATTATACAATTTTAATTATAGGTCATTTGAGGGACCTACAAACATCTGATACACATGATGTAGTTGATTTTTTCATGGTTTTGATGCATTTTGATAAAATTACTTTTTCAATACCTTATATAACTTCTTTGCTTCATTTCAGCACAATTTTGTCATAAAAAAGAACCTTAACTATTACATTGTACTTATAAACATTTTGTGATACAACTTTCCAACACAAGGGAGGGGCTGGGACTAAAATTTTTTCAATAAAATTTCAAAACAGTGTGAAATTTATATTGGAAGGTAAAACAGGAACCTGTGACGTATAATACATCCAAAACAAGCACTTTTCCCAAACACCAGAACTGTAATTATCTGTTTGACTCTAAAACAGGTCTCTATTTATATCTAAAAAGGTACACTTTCGCTTTTCGACACACGTTAATGATTTCAGGTAGAAATTCACGGGAATTTTTTATGAAAGTTCCCACTAATTTTAACAGAGTGATTCATAAAACTATAAACAATGGGCTATGGGCCATTTGAAATGGTACCTTAGTCACTGTACTTGGTTCTCATGTCACACTTCACTATTTCCACACTTTAAAAAGCATCGAAAAATCTAGTGTTATGTACCGATACCAACAATTTTAGACAGTTTTTATTCGTTCTAAGACTGTTTTCCTGAATCGGATATGTGCTGCGTGCCTTGTAAACAAATTTTAATGACTCGCCAACTCAGACTGATATATTTTCTGTCACAGTCCTCACAAGTTATATCATAATCTCCCGATTTTTCAATTTCTGACACCTTGTCTTTAGGGTTACCTATTATTTGTCGAAGTGGGCAAGAAAGTTTGAAGGCTACTTTCATGTTCAACTTTTTTAAAATACGATCTAATCCACTAGTGTTCATACGAAAGGACAATGAACTTTGAATTTGAAAAGTCGAAGATCTACTAAGATTCTCCCCAAATTTACGTACATCAACTCATCTACTGTATTTGTAGAATACCCTTTTTAGCTATTCTCTTAATAACACTTTTCTCAATATCGTACCTTTCTTCGCTAAATGGGAATGTAACAAGCCCATATAGACAAGAAAGTTTAGACCTGCCATTTTGTGTTGTAGACAATGGTGTGAGCTATGAGGAATATATCTGAAAGTACCGGTATTCTTTCTGTAAGCATCATATTCTAGAATGTTCGTAAATTTCAGATTTTTCGAAAATATATGGATTCAAAGCTTATTACACTAATATATCAGATTGTATATCGGTCAGACAAAGCGAGCTATTGAAACTTGTTTCAAAGAACACGCATCACATATTTGATTTCAAAGACCAGAAAAATCTAGTGTCGCTCAATACAACGAGGAGAACGGCCATTGAAAAGAAAATTTCTCGCGAATTTGTACCCTAAATCATTGACGTGCGTTCGAAAGTGAAATTGTGCCGTCCCAGACCCGTAGAGACCCGTTCCATAGTAAGGAATTACTTTTCTTCAACTTGGTTGGTGAAACCTCCGTCGAGAAGAGTATTGCAGTTCTGATGTTTGGGAAAATTGATTGTTTTGATTACATTTATGTATTCAAAGAACACATTTTTCTCTTCAATTAATTTATATATTTCTTTCAGCAACTCCAACATCTGAGAGCACTCAAATCATATGGAAGGAAGGATGTACACTTGGTCAAAATGTGGAAAGTAACCGTACTGGAAGGAAGCGCCGCCATGAACCTTCTAAAACATTTTTTGGGTGGTTTAATGATAATGTTGATCCTTATACTGATGATATAGCAGAAGTGATCAAGGATGATCTATGGCTTAACCCCCTTCAGTATTACTTGGTTCCAGACGTTGAAGGAGATGGAGAAAATGGAATGGAAGGTGAAGAAGCTAGTAGCAGTGATGAAAATGATGACATAGTTGAAGATGACGACAGTAAAACTAAGTAATTGCATTTGAAAATGTTATATTGTTTATAACCTGTATAGATAGAAAGTTTTTTGTTATAGAGAAGTTATAAAGCACTCCTCAATTTTTTGGATGCAAACTATGGAATTCATGTGTTTATTTTGTATTATAGATCTACTATGGTTTTGAATTTCGGAAACTTTTTCATGAAAATTTGGCTGTCATGAGTTGGTTGAATGTGGATACATCACATTTGGTTATATTGATTCCCGCTCTTTGAAATGTAGATAACTCTGAAAATTAAAATCGTTGAAAATTCTATTTCAACACAATTTTGTATCGTAATGGAATTTTAATTCATTTCAGTATGCAACAAATACCAAATGAAAAATCGGAAATCAGGTTTCCAGTGAGGATACTATTATTGTTGTAACCAATGATAACTCAATCTAAATGATAGTATTAAAAAGATTATGTGAATTCAATAAGGTTAATTCATTCTGACCTACCTTTCATAGTTTTCTGCGGGATTTCAAAAACATAACTGATTACTTATCCGTACAATAAAGAAATTATAAATGATACCAAAACTTTCAGATTCAATACATCATCGATTTATCTTTGTGAGATTTTCTCATATACAGTTTAATAAGGTGCTTCATGTGTTTTGCTGTAGAATAATTTCTTCAAGCATGACTAATATAATAATACTTTCATATATTAGATGATGAAAAAGCTGTTGTGCAGCAAAACATGCGACATGATTTGGTAAATTATGCGAATATCTCACAAAACCATCTAGCACAATATTCATTTACGATTTGGCAGGTTGGAAAAATATAATGCATATTCGGCATTTTTTAGAGATTATCAAAGATACACAGGTTAACCAATCAGAAAATAATAGTGTCAGAAAAATCAGTAAGGTGTCAAGTGTAAACTGTTTTTCATTTTCCAGAATATATATGAAATGTATTGTTGGTTAATTTTAAATTCTGAATGATTGTTAAAAAACCCTTCCGGTTTATTTTTTTAAATTTACCATTGATGCCAAAACGTACTGAGCTCCAAAATTTCTTGTAAATGTCAACTAATATTTTGTATATCACAAGTTTGTGTACATTTAGAATGAGTGATTGATGTATTTCCAAAAAATAAATCGTGTTATTTTTAAAACGTGTTTTGTGTACTCACAGTATAATTTATTTTGCCTCTCATACTGGTTTTTATTAAAAAAAAGTGTTTTGATAACCATCATTCAAGAAATGGTAGATGTTTGGATTTACATTGGTTAAATAAGATAGTTTTAAAAGAGATTTAATTTATTTATTTTATGTTTGTGTTATATGTACTCTTTCTGAAACTGGTATACAAATTTATTTTTTTACCGCTCGACTGCTATGAGAGAACATATGTTAATTGAACTTTGCTGGAGACAAAAATGGAGTGTAGGCAAAAAGGAAGGGGTTCAAGTTTTTCTTAAACGTGCCCCCTAATAATTTCTCAGCTACAAATATCTCTTTCATTTGGAGAACGGCGTTTATGTGGAATAAACTTCCTGAGAATATTTTTCCAAATGAATTTAATCTCCAACGATTCAAATCCAACAAGAGTCGTTTCTTTCACACAGGCACCGCTCTTAGAGCGCCATATGGATTTTTCTGTAGTGCTTGTGTTTTGTCCTTAAAAAAACTCAATCGACCGCTGTGTGCACTGGTGGTTCAAGCCGCGAGGCCGGACAATCGATTTTCACTTCCTATCGTCCAACTCGTTCTAAGAATCGCACGTTAAAAGGTAAGACCTCGTTCATTCTTGGCTCGCACAAGTTTAGACTTCTGACAGTTATTCGTTCATGGAGGGGCGACAGCTGGTTAACAGAAAAACATATTTTAAACAATATCGCAGGAGTAAGGTATCAGTAAATTCTTATGACACAAACATCTCGCCAAATGTAATCTTATACAAAAACTTCTCTAATTTTGGCATTTTATGTGTTTCCATCTTTGATCGCCATACACACTCCAGATCTTTCTTCATATTGAGCGCATTATTGACATATTTTTGTATAGAAATTTTTTATGCGAGAAGTTCTAGTCTTGAGATGTTTTTTACTGAGATTTTTTTAGCTGAGATATTATTCCTGAGATACAAAGAGCGAGAAACTACGCCAGGCTAGTATGTGGAAAGAATCTGGTAGAGTTCCATAAAATGATTTACATATTGAAAAATTACTCGCATTGCTTTTCTACATTTTCAATAGAATCGAAAAAAATATGTAGTAGAAATCTTCTCGTATAGAAATGTAGGCTTTCACGATTGACGTCAATGTTTTGGTTGGTTTCCAGGTTTTGCTTGGTTTCCGGGTTTTGCTGTGGTCTTCTTTGACACGTCAAGAAGAGTACTTTCAACACGCCACTGAAGATGACCGCCGCAGTTGCAGTTGAAACGTTTGGAGATTATAAAATCTGTTTCTGTTTTAAAATCTGTTTTTTCGTTCATCATCTGTCGCCCCCATACGAACGACAACTCTCAGAAGTTGAGAAACTTGTGCGAGCTAAGGACTAACGAGGTCTTACCTTTTAACGTGTAATTCCTAACACGGTTGCAGAATCATCCCAACTTCAACCAGATAAATTCTCTCGAGAAAAATATCTGGTCGAGGCAGGAATCGAACCCACGGTCTTCCGATCATGAGTCGGACGCACTACCACTGTGGCCAATTCCACAACATAAGAAAGAAGACCACGGAAAAACATGGAAACCAACAAAAACAAAAATGTTCTCGATATATTATTTCGGAAATGAAAATAGGGGGAGCATTACCTATGCTATGATTTACATATCAAAATATGACTGATTGCATTTTTTACCTTTTCGGATAGGCAATAAAGTATGTAGTACAAATTTTCTCGAGATATATTTGGATTTTTGATATTTGTGTTTAGTACGAAGGTGAACTATTAAAAAATAGCTGCTAATTTTTTAACTCAAGTTTTCAAATTCCTACCAGTTTGAAGAATGGGTGTACCAAAATTTTTCTGTTACATTACTGAAAGGTATCAATGTTTGAGTGAGTTGGTAAAGGAATACCAGATTCCCACCAAGCGATTTCCTGGATCTTATTGTTGAATTATCTGAAAATGGAACTTTTAACGGGTGATGATCAACTGTATTGCCAAACTAACTGACTGTTATAAGAAAACAAGTATAGCGGAGGCACCAGTCAATCTAATAATAACACTGATGATCTTCAAACATGACTCAACCTCTGACGGAAGCACCAAACTCTTGCGAAGGTTCGAAATAGATGAACACTCCAATCTAGCAGACCACTATTATAATCTTCATGCAGTCATTGTTCACTGTGGTTCTGGCGTTGAATCTGGCCATTATTACGCATTGGTCGAAGACGAAACAGACTGATATAAATTTGACGATAGTCGTGTCACTAAGTGTTCTGGCGATGTCTTGAATTTATTGGAGCCTCTGGAGATACCCTACATTTTGTTTTACGAAAGAGGACATTGGCAAATCAAAATCTTCAGATGATGTGGTGCTGCAGGTTTTTCCGGGTTTTCCTGCAGCTGAAAAAGCAAATGTGCTACTGGAATCAATGAAGTCGACCCGGAGCGCCAATTAATTTTTGTTGTTTCATAATTCCATGATTTGTATTACTTTCTTCTTTAATTTAATTTTATTCCTGAGATAAAAAGAGCGTGAGGCTTTCCTAAACTTCGGGGAGCAACGATGTGAAAAAAACCTGGTTAAGAGTTCCGTAAAATGTTTTACTTACCAAAAAATGACTCTCAATGCTTTTCTACATTTTTGGATAGTTTTTTCCTTACTTTTGTTATTGACAGCGAGGAAAGATAAGACAAAATGAAGTGACATAAAATCGTTTGATATCCAAAAAGATGTACAAAGACAAGTATCAATGTCTGATAATATGCCTTATGAAGTATGAAAATCTCAAAACGATAAACACTAAAGAGTTGATGGATTGTTTACTACTTTTCCTTGAAACTTGATCCACACTTGGTTTCTTTTATTTTGAACAACATCATCATAGCCTTGTGTTGTAACTTTTATGATTTCATCTTCCGAAGGTGAAGGTAAAGAGTTTCTTCAATGAAAGCAGGACGGATTATACAATGTGGAATATCTCTAGCTGACCGACATGCATTTTAAAAATTGCATAGGTGTTCAGGGATACGATAATATCACCACATCATTAAAAGTCATACTTATTACAATGAAATCCTTGAACAGTAAGTGCATATTAATCACAACAAAAGACAAAACAAACTTGGTCCATGCCACATATGTTGAAAAAAAATAAATAAAAACAAACCATAGTGATGGCAGTGAAAACTGTCAATATTTCCTAAACTCATTACTTTCATTAATATGATGTAAAATATTCCGACTCTATAAAAATATAATAATGTGGAATATATACTCATGTACTCCTGCATCAACTCAAGTACTGGGATTATTAACGAAACAAGTTTTCTTACTTGACCCCTATTGACCCATCACGATTCTTGGTAGATCTGAAAGGTGTACAATTTACGATCAATGACCATATCAATAACTTGTTTTATTAAAACCAGTTGATCCCATTAAGAGACCGATGACTTACCTATTTCAAGAATGGATACTGCCTCCTTAATAGTTTTGTAGTCTACAATATTTGTACTGTTGGGGCTGTCTTACTTATTCCTTATAATCAAATGAAAAGTGTTTTGAAAATTAAGTATTGGAGAGTACGAAATTACGGAAATAAATACTGAGAGATCGGCATTCATACCACGTAATTATTTGTATCTTGAATCAACAAACTTTCTGTTCCAAAATTTGATTTCATGTATTGTAGAAGTCAAATCAGGAGAGGGCAATTGAATAAAGCAAATAATCATAAGAGATTATGACACAAAAATAACAAATAATAAAAAATAAAATAAATTCCTGCATTCACCTGCCTCACGAGTGTGATACAGGTGAAATTAATATTTTCGTTTCCATACCTACCAAAAAACTTTTCATAAAAACTATAAAATAGACTTTAGCTGACGTAATATAATAATAATAATAATAATCGTCTTTATTGTTACCCAGCTGTAGTTACATACAAATATTTAAATAAATTAGAGAGCTATTTGCTGACATAACAAAAGGCGAAGTTCAACTTAGTTAGCACAAGTGCTACTGAGTTGTTCTTTGAGGAGCTTTTAAATTATTCAGAGGAAAAAACATTATATATGAAGGAAACATACTGAATAACTCAATTTCAATATTCATAGATTTTTTTCAAATGAGTTTGTGGTTTCACACTTGGCTTTCAACTTCGAGAAAAAACTGAAAAGTTTCGACACCGCCCCTGTGCAAACGGAATCATTCGGGAGTTTGTTTTAAGCTTAGAACAAGAAGAGAAATGAAAGGCATTAGATGATGTTTAGTAAACAGTAGTCGGTTAGAAAAATAAAAAACCGGGTGAAAATAACGATATGAAAAACACAATAGGAAATATAACGGGTTTTTCAAGTTCGGAATTTCTGCAACCCGGTAGCAACTTCCTGTTCCAGTGTACTCTTGGGCGGGATTTTAGTGTGAATTAGCAGATTCCACAATTCAAGATTGATATTTGCTCACCATCCATTAGGACTTCCAATCCCGCAACCTGTATTCAATCTCGATATTTGCGGGACTAGGAATTGTTAATCCCGCGGGATTTCGGTATTTTCGGGATCCCGCATATAGAAAATATTAATATTCACATAAGGCAAATGAAACAATGAATTATTCAACATAACTCTGCATTTCTTTCTGGTTTGGTCATTTTGTCAGCATTTAATTGAAAATGTTTGGGAAGGACAAACATAACACATCTGAAGTGTCGTCTGCCAAATACATATGTATTTTGGAGGCAATATAGCCAGCAGCAGAAAATACGCTTTAGGTTTCCACACCAGTCGGCGGTATTCCTTTAAAAGCTTGATATGTAAATGTAAGATATTACCTCATTGAACCCCCAGATTCAGTCATTTCTTTTTTCCATGATGGATTTAAGTGTATTAGGTCGAGATGGTGAATGTCAAAGAACATTACATGCTGACGATATAGTTAAGTCCAACATATGCTACAAGATAAGATCGGAACCAGATGGCGAAACCTCTTCATTGACGTTTCATACTTGATCAGCCTCTTCGTCATCATTGCTATCAGATGGATTTAAAAGGCTGAAGTTCATTCTCATTACAGTCTTCAACTATTTTTTCTCGAAGTAAATTTTTTGCCAGAAGTCTAAATATTTCATCATCACACGGCGCATGGATTTTGGGGATAAATCAGAAGTGCAGTCAAATTTGTTCGTCGTTGTAAAATACGTCGGCGCAATGACAAAGCTAATTCTGAAGCTAACGTTGAGTGATTATCTGCCAGTTTCTTGATCATTTTGTGAAAATGTAATTTTAGCTATTATTTTGTTTGCCTACATTATAAATTTAAAAAAAAATGTATATTTCTGAAACTGAGATTAAGCAGAAGGTAGAGGTAAGGCTCTGTATATCCCGAGTAGTATCTATACCACGTCAGTGTTTATTTTGGCATTTTTTTGTCATTTCTACTTATTCTGCTGCTGTTGCATAAATGACAGTTTAGACTTGTAGTATAGGATTGTTTTTCTTCATTTTTCACCGAACCAATTTTTTGAAAACTCCACCAGAAAACCATTCTTATGACATATTAACTATACTAAATGATTTCAAAGAAATTAACGTAAAAAGTTTCTTAAAGTAGACTCTTAAATATAAGGTAATGTATGAGACGTCTCATACAAATGAATTGGTGCTAGGAATCGCAAGTTAAAATGAAAAATCTCAGTAATACTTAGCTCGCACAAGTTTAGACTTCTGAGGGTTGTCGTTAGTAGGGGGCGACAGCTAATTAACGTAATTATGAAGTAACCGTCATGACGGGATGGTATATTTTGAATAGTGTGGCCTTGGATTAATGTTACAAGATTGTGGGAATAAACTCCGCTTGGTGAGAAATGAAGTTAATGAATATTTCCAGTTAATAAAAAAATGGCCTTGAAGATGAAGCAAAAATCATTATATTTTCTGGTACTGTGTCTTCGAAGACGATTGTGGATACTAACAATTGAAACGTCGTGAAGTAACTTGGTTTGGAGTCTTTTAATGTTTCATTTCTTGTTAATAACTGTTCATTTTTTTATTTTCATCTCGTGTTAAGAGTTCAATTTTTTGATTTTTTGGTTGTTGCTTGTATTTTATTTCATTGTAATTTCTGTTTTTTGCTCAATATAATTGTTTTTTTTTCTAATTTTTTACAGATTCTTTCAGGGATTTCAAATCAATTTATATCATATTAGACAATGGAATTCCGAACTAATGAAATACTCTTAAATCAAGATATTAACAAAATTTCATGAACGGTTTATACTACATTGAACTGAATGTATCAAAATGCATAAAACGTTAACATTTATATTCACTGAACATTAGTTCTAATTATAACCGAAAGCCACTTTACATTCGGCTAATGAAATAAAAAAACTTGCATAAAATACTTTGAGCAATTAAGGATAGTTTTACATTACAGCAATTAAATTTCCAGCTGTCATCCATTGCAAAGTGTTGAATAAGAATTATGGTTGAGTATATATTACATGGTCATGAATTATGTTGATATTCCATTTCCAGTGTCGTTGCTTTTCGAATTTGAAAGCCGTGGTTTCAAACTCGAAAAGCAACGACACTGAAAACCTCAGCCGTGAAAGTCTAAATCATTTTGTTAATATTCGATTTGTTTTAAAGGTTTTTTCATTTCACATACCTTGATGCATAATAAAGAAAAAATTTGTGTGATTATGCCACCTTTCATTATATCTGGTGAATTTGTGACATGTTGCCACATTTAAAATTACCAAAAAAAGTCACTAAATTGCAGATGCATTGCAATAAATTCAAGGTACAGCTTGTCATGTGTAAGAAGAGCTTTCTGAATTCCGTTACAGTCCCGCTCACTAGATGTGCGTTCTTCAGAAGATTATGAGAGCGAGAGAGAAAGAATTCTCAAGACTCTTCCTAGATTTGACAAGCTGTATGTTCTAAGTGCAATTTGCAATAACCTGAAAATTGCATTAGTTGTTTCCTTGCATGGGTACTGATGCAGATGCAATATTACATGAAGATGGTTGCATAAATCTTGATGAAGTACCAAGTTTCATTAAATTCAATATTTTCCATTGAAAAAAAAATATCAAGATCATTAAATTTTGGTAATTTCCTTTTAGTAGAATTATTGTAATAAATTCCGTTAAGTCCCAACTAAGCTGCTTTCTTAATCATATTAGTAAGTTGCACATCGTATTTTTTATTTAATTTGTATTTTGAAATAGTTTAAATGATTTTAGTTTGAAATATCTCAGGGGCGTACCATTTTTTCTTTAAAATTATTGAGATCATTGCCTGTATGCTCATCAATGATGAACATGAAATTCTTAATTGCATGTCAGCAAATGTACAATAACTACCTCTCAAATTTCATGTGCATATCTCGACCGATTTCAATATGTGACTATTCAGTTTTTAAGACAAACTTTAAAAACCTGTATCTCAAAAAACAAGGAATGTGCTAACAAAATTAATTCAACAAACTGTCATCATCTTTTCATACAGAATCAAACCCTGAAATTTGTCACACTTATACACTAACATCCTGTATATTTCATCAAATAATCTAGAAATTTTTAAAATTATAACCTTTCAGCATACAATTGTTTGATTCATATATTGTTATTATTGAAAAGGGAAATCCTTACTTTTTTTGGAATAACAAATATGAATTTTAGGAAAGCTTCTTTTAATTTAAAAAATTTTAGTGCTTCAAGAAGGAAAATATAACCTGCATATAACCAAAAATTTGTTTTTCATCAATCATTGTTTTCATCTAAGAAATGCCGAATTCAGTATCAGCTTCCACAGTACAGTATAATCTCACTAATCTGGCACTTCAGTAGACGGATACGTCCAATAATCCGGCACCCTCCGCCCGGGCCTCCGTCTAGCAGTCAAACCTCAAAACATATCATGTGCACGTGCGTACGTATTTACCTGTTGTTTTGAAGTGAGAATAGTGTGTAGTTAAAAATGTCAAGTAATTGGAAACACATGACACTATTTTATTTACTATGATTTTTTCTCTATAATCCAGTAATCTGAACATTCCAATCATCTGGCACCCTCTGGTTTTAATTAGTGGCTGCCGGATTAGTGAGATTCTACTGCATTATCATTTTATAATTTTTTCAACATTGTAACATACATCTAAAACAATAATGAGAGAGCAGAATATATAATATAGAATTTTATTGTTTTCATTTCAATCGAATACTCATAAAATGTACAATAAACGAATAACANGAAACATTGTTTCAATTAATTGTTATTTTCAAACACTCTCGTCTCGGATAAAAAAATTCTACATGGAAATGAGTATGAGTACAGAAACTTTTACTTTATCAGTTTTGCAAAGATTATATAAACTCATTTGTATTCCAATACGAATCATGAAAAATATGAAAGGATAAGTAAAAAAAAATTTATTACCTGCTGAAGTGGCAGTGGGAGTATGTGGACTGGGTATCTGGAAGCGACAACCCTCTGAAGAGGTAGGGGGAAATCTGGGACCTACATCCATAGACGTAGGCGTGTTAGGACCTGAGACCCTTGAATGTGGAAGATCTGGGTTGTTGCCAGGAAACCCGCTATCCAACGTAGTAGGTAAAACACTAAAAAAAAAAAGATTGAAATATCGAAAAATCAATCAAAATAATTACAAAATTGTAACTATACAAAACTTTGTTTTCAGTTTGATGCATTTCTGACAATAAACATATGTTTAAAATAGCGAGAAGGAAAATTAGGATAGGATAACAGTAGTAGAGAACTCTTTTTGTGGCCATTATCGTCACAATTATCAAGGCAAAGGAAAGTACTTTAGTTTTAATATACTATACTTCCAATCTAACTCATTCACAAGTAATTAACCAAAAGGACCAAAAACTATGATTTAGCATAAGAGTTTGAATCTCAAATCATTCACGGATTTTTGGGTTCAGAGGTTACAGCGAATATGACAGCTATATATCAGTAATAGAACTAATGGGGTATTCAGTCGTAGCTAATATCCTATTCTGGTGAGACAAATATATCCAACAGAAAACGTTAGATATCTCCGCAGATATGGTTATACCCACTGAAAATACAATTAAATTTATACTCTAATTAAACACATCGTATCCAAAGACAGATCACACGTTAGGGCTTTCATGGCAATTGATGAGTCTGAGATTCTACTGCATTATCATTTTATAATTTTTTCAACATTGTAACATACATCTAAAACAATAATGAGAGAGCAGAATATATAATATAGAATTTTATTGTTTTCATTTCAATCGAATACTCATAAAATGTACAATAAACGAATAACAGATGGATAGAAACAAATAATGAGCAATAGTGAAACCTCCGTCTTAAAAAGGACCAAGCAAGTCCAACACTTATATTATTACTAAGTCTTTCTAGTTGTTTTATGGCAAATATACAAATCCAGAATAGCGTTAAGTATTTAGGCGAACTGAGCCTTTGGGCAGGCAACTTTTTACATGAGCCTTAACTGCACTTGAATTCGATGCGTAACACTTATTATACAACTCAATCTCACAATCTTATTATTGCCGGATTACTCATTAGTAATATCAAAAATAAAACAAAATACTCTGAATCACACACTCAGCACCATATTTGCTATTTGGGATTGTAGTACGGAGGCTGTTGCATATGCGGAGGCCCAGGACCTGGTCCCATTGTCTGACCTCCCATTTGACTCCTGGTGCCAGTTGCATAGAGTTGTTGCTGAAAGTTGTGAAACTGTTGTGCGTAGTTTGGATCAGCAGTAGTGGGGCCCATGAATGATGAGTTTTTGAAACTATTGTTCTGGCCCATTGAAGGAGGAAGAGGTTGAGTTGCATCTGGGGCACCCATGCCCATCGGACTGCCTTTAGGACCTGTAACAAACATCTGGGCAGAAGGATTTCCCATATTTGGACCAGAATTGAACATTGAATCAGGAACGCCAGGACCTCCAGGTGGCCCATTGAAAACCATCTGTGGCATTCTCATTCCCATTGGGGGCCTCATTGGTCCTCTCATCATTTGCATCATTCCACCTGGCATACCCATATTGCCTCCCATAGGACCCATAGGAGGTGCTCCATTTCCCATATGACTTCCCATGCTCATAGGTCCCATAACACCATCTTGCGGCATAGATCCGTCCATATGACCCATATGTGGAGGCATTGGACCACCTTGCATGGGCCCATTATTGGGACCACAAGATGGAAAGTACTGCATTTTTGATTCCATCATATTCATAGGAGTTGCCAGCCGAGTTAGGAAATCTATACTAGGAGGGCCTCTAGGTCCTGGAGCTTGTCCTACTTGAGATTTAGCTGGCAAGTACTGAATGGTGTTAGGAGCATTGGGCTTGATTTGGACATTGGCTCCATTATATGGATTTGGCCCAGGAGGGCGACCCATCATCCTTGGCATAGGCATGTGATTAGGAAAGGCACCTGGCAGTTTAGGCGAGAGAGAGCGAATAGGACCCATTGGAGAATTGGGATGAAATCCATGCGGGGGACCTTGCATTGGCATACCCATCATATTTCCAGGCCCTTGATCCATGTCACCCATTCCATGACATCCCCCCATATCCATCATATGCATAGGTGAGCCAAAGTTCATCATTGGAGGCCCTTGATTGTTCTGACCATTTAATGAACTTGCTACACTATTTGTCAACTGCTGACTCATTTGGGCTAAGGATGAAATGGGATCAAAGTGCGATACTTTTGGATTTCCAGACATTGTACTTGTACAATTAGGATTAAGAGGTACGTTATCTCCTCTAGCGCATCCATAATTAGGAAGATCTAATGGTTTTCCCTGAGGGGATACGTTGACAAAACCTCCTCCCATTTTAGCACCTGGAGAAGCATTTGGTCCAGAAAACCTAGGTACGTCCATCATATGTGGGCTAGGTGTAGGAAACAGATCATTTTTAAGTGGATCCGAATTGGGACCAGGGACTGTTTGTACTCTAATTAAACACATCGTATCCAAAGACAGATCACACGTTAGGGCTTTCATGGCAATTGATGAGTCTGAATATCAAATAATGAAGAACGGTTTTCCTCTGGATGGATTGTTTGTGATATGTGAAGTAATTCTATGGAGTAATTAAACAATGTGCCAACGAACTTTCACCAATGTTTTGTAAATTCTTCAACATATCTTTAAGAAAATCCTATTTATTGAATTACTGCTCAAGCTCAACCTGGAACCTGGGTAAGAAAAATAATTCAAGTAATTACAGACAAGTTGCTTTACAATCAATGATATCGAAAATCTTGGGAAACGCTATTAATCAACGCATTCTTGAATATTTATTTAGAATTCTTCCACAACTTACAGATGGTCTCCTTACCTCTAACCTCTTGAACAATGCAATCGAAAACATAGAGAATCTCAGAATGTTGCACTTGACATTTCCAAAGCCTCTGACCATGTCTGGTATGTGGGTGAATGTTATGGATTGTTTTCTTTGTGGTTCTCCAGCATTCTGGTATTTCCCAAGGTGCTTCATTCCTTTTTCTATTATACATCACAATGATGTTAAGAGAAAAGAAATTCAATATTTTGCTTTGCTGACGACAGCGCAATTGCCATTTTAATGGCAAACCAATCAACATTTTCAGCTACAAGAGGTTGATGAAGATTTCTTGTGATCGAAACCAAGCTGGATTCAATGCAACAAAAACCCTGTTATCTTTAGGAAGGTGAATGTGGCAGGTTCGGACAGCATAATGTCAGGACACACAAATAGCTGCGTCTATTGATGCCAAATTGAATGTCTGATTTTTAGGCAGGTTTTAGAAAACAATACAGCAGTACAACGACTTTGTTTCATTTAACTGATGAACTTTTTAGAGATAACAAACTCATTAGTAGTCTCATACTTCTTGTGGCTTTTCTGCTGAAAATATCCACGAAGCAATCTCCTCAATAAATGCCGATCTTGAATCACTTCTTGATATTTCCATGGCTTATAATCTCAAAATAAATGTCACTAAACGGTTATATTCTTTGGAACAAAAACTAAGCGGGAATACATAGTGTTATGAAGTTACTCATCGTTGAGGAACGTAAAAATCTGGGTCTGTGCAAGGATCTAATCTCAGGTTCGGTAAACATGTGACCCATCTCATGAAAACGGTATGACATTCTTAAACAACTTTATTTCAACCGGGATGTATTAAAAACGGATATAAAGGCTTCAAATTTGCGAAATTGACATTCTTTCTTGGAGTTCCTATTGTGAAACTGTTTATAATAGCCAGGTCTTGTCTCAAGTTGACTGTTTGATGTTTCGCTTGCAGTATTCGTGTTCCAGATTTGTAACAAAACATCTCCAATGAACTACATAATGAACTGTCTGAAACATTTCTCGCTCAGAAACTTCAAAGAAGCGACTGAAAGATCAGATCAAATCTTTGAAGACTGTACTTTCTTAGATTTGGCCCTCGCCTGGTACATTCTTGTGCTATTCAGCAGTTATAATTTCTCCTTTAATATTTAGAAGATTGTAGAATCCCTAATTTAGCTATTTTAAATGACACGACAAAATGTAGAAATTTAAATAACCGTTTTGAATAGAACAAAAAGAAATTTTTTACTTTGTTTTTTGTGTATAAAACCTTACCCTGTACAACAGTTAGAGAGAAGAGAATCCGAGCAGTTATTTGAATTGCCCATCAAGTATATAATATGACAATATTATCCACCTCTTTCATATGAGAGGGTTCCTAAGTAAAATTCAATTACTAGCCTCTTCATTTAAGGTTTGTAGTTTTAATACTTTCGAAAAAATGAAAAGAGAAATGAAAATTTCTATGTTTTTTACCACTTTTATTTGTAACTAACGTTACAGCAGTTTCGTCCTAGACGTTACTTACAAATACTTTTATTTGTAGAGTAATATAGAAATTTTCATTTCTCTTTTCATTATGATTTCTTACCACGTAGTAACAGCTACATTCATCAATTTACTTTCGAAAAAAGGTAACCCAAAAATAACGATTACAAATCGCTTTACCTACGCCACTGTTACTTGTTAAATATCTTTGTTCTTTGCGCACTTTTGTAGGAGTTGCACATTTTATTGCCAAAAACCTTATCAGACATGAACAGAGACCAAAAACCTTATCAGACAAGAACAGATATTTTAGTAATATTTATAAATAACAACATTTTGTGTAAAAACAATAATAGTTTTTAAATTTGTTCATTTTGTATTTCAAATCTGAAATAGGACAGGCATTTATCCTCTCATGGAGCTCATTAGAACTATTCATAATAATTTAATGATAATAAGCAATTACGAAAACAAGGTTACAAAAAAACAGATGCATGAAACCTATTTTCAAATATCGACCGGTAAATTACCAGCCTTGAATAATTTGGCAATAGTAGTGAACCAGCGTAATACAGAATTCGGATTTAAACAATGTTTTGAATATAGGCTATACTTAGAGGGAACATCCAGTTAGATTCAAAATAGAATTCAAATAGTTCTATTTTAGTATGGATGTTTAGATTTGAATATATAAATAGAACAAATTAAATCTCACCAATATGTTTTTTGAGCAAATTATTTTAGTAATAGCATTGAAACTTACGGCACCCAACGATTCGAAATACAGGGTGGGCGTACTGAATTTATATTACCGAAATACCTATTCGAAAAAATACTGAACTGTAAGACATGACAAATACTGACGTAATTATCTCCGACTTAAAAAAATTATTGGGATAATTATAATATATACTTTTGAAGTAACCACTCTTCATTTTTCAAATAATTTGGAATTTTTTACACTTTCAGTGGATTGAAGAATATGTAACTTTTTTTTTATCATAAACGAGAAAGGTACCTGATACAGACTCATAATTCATGATATAGATACACTCCATGAAATGTGTTTTTCAACGTCATCACCAGATGCTTTTTTTTTCATATTTCCATTTTTCGATTTACTTCCAAACTTCCACGACGGAAGTTTTGCAATGTGGGAAATGTTAATGGTTGATTCGACATTTGAAACATTCGATGTAGTACAAGGTGTTTGTTCTTTGATATTAATTTGTTGCAAATTTGCCACCTTCCTTATCTTTCTTGAAGACGGGTAGCCAACTACAATCCATTTCTGAGGTATTATTTGAAATACACTTATCTCGAGATATAAAAGTACGCTTTTCTCTACTCAGTTTGTATTCCAAACATTCGTTATGGAATTAAATCAGATATCATTTACAGGATTTCTACACAATATAATATATTGATAGAGATTTAGAAGGCCAAACACTTTCTTTCCCAAGTTATTCTTGATTTTTCTATGAGGTTGGAAGCATATTTTGGCCTCCGAAATGTTGAAACAAATATCTGTGCAATTCTTAGCTCTGTTTTTTGATAGCTGAGAAGAGAAGCCATACGACAAGTTACTGATAAATAGTGCAGTTTCCTTTGTGAAAAATACCTTAAATTTATGCAGAAACTCATCAGAGTGAACTAGAAGTTTGTCATTTCTAGCTATGCTAGGTCTTCTAATTGAAACCACAAATGTGCGGTTAGCTCCTGTTGGTGACACCGTGCATATGTGAAGTTTTTAATTTTTTGTAACCAGTTGTTGTCCATCTTTGCAATTGGCTGCACCGCGCTGTTGAGGCCAATAGCCAGAAACACGTGTCCGCGGTTTGCCCCCCTTTTTTGGAGTGTTATGTCCACTATTTGTTACAATTATGGACAGAACACTCAGAGAGAAAGATGTTATTGAGTGTGTATGATATAAATCAAAAGGGAAAATTTTTGGACAGAACACTCAAAAAATTAAGGCAAACCGCGGACACGTGTTTCTGGCTATTGGCCTCATCAGCGAGGTGCAGCCAATTGCAAAGATGGACAACAACTGGTTACCAAAATTGAAAAACTTCACATATGCACGGTGTTACCAACAGGAGCTAACGGCACATTTGTGTTTCCTGGACCCGGAAGTCACGCAGGTAGCTATAGCTGCCTACGTGGAGATGTTAGATGATGCCTGGGAATGCTAGGTTTTCCAATTGAAACCTCCGTGGTGATTTTGATAGTTTTCTTGTAAACACCAGATCTATCAACTGAAACCACAAATGTGCGGTTGGCTCCTGCTGGTGGCTCCGTGCATTTGTATTTCTATCTTTTGGTAACCAAGTTTTGCCCATCCTTACACTTGGCTGCACCATACTGATGATAGGCCAAAAGCCCGAAACACGTGCCTATGGTTTGCCACTTTCTTGAGTGCTATGTCGGATATCAACTTCTGTTTCTACATCAAGACACTCAATAACTTTCATATTTGTATAATTTCCTGGACCCGGATGTCACGCAGGTAGCTATAGCTGCCTCCGTGGTGATTTTGATAGTTTTCTTGTAAACACAAGATCTATCAACTGAAACCACAAATGTGCGGTTGGCTCCTGCTGGTGGCTCCGTGCATTTGTATTTCTATCTCTTGGTAACCAAGTGTTGCCCATCCTTACACTTGGCTGCACCATACTGATGATAGGCCAAAAGCCCGAAACACGTGTCTATGGTTTGCATGATTCCAGATGAAATGAGGAAGACGAAAAAAAAAAAAATTTAGGATAGTTAGGCGCGTTTCCGCCAAAATTTAGGTCGATTTAATGTCAGGCCGCAAGCGGAAATGCGAAAGTGAGCTAGTTAAGTAATTGTTTCAGTTGAACCTAAAGTAGTACCGGATTGATCTAGGCTGTATTTTTACATGTGAGTGCATGCTTCGTTAACAGTTCTTTCTGATACTTTAAAGTCGTCTAACTTGTCCATGTCTTTAAAGTTTACAGAAAACACTGCACGGGCTTATAGCGTTATTCCTTCATTCCTTTGTAGTTAAACAGGTTGGATGTTTGCTATATTCTTCTGGACATAATTTGGGTTGTATTGCGATACAATACCTTACATTAGCATAAAAAATGACGGGTTGTCTCCGTCCCTTTATTGCATTGCTAGCAGCTAAGATCTACATTATTAAGCCCTTTTTATCAGGTCTCCTGAACAGCCAATGCCCAATAAATAACCTTGTTATTATTCTTAGCAGATCCCTGCTTTATTGAAGCTGATCATCAGTTCCTTTCTCAGACAGTCCCATTATAAGAGACTGATCAATTTAGGAAATTGGCCTTGAACCAAAAGAGAAAGTTGGTTGCCATGTTATTCCTATTGAAAATTATCAATAACAAAATATATACTACAGACATTCTTTCATTATTTCCATTCAATGTGCCAGAAAGTAACACTAGACGGACTTAGCTTTTCAACATTCCTTCGAACTTCCTAACCACCAGAGCACCTCTTGCTGTTATAATATATTAGCTAATAAATTCAACTAGTCGATAGATATAGACTGGAGTATGTTCCGAAATAAATTTTACAAACTAGTTTTGAACCATATGATAAATAATGAGCAGTAAACCTCTCCTCTTCACTTGTTACTTCACCATCCTTACTTATCGGGAGTTTTTTGGGGCTCACTACAGTTTTGGAACTGCAGTTTTTGAGTCGTATATTTAAAGTATGTTCGTTTTTTTTAGGTCGATCCATGAAATTTAGTCTGTAAGGCTTGTTTGGACGAATAAATAAATAAAGATTTTCCTTATATCCAACAGGTGTACGTACACCCAGTTACAGGAAATGTTAAAGAAAATATGCTGAAAAAATAACATATAGTTTCAATTGACATATTGCAAACAAATTAGTTTTCACAATGTTGATATAAAACAAATGAAAACTGTAAAAAAAATCTATAAATGAAAGGTTCTTTGTACAATCCGTGAGAGTTTAAGGAACTTACATTAATATCACACATGTTGCATACTGAATTGAAATTATAACACATTATATTTACTGGTGCTCTGAGATTCGAATTTATTGAACTACTCTGACAATAAAATGTTTTCTCGTATCTGGAGTTGAGGCATGGTACATGAAAATTGATTTTTTGTGGGAGTGGATCACAAGAAATGTTGATATGGGGTTGATGATGATTTTTTTAATGCCTGAGGTACCCAAGTATTCTGGCACCCGGTATAAAGTCAATATATGTTTGTTCATACGTTTTCTCAGTTCTTCACAGCATTCCCAGGCCAGTCTCCATAGTCACTTTTTGGTTCGTCAATGCCCCGAGTGCAACTTGGCTGTCTGTCAAAATATTGATCTGCTCATTTCTTTCAGACCTCAGATGAATGTTCCTTGCGNTATACATCGATGTTTCGCCTTAAGACACTTGCCCTAAGGCTCTTCAGTACCAAATTGGATAACATTATAGAAAATACACACACTTCATTCATAAATTACGATTTTTAATGTCACGGAATAAGCTTGATCTACTTATGTCATCGATGACATCGTAATGAGGATGACAACTGAGACCAACTGAACCTTCCAGATATCAAGTGCCCTCTCGTGAAGACTTCTTCACAGTAATCCAAGGCTCTGCCCTAATGGACCTTCTTTCCCTAACTACAAGTGGGATCACTGATTAATGAAGCAACCAACGATCTAATCTTGAGTCTACAGAGTACACGGAAGTTGACTAAAGGTTCCAACTCTCCTTCCTGTAATGTTGGATCAAGAGCTTCTTAGTTCCCCAACTCTTAATTGGGCTGACAAACTTGAGAGACTAGGTGGTGAAGGCCAGGAGTGACTTATCTCCTCCTCAAAAGCATGATATCTTATGAATATTCCTTGCACCAAATTCATGAGCAGCGGAATCTGCATAACGAAAAAAAAAACAAACTTCCCCTGAACAGGTACGCAAACACTTACACTCACAGATGATTCATCCATACCGGTGATGAAATAACCCCTGCATGGCTGAATTCAATGTATCGTCAGTTATAGCCAACTTTGAGATGCCCTCGTATGTTTATGCTGCGGTTATTAAGGTGGGAATCTTACACGTTGATCATCCGAAAATCTCAATAACAACCAATTCACTTAAATTTCTTCAGTATGCCATTAAAGAAACCGTGGTCTGTCATGTGGAAATTCAGACTCTGGTTAATAATAGACCCACTCACCTTGGACCTACCTACTAAGGACATTGTTGGAGTATTCAGTTTTATGTCTATATTTCCATTATCATCTTCTCTTTTTGATGATGACATTTTCTTTGAAAAGATACACAATTTCGAGTGTTTTAAACTATCGAATATCTCATTTGTCATTTTTGTTACAGTTGATCAAGACAATTTAAAGGAAACACCAGCACTGCAATACCCTTCTTAAAACACTTTTCGCCAACCAGGAATGATCAAGAGCCAAAATTTATTTTATTGCAGCATACAAGGGGTGTTGAGTTTCAGGTCTTCAAAAACAGATATACATGAAGTCCTCTTTTAAACGAATTTTTATAGGTTGATCAGTTTGATCAACATACTTAATGCTGCAATCGTCATAGCTTTCATGAATCCCATTTTTCCCAATATTAAAATTGTCACTTGTTGAAGTGAACAAGTAATTTTGAAAGCTACTTTCATATTATTTTTTTTTCAAAATACATTTCATAGTACAGTAATATATTGATGATAGATAGATAGATACATTTATTTCAACAGATTATTTTATAATCATTCACAGGAGTGGCAGAATATTTTTGTCTGAGAAATACGTCAAAAGGAAAATTGTGAAAATATTAAATATGTGAACATATAAATCTAAAAATGAAACATTCCAAATGAATAGCTTCAAGTTTCAAACACGATATAAAGATTGACACACCCCAAGGTAGGGTTCTTGGGCCACTGCTATTTCTGCTGTATGTTAATGACCTTCCTAACCACATCAGTCAAGGACGTAACTTTCGTATACGCAGACGACACAACAATCATTACAGCTGAAATTATCAATCAGGTACAGGCCAAAATAGATACTGTAATAAAAGAATTTACATACTGGTGTGAAGTATATCACCTCATCAATAATGCAAAGAAAATGGTCTCCATTGAATTCACTAGTATCTTAAAGCACAGTAATAAATTATCAATAAATGTTGGTAACACAGAAGTTCACAACTCAGAATCAACGAGATTCCTAGGCCTCGAACTAAACCAAAAACTTTCTTTCAATAGACAAGTTGATGCTCTGTGTAAAAAACTCAACAAGCTGTACTTTGCATTTATTACTCTGAAATGAGTTTTCACAGGCACCACCTAGTAAAACTATATTATTCTTTAATATACAGTATCATTAGTAGTAACAACTGTGTGGGGAAGAGCTACAGACACACGCAGAATTTTCATATCACAAAAAAAATTCATAAGGTTAATATATGATTTGGACTACAGAGAAACATGTTCATTGAAAACAATATCCTAACACTAACATCTATCTATCTCTACAAATTAATAATATATACCCATCAGAATGCTAAAAATATGAATAGAAACAGTGACTACCATGAATATGATACCAGACAAAAGAGCCCTCTATATGCTGGAGCTGTATTCTTATTGAAGATTATTCTGATAATTTTTTTTGACATAGGAAAACTCTATTGAACTCATGACATGACCCCCAGATGATTATCCCTTGTCTCATAACCGAGTAAAAATTCGCATAATATACTGTAACTAGTTCTCACCTGTTAATAGAAGTTTGGTTTCATCAGCATAATTGATCTTGTGAGCAGTGTTTATGTCTGCTATAACCTCGTTAATATCGTTGATAAATATAATGAATGATATTGGATCGAGAATGCTAGCAAAAAATTGAAATTTTCGTAAAGCTATTCATATGCATTGAATTATTATACGTTCTATAGAAAACTTTCCACAAAAATTATTTTGAACTCATTTTCTAAGGAGACTATCTTTACTTTTTATTATCTATAAAATATTGGTATTTCAAAAATTTTGCCGCCCCCCTGTACATGTAAATACATATCTTTGCACAATACTCTTTAACAACTACCCCAACAACTTCTTCCCCAGCTAATACCAAGCTAGACATTGAATTATATCTGACAGACATTTATGCAAAATATCTCACAGAGGTTAGTCTTGCAGATGTTTCTCTTTCATCCAGAAACAGGACCTACACACCGGTTTCGAGGTATAACCTCTCATCAGTGCAGTTACTAATTAACTATCTTTATCTTAGACGAAGGTTTCGTACATGCAGTCGAGCGGCGTTGACTTTAATCAAGTTCCAAACACACTGCCGTTTGGGTCGGATCTTTACTACACTGACCAGAACCTACTGTGTAGGTTGTTGGGAAAGATGAATGTTCAGAAATATTTATTTTCTTGTACATATGTATCTCTCATCGATACAGTTTTCATGATTTTGATTTGAAATCCTGTCTGGTGTCATATTACAAAAAAGTTTCGTTTTGTATGCATTAAATATATCATCCGGGCCTTAACCTTTGCATCTCTTTCACAATATATGTGTTCTGCTGATATTGTACAGAGTCTGGAAAACACTGACCTCAGCTGGATAGGCACAGGAAATCTTCAGCACCAATTTACTTAGCATTGGCTTTGTTGTTATCCATTTATTGGCACGTTAAAATTTGTTGTTTGATATTTGAACATTTTGATAAAGCCTCTTCAATTTTCATATATTTTCATATGTCCTAAAGTGTCTTGTTTTTCTCTTTCTTTCCAAATCATTGAAACTGACAAATCCAGTGTACTGTATTCCTTCGCAAAATATTTATTTGAAGTTCCACTTAATTTGCCATATTATGTGATTCCTCTTCAATATTAATGTCTGTTTTTCTTTAGCAACATGTTAAAATCAACAAACAGACTAGAAGCTACTGAGAAAACCTGTTTGACTTTAATTTTACCGACCATAACTCTCTGCACTTGGTTTGCACATGTACATATTTTATTTCTAAAAATTACAACACGCCATAAAGGGCTGTTATTGTTTAATTTTACGATTTTTTAATAGCCATTGACTATTGTTTCATACCACACCTGAAAACTGTTTTCAACTTAAATTATAAAAAAATACAAATCATTATAAAGAATGTAAATGGTCACTTAATGCGGTATGTGATATGTGATAATTACCAATAAATTGAGTAATGTTTTAACCAGCAATGTATTCGTGATCGGTTTCCACTGAATTTATTTTTTTGTTTGTGATTTATAATTTCAGGTGTGATTTCATCTTCCTTTTGTATGAGAGAATGGCACCTGTTTTGACAGGTTCAATTTGAAAATACTCATTTTGAAAAATAAGGTGTTTGGATCAAATTGTATTGAAAATTGTATTTAAAAAAAACTTACGGAGGTGATATGATATTGCCATCTTTCAGACTTGTATTGGGCTGTTTTTGAATGATCAGTTCTTGTCCTTCGAAGGTGTTGAGGTACTGTATTTGTTGGGGGGAGGGAACAGGCATCAGATTTGGTTCTTTAACACCAGTTGTAGGTGTTGTGGAACATGTTGTTGTCGATGTGCTAATCTGTTGTTTTTGTGCCATGGATTGAAGAGTTCGACAAAACATTCCATCCACTGAAAAATAAACACACAAATTCTGATAAACAAATACACAGAATAAAATGAAATGTCTATTAAAACAAATAATGGAACATACATGTTTCCAATGAGTTAAACATTATAAAAATATGCCAAGTAAGTCAAATAGAGAAATTTTAAATAAAATTAATTTTCTTTTCACAAACACCAAAGCGTGTACAAATCTACCTGCAAGAATTAAAAGTAATTTAAGATTACTCACCTGAAGACTGATGTGTTGAAGTTGGTTCTGTATTACTACTAGTTACACTAGGAGAAAGATGATGTGAAGACAGGGGTGTGCCAGGGTTACTATGATTAAGTCTTGGTGCTGAAGGCGAGTCCTGTGACGTAGGGCTTTGACCGGTACTCATATGCCTGGTTAAACCAAAAGGACGATTTGGATCTGCCGGTGAATTTAAAGCAGAAGATGCTCGAGGTGAGGGTAGAGATAAATTAGACGTGGGATTGTTAGGAGAAGTAGGATTAGGACTTTGCAGTGCTATCGGAACACTTGCTGAACGTGGAGTTTGGTGATATGGAGGTGGAGGTCCTTGTAACCTTGGACCATTTCCTGGAACACCTCTCGGCATTGCATTCTGACCTCCTCCTCCCACTGGCACATTTGGTCCCATAGGTGGACCTGTCCCACCACCCCCACTTACTGGACCAACAGGAACATTAGGGCTGGGACCCGGTTTCCTTTTGGTGTCATCATAAAACTGGTGATGTAATTTCTGCCACTCCATTTGTGCAGCAACAGGTGCACCTGGAGGTAGGTTAGGATCTGAAGGACCTCCCCCTTCTATACTTTGACTTTCTGGAAGAAGCATTTGCTGAATCTTACGTATTGTAGCCAATTGTTCTTCACGGTGTTGCCGCTGCTGTGGGGTGAGGTTCTCGTCAGGCACTTTGACACCCTGCAGTGAGGGCTGCACATTAGCTAAGGAAGGACTACATGCATCTATATCAGGCACCACATCAGGTAATCCATTAGAAACGGCATCTAGACCCTCCAAATGATTATTTTTTGTATCCCATGGAATATTTGCCTCATCCAATCCTACCATATCTTCCAAAGGATCAGATCCCAAAAAATTGTCAAGGGTGGTTTGAGGTTTTGGACCAAGTCCTGGACTACGATTACAACTCTTTGTTTTCATCATGGCAATGTTGTTGAGCCACTGAGCAGGATTTTGACGATTGAATTGCGTTACTTTCAATGGGTTTTTCTCTAAGTACTTCTTTGTACCTGGTTGGGCACAATGATAGGCAATTATTGACTGGTATCTGCCTTGTATAACTTCATCAGCTCCTGAATTAGCCAACAATGTGGAAAATACGAAGATCTGACTTTGTTGTTGCATGTATTGTACCTCCATGGAATTTGGCTGTTTATTAATTACATTACTTACAAGTGGTTGCACACCTTCTGGAGGTGGAGCATGCGAACCACCTCCAGGAGTAGGCAGCCCCAGACCAAATGAATCTCCGCCTAGTTCTCCATCGATGCATTCCTCCTGTTTAAGAGGCAGTGAACTATTATCAGGTCCTGGTACATTCACTGAATCTTCAGAATGAATATCTGGCTTACGATCCAAAGAAGGTTGCATAGAACCAGTATTAGTAGATCCAACAATACCTCCATTCTTAGTAATGGGACCAGCACAGGGTTCTTTCTTAACAGTGGGTTCGTCTTCTTTTTTAACACGAACTTCTGTACTAGCAGCTTCCTTATCTGAACTGCCAGCCTCATCTTTTGTAGTATCTGAACTTTTCTCCGGTTTTTCCTTGATCATTTCGCACTTTTATCACATTCCCCTTCCTTTCATACTCCACTATCACATCCACCATACACTAAGCATGTATTTTGCCAGAACTACAATCTTAGCCCCTATTGAGATCAACACTATATATTAATAGTCATTCCTTTTATTTTAATGCCACTGAATTATGTTTCACATCACATATGTTCTAATGTTTTTATTTGCATTCCATCATTTTTTATTTTCATTTCTTAACCAAATTTGAAGAGACGCATACAAGCTATTCTGGGTCGCCGTGACATTGCACAATATTCAGTTTCGCTAGATTTCAGTCTCTTATTCCAAAAACGTTTGCGGAACATCAATGGTTGTTGTGAATTTCTGTTTTATTCCATCAAAAAAACTTATAACAAAAATTCTCACACGACAAAATGCCAAACTGTCCACACTCGTTGTTACCAACTAATTTTACATGATACCAACCTAAAAACACAAAAATCTCTTTCAGGGATTTCGGAGTTTAAGTCATGTTTGCCTACCTTGAAACATGGCGCGGTGGAAGAACAAAACTGCTCCATCAGAATGTTAGAAGGCACACATCAGAACTGTGACAGTTTTCTTGACTCACTCCACGAGCCAAATTGGTGTCATAAGGAGATGATCTAAAATATGGTACGCTACGATAAATTAATTACGTGCCAATTAATTTTATCGAAAAAGTACGTTATTGAAAGATTAAATATCTCCATAAGCTGCTGCCACTCTCTCAATTATAAAAATAAAATTCAAGGCAGATAATATAATAATTTATCTCAAAATAAAAGTAGACAATATTTTCCACTCCTCTCATTTGATTGAAAAAATTGAACCAACTATCAATATCAATATTAGTAACCGCAACAGCTTTTGTATATTTTATTGCTCAACAACATCATCAAATGATACCACAGATTACAGAAACAAGTGTTCTATGAACAAGATTGTCATAAATCTAATTGACCAGCCTGTATATTTATATTGGTAACAATAAAGGGCATCCTCAAGAGCAACAACTCAAGTAATTTTTTTAATTATATAGAAGGTCGTTATTTCTCTACAACCATTCTTCATAGACGAACATTTCTACAGAATAAAGCTTTCTTCTTTATTCTGTGACATTTCAAATAACTGATGACAGGTGTCTTGAGTTCGTATTTTATGATCTCCTGCTTTGAGACAGTGATTCCTGGCATTACTTCAGTAACGAAGTGTTACTTTTCGACGTTTCAAATCACTAAATCACGTTTTTATCCATCTTGTTACGATTTGAGAAACTTCGAACTGACGGTTCACGCACCAAAATTAGAGGTGACGTATCATAACTGAGAGTTACCGAATCAAAATCATCGATTGAAGATCATTTTGACACGTCTCCTGGCTGTTTTGAAGTATTACTTCTAGAGATAAATCAGCTATATAGTGTTGCCAATCCCTTGGCGTGAAATGCGTCGTATTGTGTGCAATTCTTTCAAAAGTTACAATTTTCTGTTAAATGTTACTTTTTTCGATATAATTTGTTACAATTTTTTTCTATCAGGAACAACACTGCTCAAAAGTTATTCTCAGTCTCATGATTTTTAACAAAAATAAACGTTTTCTGAAGCGTGTGGCGATTTTTCATGATTTCTCTAAAAACAGTACACTTATGACTTGATTGATTCATTTTTCGCCATCTATTGGTGTGGAAATGTATTTGTAAGGACACCGACTTATTTTCTCCTGTCATGGTGTGGCGCTGCCTCAGTCATTTTGTTACGATATGGGTACTGCCAAGAGATTTCATTTATTTGTTTGTTGGAGTTCAGATTTACTTCTCCCACTTCTCGGTCGTCCATTGTTCTTAATGGCTGAAACTAAGATGACCTTGAGTTGGATGGGTGAGTCTGTGGCTGGAGGTTACACATTTTTCTCTTTTTCAATTGACGCCTCTACATAAATTATTTGTGAATGATTATATAGTTAAAATCCTTGAAATTATTCTAGAACTAGAAAATGAAATATGGATCACTGATAAGTAAATGACTAACCTTTCATTATAATTCGGTAACTGCAATTTACTAGGTAGTTATAGGTAACCAATTCTGACATAACGGGTGTAAGAGTTAAAAGTATGTACCTAATTTACTTTTGAGGTCCAAGGCTTCATTGATGAGATTATTTTAAAAACTCTGAAACTGAAAATGTATTCGTTTTTAAACAGAAGTAGGAAGTTGATGTGGGCATCCATGTTTAAAAATATTCCAGTGGAGACTTTTAATTTTCTTGTTGATATTTTTGGATACCTACTACAATCTGAAATATGGGATTATAAAGTTTATCACGAAATTCATCTTTTCAGGAATCAAAATATTATTATCAAGAGTGAAATCTCTGTAATTTTTTCATTAGTGTTTTTTGTAGTCTGTTTTAAAGACGGGATGAACTGATTTATGTAAATGTAGTTCCAACTTGCTGTTGCCGCGACTTCGTTTGCGTGGATTTTAGTTTTTGGGTCTTTCCAGATTTTCTCACAGATAAATGTTCTCATGTATTCACCTATCTTTGATTCATAAGAAAAACGTTTTACAAACTATGAATATAGATAAGAAGACTAGCTCCGCTACAGTAAAATAAAGGCAATTTATTGTTATATTATTATTATAACCAAAGATTCAGCCAAATCAACTGATTCAACGGTATTTTCATACCTTCTATTTTTTTCCAACAAATGTTTGATGTGATTCTTTAAATTTACTTGTGTTTTTGAAAGCAGCTGTGAGGATAACGATAAAAAGTACATAGGTCAAACCAAACGGACAAGGTTTCATATTCAGTTTCATTGACCAGAAAAGTCTAGTGTTCTCAACATGATATAGAGAACGGTCACAGAATGATGTTTGTCACAGATGAATGTTTGAAACTGTTGAGACCGTTACACGTTGGATGCCTTTGTAAGTTTAGAAATCGAAAAATGTGAAATGGGATCTATAGACGGCGGCGAAGGTTCCGTTACTACCAGTCCTTTGTTCACACTCTTTTCATAATTAGGTACAGGTAGAAAACACGTATGGATTAGGTATCAGTGATTAGGAACAATAACAAAATACTAGAAATGATTTATTGACCAGGTGAAGATTCGTCTAGTTGCATATAAAAACATTTACATATAGAATATAGTTATCTCCTGACAGTGTCAAATCGGTCACTGCGGAATGCACGTCGAGAGGCAGTATTTTTGTTGTGCTTTTATATAAAGATAAGCTGTTTTTTAGTTTATCAAATCATCATTTGTTATTGTTATTTTCTTATTTGAACATGTTCTGATATATACATTTAGAATACAAATTACAAACTTATTCGATGTAGTTCTGCTTATAGAAAATATTTTTCTTACTAGCGCAGTCACTTCTTGGGTATACTTTTTTATAACTTATAGGTATTTCTTTTCATATCGTTCAAAAACATAATGCCCTATGAAACATAAAGTAGTTGAAAAATATTCTTCATTTTTTTCAGTATTGATAACTTTATTATACATTCTTCTGTAATGTAATGATACAAATCATTTTGATAAAAAGTTATTAAGTAATCAATGACTCCATTAGTGGTAGTACGAATCGTAATATGGCACTGCAAAAAGTGATATGAAGAAATTAAGTTCTTACTACAAAATTCCACAAATCATGTAATTTGTATGTGTTCGTGATATAAAAAACTTCATTAGAATCCAACATGATATCTTTTATTATGAAAACATAAATAACACAAATCACTCAAAAAGTATGAGTAGGAAATTTCAATATAAAATTGCTGAAAATATAATCTGATATTTATAATTCGTTTCTCAAGATTGTAACATCCAGTTTAAATTTTTTCGAATTGAACCCTAGAGCTTCAATGCTCTTTGAGCTCAAAAAAATACCCTTTTTAGATGCCTTGATTTCTTCTGACGATGTAGAGCATAGGGAAAATACAGAGCTCCTCACACTAAGAAGAACGTCTTCTTTGGAACTGTCCTTTACCTCTGCTTGAATTTCAAAGTACTTCGATGCATTCTTATTGCCCAAATACCACACCCATAACAAAATGTTTGGTATTGCACTAAAATAAATATCATTAGTATACACCTCAATGAATTTCCAGTTATATAAACTTACGTATGATCTCCTTCAGCTGTATCTAGGCTGATTTTTAAAAAGAAAGTATTGTCATTACTATAAATAACATACGAGATATCTTCAGTACCATTTATTTCTCCTATGAAAATACTGATATTTGAAGTAAAATATTGAACCACAGGACCGGTATCGCTGTGGTTATTTCTAAAGTGCTGAAAGACGTCCTCTCCTGCAAAAAAGGAACGATATTCACTGAAACCATCATATGGATAATATAATCATCCAGTACAATCTAATTTGTGCATTTTTATATATTTTACGTTTATCGAAAGCCAGTGTGACGTCACGAGATATGTGCGATTGTCTAAACCACTTCTGAACTGTTATAAAGTGGATTTTCGATGTTTGATATTTGAATGAAGATATATTCAGTCCAGGAAAGTTTCATTAGGGCATGTTCAAGTAATTA
>NW_019289606.1:63347-78332 GCF_000500325.1 Leptinotarsa decemlineata | reverse complement strand
ACGTCTATATATATATATATAGGAACCTGTTGTATATAGGCTTTAGGTAGTACTAATATTTGTATATCAAAACCTCTCACCTGATCCGATATCAAAGACCTTCCTCTGTGCAATCTTAATCTACAAACAGGGCATCTTTCTGTTTTCGTTCTACATCTCATACAAATCAAGTGACCATTATCACATTGATATGTTGGAGGGGTTATGGTATCCAAGCATATAGGACATTCTAGAAACGCCAAAATTGTCGACAAACATGCTGATAACCTCTGCAAGTTTTGAGGAAGAGGGCCACAACATAAAGCCTGAAAATGATGATCTATAAAAAAGGTATCCACTGGTTAACAAAGAAGGGTAATTTCTATGTAAATGTACGATTTATAGATAGATTCATATATATAGTATATAATTATATAGTACAAGTGAAAACACCTCACCCTTGCCTCTCATGTGAACCTACGATTTTGTAGGTACGTGTGGCAGATACCCGACGGAAAAACAACAACTGACTTGCTGATGCCGCGCAGAAAGCTGAAGTAAAACCATCAGGCACCTATGCAACGTCTTCCATTTGGAATATTCGTCGCAAGTAACTTCCTATGTATGAAAAGCTGAAATTAATTTCATTTGGTCGGGACGACCACCGATAGACCGGTTTCGAAGTACTAGCTTCTCATCAGTACCGGGAGGGTCATTTCAGACATAGTGAACCGTCTGACTGACTCGAACAAACAGATTGATGTCTTCATTTTCAAACAGGTTGGATACATATCAAAGTCATCTCAGTTTCGAACAGGTTGGAGCTTGGCTCCCTTACCCTTTAATTCCAACTAGTCCTAAGCTCTATCTGCAGTTGATTCAGTAGGATGTACCACTGCGCCACCTGCAGACAAAGTCCAGAAACTACTCCCCAAACACATACTCCAAGGTAGAAGTCAGAATGATTAAAATATTCTGTAGAGTAGCATCTCATATGCTCGAGTACAAGTGAAAACACCTTGCCCCTTGCCTCTCATGTGAACCTACGATTTTGTAGGAACGTGTGGCAGATACCGAGAGTACATATATTGGTCACCCACTTGTTTTGAATAGATAACGTTAAACTTGGTGTCTCTAGAGAAAAAGATTTCCATCAATCCTCAAAGGAGTTGGAGGAGTACCCGCAGGCCCGTCGAAACGAATTTCGGCCCCCCAGGCCAATATCATGTTAGGGCCCCTTTCGGTCTCAACAATACCCCCTTCCCCCAAATCAAACCCAAATATGAGTGTTTACCTTAACCTTATTTTGAGTGTTTTTTTACTTTAAATCTATTTACATAAATACAAGTAGACTGCTGTTGTTGAACATACATGTGGACTACTGTAAATATACATAGTTTTAATGGTTGTGCAAACGCTTTTTATAATAAACAATGCTTTTTTTTCGTAGAAAAAAATAAAATAAAAACAAATTTTAGTTTTTTTCAGCAAATATTTATGTCCTGCATGTCAAGTCAAAATACCAACAGAACGTGAGCATGAATTAAAATAATATATATCGTGTAAAAACTAAACGAACTAAACGCTAAGAATAGCAGTTTGACAAAAAATTCACATGACTATTTTTCTAGCTTTTTTATTGGCATCGAAATCAACAGTACGTGCCAGGGCAAATTCCATGCCAAGATTTGTTAGACCACACAGTATCTCTTGGCCCATGGTTATAGGATTTAATTCTTTTCGAAGCACGCTCAGCTCCTGCTACTGACACTGGAAATGTGCAAAACAAACGTAGAGCTATGCACACAGTTGGATACAGCAACTCTAGTTGCTGGCTTCCCAAACCAAAATTTCTATTTTTTTGGTCTGAGCCGGGCCCCCCTTGCCCCTAAGGGCATGACCCCCCGGACTGGTCCAGGACCTAGGAAATTATTGAACATAATGTTCTTATATATTTTTTGTCACAATACCTATAGATTTCATTTAAGTACTTTCAATATTTAATTAACTCAATACAATACTTTGTTTGACGACAAACGTATTCGAGAACGAACGCATCGAACATTTTATTTTTACCGCGCCACCGCCACGGCCGCCACCTTTCCTATGTCACGTCACATTTATAACATGATTTTGTCATTTGAATATAGACAGCTATTTTATAAGCACATTACTTAAATTCAATAATAAAATACCTTCTTTTTACTTGTATCTATCATTATCAAAATTAAATTATAACTTCTTGTGACTTGACCACGACTATGTGACCCCTTTGGCGCCAAAGCTGGATCCGCCCTTGCTTGATCCCCCCTCTGGGCGAGCCTGAGTACCTGCATGCTATCGGTATGGAATTCGGGACAAACAAATGTGTATTCTTCAATATCTAATGAATGTTTAAAATTGAGATACAAAGGTAAAGACAATTAAAATTATATTCAAGTAACACTTTATTGTGTAAGATTTTCACTGATTACTTAACAAAACCGCAACACGTGTTTCACTTACAAAAGCGTCCTTAGGCGAATTCATGAACACGCTTGAGGAAGGCTATTGTATAGTGAAACACGTGTTGCGGTTTTGTAAATTGGTCAATTAAAATCACACAATTAAGTATTACTAGAATGTTAAGGATTTTCATCAAGTATCGGTCAATTCCGTCACGGAAATTCAATTTCAAGTGAGTCATACTTGAATTTATTGGACACATTCTATTTCAGTTTTTCAGGTGTGAGAGACTTTGCGACTCCCATCAAAAACGCATTCGATTTTCGAAAGAATATTGTTATACTTAAACTCACAGTCGATTATTATTTCAATATTATTCAGGTACGTGAAAAGGATAGGTCCCAGGACACTCTCTTGCGGTACTCCTGAACCGAAACTATTGTTTGATGATGAAATGACAAAATAAATACACCAAGATTTTTCCAGAAAATTTTACAGTGTTTATAGTGGGTTAACCTATGTATAGGTTTACCTATACAGTGCGGTCCATATGTATGGAATAAATTCATTTTTAGCGTTATTATGTACTATGTGAAAAAAACCTGAAACAGGCCGATTTTTATTCTTAAATTGACAATTTACAGTATGAAAATATTATCCCCCTCCAGCACCCCTTCTGAATTATAAGCACCCCCTCGAAAATTTCAAATAGCAAAGGGGGTCGTGTGGCACCTTGTTGGAAAGGGATTTTAGTCCTCTGTTTAGCAATATGAAGTTTTTTAAGTTTGGTGCAATCATAACTGAGAAAATTGATTTTTAGGATGTAAAATTTTGATAATGTCTCTAGGTATCACAAAACTTTACGTAGAATGAAGATAATAATGCCACATAATATTTAGAATGTATTTTTCACTGTACTTTACAATTAAATTAAATGTTCAAAATGATCACTATTAACTTCTTGACAATAACCGAGGCGATTTTGGAATTCTCGTACAATATTTTGTATGACCTCGGGGGTTATTTTCTTAGTTTCTTCCGTTATCCTAACTTTTAATCAGCAATATTGTTTGGTCTATTAAAATATACTTTATATTTCAAATAACCCTATAAGAAGTAATCGAGATGAGTCAAATCGGGGGATCTAGCCGGCCATTCGATCATTCCACGTCTTCCAATCCACCTATTGGGAAAAACCTCGTTTAAATAATTTCTAACTGTACGTGCAAAATGATTAACATCAGGAAAATGTATTTGTAATGTAGGCACTAAAAAGTTAATCAAAAAATCTAGATAAACCTCACCATTAACAGTGCCCTCAAAAATAATATTATACTGTCGTTTTTTAGTAAATACCTAAATGACAGCAGCCTACTAGATTCATATCAATTGTTTATTTGGCTTTTTGTCTAATTTTTAGTATCTTCAAAGATTTTTTCCAGGATTCAAGGTAAGTAAGGAGCGTGTTACAGGGATGGTCTGTTTAATACATCAGGTTATTGTCAAGAAGTGAATAATGGTGGTCATTTTGAACATTTAATTTAATTGCAAAAATTAATTTTCTCAGTTATGATTGCACCAAACTTAAAAAACTTCATATTGCTGAACAGAGGACTAAAATCCCTTTCCAACAAGTTGCCACACGACCCCCTTTGCTATTTAAAATTTTCGAGGGGGTGTTTATAATTCAGAAGGGGTGCTGGAGGGGGATAATATTTTCATACTGTGAATTGTCAATTTAAGAATAAAAATCGACCTGTTTCTGGTTTTTTTCACATAGTACATAATAACGCTAAAAATGAAGTTATTCCATACATATGGACAGCACCGTATATAACAAAGGTGATGGTAAGTGGTCAGTCATTAAAAGGGGATAACTAAAAAAAATTCATTAGTCATTTCATGCCAGATGTTCCAGTTTTACTTATCAAGTGATGAGTTATTGTTTTCATTCGATTTTCCTAAGAATAATTACCAAATCATAGGTACTCATATTTGCTGAGAATATTCATGAAACAACAGTTGATAATATTGTCTGGGCAAATACTTCGTTTACAATTCATACTTCACTACTGGAATCCAGAATGAGTAATGAACACAGTATATTTCATAACATTCTTTTATCGTTAATATTTTGTTTGTGAAAACATCAAGACGTAATGTGATTTCTGCAGGTGGTGAACAAGTTTTGAATATCTACACGTTGTTATTATTCAATTATATTCAAATCGTTCCCAGGAAGTATTATATTCTCTTATGATTATTTTGATGATCATTTAAATGAATATAAAAATAGACCCTCCCACGTTATTAGATAAGTGCACATCTCATTCTTGGAAACGTATATCCTCGTATCCTTTACAGATAAAGAACGCCACTTTCCATAATTATACGATGTTTCGCACTAGAGGACATATGAACAAAGTATATTTATATTAATTTTCAGGACAGAACCTTTCAATTTAAATTTTTTTAATTTGAATAGTAAGCGTCACAATGTGCGAGTAACAGAGTTGACATGATCGTCCCACCTAAGACATTGGTCTATAGTTAAACCTAGGTACTTTGTTTTCTCAACACGCATTATTNTGGCGGGCAACAAGATGGCCGCGTTACCAATTTTAAAGGGTTATAACTGAGCAGAGATTATAGGTATAATTTGGTGGTGCTGGAACAAATATTGTAGGGTTTTTTTAAGGACAAAACACAAGCACTACAGGAAAATCCGTAAGGCGCTCTCAAAGCGGTGCCTGTGCAAAAGTAGCGATTCACATTGGATCTGAATCGCTGGAGATTAAATCCATTTTGAAAAACGTTCTCAGGAAGTTTATTCCATATAAACACAGTTTTCCAGATGAAAGAGTTTTTAAACAGTGAAGTTCGAGGTGTACTGAGTTGTACCTCAAAACGATAAGCAGCCACAGTCCATCGCGTATTTCTGATATGTACCGCTCTTGGTGGAATTAAATGTGCCAAGTCACTTGAACACTTCCAGTGAAAGTATATATAGAAGAGAGACAAATCTCCAACCTTTCTTGGATGTTCCAGGCTATCAAGGTAGCACGTGATGTTCGCATCTCCAATCAGTTTTCTAGTTCAAAATAGTGTTCAAGCTTTTGAGAAGCAACCTTTGCAATTCCAGCGACATGATCGTGCCAAGACATATTGGTGTTCATTGTAACCCCCAACAAACTCATCGAAGCAGAAAGCGGAATTGTCTGACCTGACATTATTATAGATATAGACCCTCATCAAGCTGTCGGTGAAGCTGTGCCTCCGTAGCCGATGTCCTGGAATGTAAATGTGTGCTGTCGTCAGCAAAGCAATATATCGGATTATTGGTTTTTTCCAAAAAGTCGTTGATGATATACAATAAAAAAGCTTGTTTTTAAAAATATTTTTCCAACATTAATTCATTGATTCTATACGTTACGTTACTTATTCATCTGAATAAAATTGGATATTTCTGAATAAGATTTTGTTTTATTTTTGAAAAATCTTGCAAAAACGAAAGAAAGTATGCTTCTTTTTATCCACAATAAAAATTGGAAAACTAAAATGTTCATCAGAAGATTTTAACGGAAACAAAATTACTCATTTTTATGTTAACTAGGTAATAATAACGCTGGTTACGTGATTTCAGTGAAAACAATTCATCGCCGAACATCTCATAAATCAATTCTTTATGGTAAAATCGTGTGAATAGCATACTTTTCTCTAGTAGTATAATAACAGGTATAAATTTAAACCTCAGCGTTACGACACAATATCAATTTTCTACACTTCACTGTAAGGGTGGATCCAGGACGCTTCGACATTGAGGGGTCCTTGAAGGAGGAGGTTAAAAGTTCCAAATGCCGCTTTGATGTCTAAGTTTGAAACCGTTTTACCAAATCTTCGAAATTTCGCCCTGTTTCCGAAAATGATACTTTCTCCTCAGAGTAGTCACATAAAAAGAAGATCAAAAAACCACCAAAAATGGGGAAACATATTTTAGATAAAATATGACATTGTGGATGTTGAAATCGTATGGGGATCTATCCTAAACACGAATAAGTGATTGTTTTTTCATTCGTATAAGTACTAAGCATGATATTACAATCCAAAACTGAGGTTAGCAACCTAAAGAACTACATATTTTCTCTTCAATACACAATTCAAGCAAAGTCGATCTGATAATACAGTTCAATAAAATTCAATAAAAAACATTACTTCAGTTATATCAGATTTAGTGCAACTGACATGGGATATTACGTGAGCTGCTAGTATGAAAGCCATATGATTTTTAGTTAACCCTAACCTTCAAAAGACACGTGTACAAATTCCACAGCTGTATGACTTTTAGTTTGTGCGATAGACCATTTTGAGTGAGGTAACTTTTGTTGGTTTGCACCAGGAAAATCAACTGTTGAGAAGTGGTTTGCTAAGTGTAAACGAGGTGAAATGAGCACCGAGGACAATGCACGCATCAAAAAGTCCACAAAATATTTTTGGATGACCGCAAAGTGAAGTTGATTGAGACAGATGAGGCTCTAAAGACATCAAAGGAACGTGCTGGACATATCGTGCATGAATATTTGCCTACGCGGAACCTCTGTTCGAGGAGGGTGCCACGCGAACTCACAATCGACCAAAAACAACAACGAATTGATTATTCTGAACAGTGTTTGCAGCTGTTATTGAAACGTTTGAAGAACGAAATCGCGGAAAAAGACCGCATCCTCTGTATCCTCCAGATCTAGCTCCCAGTGACTTTTCCTGTCACTTTCAAGAGCATGCTCGCTGGAAAAAAATATAGCACCGATGAAGAGGAAATAGTCGAAACTGTGGCATACTTTGAGGCTAAAGATAAATTATATCTAATATAAAAATGGTACCAAAAATTTGTATTGCCGCTATAATCATTGTACCGCCCTCGACGGCAACTACATTGAATTATTAAATCAAATTATATTTTTTTTCTGTTAGGCTACTAACTTTTCAGCCCAACTGTTACACCTAATAATTTTTATTGCAAAATAAAAACTTTATGTGACTGAATACTTTCCTCACAGGCACACTCTGTACCTGAGTCTACTTTCCACCTGAGCATGATATAAATTAATCAACTGTTGTTGAGTTAATAGGACTATTTTCTGAACATAAAGTGGATTGAGTAAGTACAGCTTGGAAATCAGAAATTGACAGTGGGGTTTCCATTCCACATTGGAATCGACAAATATACTGAGAAATTTACAATTCTCCACTGTAGATAATTGACTGTTATTAACAACTATGCCTTGTTATCGATTCTCTTTGTTGGATGAAATGGAATCAAATTACTTTTCTCAATATTGAGATACAGGTAGGTACATATATGATCAAACCAAGAGCACATTGATTAAAAATATACACCTCTTATACTATAGTTATATAATTTTGAGATCAAAGTAACGTGATCGACACAGTCAAAAGCACGACTCAGGTCACAGAAAATGCTCATCATGAAATTGGCTTTAAAATAAACACTATAAAAGCATTAGAAGGTTGAACTTTCCCAAATCTATTCCGCTTACGAAGATTGTTAATCAGGTGTGAAATATTACCTAGGAACAAGTATAACGGAAGTGAATTATGGTGCAATAGTACTATTCTGATGAAAAAGCACGTATTATGAAGAAAAAATTACAACATGCATTCATTCAACCATTTTTATTTCAGTACACTCGTGTCCTGTTCTACTACAGATATATTTAGAATATTTGTCACATTTTAATATAAACTCGTTCATGACGTTTTTATCACTTCCTATTTGGAGTTTATATCAGGTCGCAGACAACTGAATTAAAGAATTGTCACAATGTTTTAATTAAATTCATATAATAAAAAGAGGTTACTGAACTCATATAGTTAAGATATTTGATTTGAAATAACCGAAATAAGTTGGTTTTTTCAATTTAGTTACCATTAATATAGTATATAAACTTTTGTTGAATGAAAAATTCAGTACGACCAAATTATTTATATTTCAATTCCATAATAGTAGGCAGTAAGTAAATATTGTAAGTAAGGCAGTCAGAAATATTGTTGCATTAAAACAAGGTTGTGATTCTATGTATTTCATCATAATTTTGTCTTATCTGTTTAATATAATTTCCGTACGCCACTGCCAGAGACAGTTTAAGGCAAACACGTCAGTCATTTCTGAGAATTTGCTGCTTACTATTTTGGAATTATCGTATAGTTCATCGCCATTTTTTTCTGAGAGCTTTCTGAAATATTTTTGAGAGTACCAAATAAAGCGTCACCCGGTATAATTAATAACAATAATTCTCTGATTACCTCAGGCGTGCATTGAGGGTCAACACCAGCATTCCAAAGTAAAAGCGAAACTTGTTCAGACTTCAGCTTGACTATTTCCGCTATTTCCGATATTCGTTTTCCTATAACATCTTCTCCGTTTACTTCCAGCACACAGTCTCCCGATTTCAAGCCAGCAAACGATGCCGCAGAGTCTCTGTCTACACTGCTCACCCAAGGGTATGGATCCCATTTCCCTCTACTCAAATGAAAACCGCACTGAGAATTGTTTTTCTCGATTTCTATCTGTCTCATATACGGATTATAGTGATCTTCAACGTCTGTTTCTGTCAACATTTTGTACCGAAGTGATCGGACACCTTCATGTGCATTTTCACCTCCATGTTAATTTTTTCAAGGTTCGTTTATCCAAAGGATCGCGACTTGTTTACCTTCCCTTTGATACATTCAAGAGAAATTTGATTGATTTCCGAAGATTATATTTATTGAGCAGCGAGTGATCCGATATTCGGCAATTTTACCACATGGGTCAAGGCCCCTACGATAATACGAGGTCTGTTCAAGAATAAGGTGATTGTTCAAATTTCGCGGGCTATACGTACAATCGATTAGCGATTGTTTTGAATTTCTTTCTGTTGGTACACTCATCCCGAACATTGGTTGTTGGTTTGTGGCATGAAAATTGGAAGTGTTTTGTGTGTTCAACGATTTTCTGCTGTCGAAAAAAATGAATCAAGGAATTTGCATCAAATTTTGTGTGAAAAATGGAGTGCTCAAAAAACACTTGAAATGTTGACAGTGGCATACGGTGATTGTACTCTGAGTCAGAAAAATGTTTACAAGTAGTACAAGCTTTTCACAGAAGGTAGAGAAGATGTGAATGACGACGGTCGTCCTCAACAACCGATGAAAATATTGAGAAAGTGAGGAAAATTGTTCTGGAGCTGGAGAATCGTCTAATCACTATAAGAAAAGTTGCTGAGGATGTCAGCATATCAGTTGGCTCATGGCATGCAATTTTTTCCAAAAATTTTGGGCATGAAGCGTGTGGCAACGAAGTTCGTTCCAAAATTGTTGAATCATTGCCAAAAAAACGGTACTTGAGCATCGCTCAGGAATTATTGTATGACGTCAACGGCCATCCAGATTTCAAACTCAAATTTATTGCATCCATATCCTATTACCAAATAATAGATCGGATTAGTCCAAGTTCACAAATTAAATTGTTTCTGATGAATATGTACCATTAAAATGACAATCATAAATAATAGTTGAAAAAAAAGATTACATTCTTGAATGTTGTGAAACATCGAGTCAAAAACCGAATTGGAATCGGGTATTTCAGTGATGCATGCTTCACCGCCTGTGAAAAATCACAAGACCATCACAAAGATATATGAAGAATATATGAATATATGAAGAAGCATGATAAGGTCAGTACTGTAAGTCGCTAACCACAAAGAAGTTCGAATTCACGGAGAGAGTAAAAGCATCTTTCAGCCAGTACGTACCTATGTTTTTGCTTTTGAAAGTGTCTCTGCATGATGTTCTATAAGATAAGCAGAAAATACGTCTAATGCGTTTCTGCAACACAAACACTCTTTATGGTTCGGACGCTTGACACAACGATACTATATGAAAAAGCGGAGTACCCCAGTGCATAGTGAACTTCAAGCAGACAATCTCGTTCCAGCATGTTTTGGAGTGTATTTGGAGTGTATTGCTGTCCGATGGCAAGCCATGATGGTTAAACCTCTGAAGAAGCTAGCCACTCGCGCCAGCGAAACGTCAGGAAGAAATTCCAAAAATCCACGGCTTTCAAACTCGAAAAACAGTGACACTCAAAACCTCAGCCGCGAAAGTCTAAACCATTTTGTCATAGAAACATTTGTTCAACTTGCCACAAACTACATCGACATGCGAGTTCCACGATAGGTTGCAGTCGAATTGAGTTCGTAAGAACTTCACCATTATGGATGGCTCAATTGACACTCCTTTAAATGAGAGCGGTAAATGCAAAGGTGTTCTATGTTTGCTATGAAACTCTATATATTCCGTCTTATTATGATTATTCATAAGTTTATTTTTAATCAGTCCTTGAACTCTATTAGGATTGTGTTGACCTTTTCGGATAGTCTTTCAGATGAAGTATCTGACACAGTAATGCAAGTATCATCTGCATACATAAGCACCCTTCCTTGAGATATGTGAATAGGAAGGTCGTTAATGAAAATGTGAATAGGAAGGTCGTTAATGAAAATGAGGAAAATTAGATTTGTTCAAAAGGGTCATAACTGGTGGTAAATCATGTGTATATGGTAATGACATCGAAACCAATCGTCTTAATAGAAGAGCCCAGGAGAGCCAAGACCAAAAATAGAACTTCAAATTCCATCAAATGTCAAGGTTTTGCTCAATGTTTTCTTCGATTACCGTGGCGTAGTGCATTAGGAGTTCTTACTACATGGCCGTACGGTCAATAAGGAGTATTATCTTGAAATTATGCGCCGCTTGCGAGAAGGAATACAAAGAAAACATCCGGTATTGTGGGAAAAATATTCATGGCTTTTGCATCACGATAATGCACCTGCTCACTCTTCATTGCTTGTACGTAATTTTTTGGCCAAAACAACACCATAATCATGCCTCAGCCAGCGGATCCACCAGATTTGGCCCCCTGTGACATACCAAAAAGTGCATATCAGAACTGATTCGAGTTTTGAAAAAGACGCTGACACAAGTGTATTTTATATCTGATGAGGAATAATTTGAAGTACACAAAATAGAAATTGATGAATAAACGAATATTTTTTGAGATATAGAAAATTCATCTTATTTTTTTAACAGACCTCCTACAAGGGTGATGAACAAGACACTGAAAATACTTTAGTGAGATGGAATTGATTGAGGGCATAGTATATTGACATTTGTTGTTATTAATGGCAAAGTTATAATAATAATGTAATTATTATAACAAGTCACAAACAGATTCTGAAGCGTCATGAGTGTGAGAAGTATACTAAATCAAGTCCGGGTATATCGACAGTGAATATTCTGTTTTTTCTGTTTTTCCGTTAATCAGAATATTACCTAATGGGTCACTGATGGGAGAAACAGAAAGTAAAATTCTGAGATATTTTGTGATTACTTGCAACTTCTTTGGTGTCGGAAACTGGCTGCTGAAAATGAAACAGTAACCTGCTATACTTTCTCGGTAGAAGAAGGGAAATATCCTCTCCTTATAAATCAAAGTTAGAATGAACTATTGAATACTAATCGAGGTGATAGTATATAGGAATTGAGACAATTTTTATTTTGTCACCAAGTGAATGAAATGACTTCTTAATACGTTAAGGCAAAAATAAATAAACGACTAAAGAAAGTAAAATTCATGAGGGCTGAGGATTAACGATGTCTTACATTTTAACATGTGATTCTTTGTGCAGGCAATGATATGCCATTGCTCAAGAACTTATCACTTTTTTATTTTTTTTATAGTTATTTTATACACTACAATCGTGTGGCACGTCAACATGCAGCTTAAATGATATAAAAGCATAGGTACCCTAAAATTTTTGAAAAACAACACAATATCTCTTGAATTCTCGAACGTGGAGTCTGGCGAGGATGCACTTAGGTCACATGTGACCCATTGTACATCCTCCCGGGGAGTTGTCCTCTTCTAGGTCATCGTCCACCCTGTCCTTTTCAGAAAGGTGGACAAGTCACTAGGACTCCAAGTCACTCCTTTATATTAGCAGGTGTAGGCCAAGACTCGCCGAACACACACTCTCTTATTGAAGATCTACAACTTTTGAATTCACAATTTTTTCACATAATCTCGAAATTTATATGAAAAATTCAAACAACCAAGTCATTGGTTTTTTATTTTTAACTTTTCCAAAAAAANCTTTCTAGATTTGTATTCATTTGTAAATTTAATATTCTGATTATTTTATAGATCTATAGAAGGTAACTATTCTAAATAATGAAAAACTATTTCAGTGTTTCATCTTCCTGTTCACACATCCTGCATGAAGGTGTGTCCACTAGCTCCATATTATGTAGGTGTTTCCTTAGTTGACAGTGGCCAGTCAGAAATCCTACTGTCAAGCGTAGGTTTTTCCTGGTCATAGCCAGATATTTCTTCGGGCCAGCTTCCCAGGGTCGCCCAGGGTGATCCTGGCAAGACTGCATCCGTAGGTGTAAACAGTTTTTGATTTCAAAAGAGTATGAATTGAAAAAATAATAATAAAATGATGAATTCTTATGTCATTTTAGACAGATTACTGATTCTGAAGAACTGCTATTAGAGGAATCATCATTAAGATTAGTCATCAACGATCTTCTGTCAACCCATTAGATGTCTAACCTCAACATTTTCATTTCTACCTTATCTTTCACATGCCCTACGCAATCATTCCATTTTTCAGCGGTAATAGACTCAAAATATTTTTAAGATCACAAAATTTAAAAGTAGTATATTTTTTTTGGCAACATAGTTTTTTATGTCCGCCCAAATAAGCTCTATTGGGTTGAGCTTGCAGTGGTAGGGGGGAAGACGTTATACTATTCTATTATGTGCTTTAGCAATTTTGTCAATAATCTATTTATTATATTTGGTTTTATGTTCATTCACCTTACTTATGTGCGTGGTGATCATACTATGATCATGCATCTGTCGTTGTTTGGGTTGCTTTATTTGTTTGATGAATATAGTATAGTTTGTATCGTATTAAAATCGATTTCATTTTTAATCGACACCAGCATGAATCCTTATTCCCTCTTTCGTTAAAATGAATAGGGACAGAGGATCAGTTGAATTTTCCCAGAGAATAATACCATATTGAACATTGGACTGAATAACTAAACAAAAAATTAGCCTTGGTATAAAAGAGCTAGAAACAGGTTTTAGCTGACGAAATAGAAATAACGCCTTAGATAATTTAGTTATCACGTAGAAATGAGATTAAATATTCCTAAATTGCGGACATAAATTTTGTGTCGATACACTGAAAGAGGGACTATTCTTATCTGTTAAAACTGGTGGAATCCACTCCGTAACAAGAATGCTAATTAATTATTCAACTCAAATCTCATGTTTTCTTTCAAATTTCAATAAAGCGGTTGAAGTGAACCACAACATTATGAAAATACCACTTTGACTTCTTCATATCCACCTCTCGTTTCACATACTGATTTCGTAGTAGGCTATGCAAATGCAAACTATTACGAATACGAATGACAATAATGTTAGGAAAAAGTTGAAAGTTTTCTCCACGATGATAAAATACATGATTATGCCATGTGTTTAAATTGAGGTTTGATGGTTTGATTTCCACCATGCCATGAATAATTTAATTTAGATTTGCATGACGTATTGATTTATCTGTACTATAAGTATTCAAAAGCGGAATGCCTATACATTGTTGACTGAACGTTGAAGAAATCCTTAAACAGAACTTACAGAGCCTTTGGGATTTGTTTTAAAAATATATTGAACTCCATGAATTGAACTGATCTGCTGTCGACGGCATGATTTCGTAAACGTAGATATGTGAATGTTTTACCTTGGTTCGAAATATACTAAAAGATATCTAAGATTATACACCTATTATATTTTGAAAACAAGTATTTTTGAAGAGATATTTTTTCATAAAAATTTTTTGTTTTCTACTTCTCCACTAATATACATTTCGAACGTAAATAGTACCCCACTCTCTTAATTTTGGAACAGTGCGAGATATCAGAGTCGAACGAAATTGTTGTGAAAAGGAATAATTTTTATTACTTTTTGATAAAAAAGCCAAAAAAGTGTGACATCACTTTCGCCGCCGAGAGGGCGCTACTAACTTTTTTTCAAATGGAAAGGAGGGTGGCATTTCGTATGAAAGGTATTTCAATTCTCTATACTTCTATACAATGACCTTTTGTTGCCGGTTGCGGAGTTGTGTTGAATTCAAGGTTATGAAACGATAGCATTTTATCTTATACATAAAACATTAATTTGAGCAAATGTTGAAAAGTTCTTCTTAAACCCCCAGACAGTAAAACAGTGTATTTCTAACATTTTGGAATCTTATTGGGGTAATGCTCTTAGAGCGCCTTAAAATTTTTCCTGTAGTGCTTGTGTTTTGTCCTGAAAAATAAATTCTTTCTCTAAGTTCCCGTATAATCCCATGAACTTTTGATTTGATATAGCCCCAAACAAAAAATCGAAGAATCAAATGCGGTGAACGAATGGGCCATTCCAACGGAACA
>NW_019289606.1:41370-63132 GCF_000500325.1 Leptinotarsa decemlineata | reverse complement strand
TTATTTTGTCTCACTTTTTTTTCACTTTTTTTACAATCAATAAACTTCAATTTATATTTTAATTTTTAAAACATGAGTTGCTGGCTCTTCAACATGATTGTTTACAAAAAACAGTACGAAAAAAATGGCATGCGCACACAAAAAATGTGATGAAAAGGCCTATTCCATCCACTGTCCATTAGGTGGGCCTCAACCTGCTGCTGGGCACAGATTGGCATCTGATTTTTTTTTTTGTCGAAAGTCAGCCTTCAGGTGCTTTTACTTTCTTGTCTGTTGTGTTCGTTGGTACCTGGCTTTACTGGGGGTCCCCTTACGGATGTTACCATTTACTTGGGTTGCTGCCATTACCTGTGCTGTCCCGCCTGCCTTTCTCATTATACCTGAATTATCACGTGCTAGGTTTCGCTTTTGGGGTTTACTGTCTGTTTTGATTTTGTATAGTGATGAGATGGATCTCCATGTTGCTGGTAATCTTTACGCCTCTCTGATTGTTCGAGAGTAGAAGTTTTCATTACTCACTAGTTTTTTTGTCCTCTCGAAACTGATGTTGTTTTCTATCGCCAATACGTGTTGGAAGAGAGAAGGCGGAATTACAAATTCAAATTCGTAGTTACTAGATAAAATCGATGAGTATAGAAGAGTGTAGTGCGAATGAACAAATATAATGGTATATTTTTCAAACTCTACAAATTATATATGATTCATCAAGTTTATTAATGCAAAGTCGAGTTTTGAACAGGTATAATCTCTACCCTACCTACCTGAGATTTTACCTTCACCTACTTATAGTAGAAGGATCTAAGTCTGAATAATACTATTAATCACTGTTCTCAATGAAGGTCAGAAAAATGTTTATATAAAATGATTTGATATAGCCCCAAACAAAAAATCGAAGAATCAAATGCGGTGAACGAATGGGCCATTCCAACGGAACATGCTTACCAATTCACAAGCCTATTATGTATGATCTAACCAATCCTTCGCAGGCCTAAAAAATGTGGGGGCACACCATCTTATTGGAAAACAACTAGATTTTCGAATTCATTAATATTCCTGCCGAGACATTTCCTCAGCAGCAGCTGGAACTGGTCAACAGAAGAGGTCCAACCCTGCTCCACGACAACGCTCGTCCGCACGTTTTACAAATTACTCCCCAGACGTCTCTCCAACTGATTTCCATATTTTCAAGCACTTCAAGCACTCAACGGTAGAACCTTCGCCATTCAGGAGCAGGCAAGAACGGCACGGAGGAATCCTCCCCCCCTGCTTTTTCGACTTGGGAAAAAGTTGGGAAAAGTTGGGAAATTTTGGGCCATGAAGATAGAAAAAAATAATAGTAAAAAAATGAATAAAAACTAATTGCACTCAATTTGTGCCTAGCTCAAAATGAAATATTATTTGATCAGCTGCCAAATAAAGTTTATTTTGTCATTTGATTTTTCCATCGCTGAACAAATCTTATTACTGAATTACTTTTATGTATTTCCATATGAATCAGATACATTTCAGATAGAAATCAAGTTTACATGATGTTAAATAATGTGGGAAAAATGTGATTTAGAGTTTTGTACAAAAGAGACACCCGTCATCATGTTAGAAAATATCTCGTGAAAAATTTAATTATAACTAATGAAGAAAAGATAATTGGATTTTTCTATGTTTCTTCTCTTTTCTTCATTTTTCATTATGATTTTATACCACGTAGTAACGGCTGAATCCATCAATTTATTGTAATTATAACTTCCGAACCACTTAGTATAAATTCATATTTAAGACATTTTTTTCTAAAATTTGAATATAGTAAAAACATACATGATTTCTTAAAAACAATACTTTCACACGTCACATATTCATTGGACTAATTGCTAGTCATTTTTTGGATTACTTTCATTGTGTACACTCGTTCATCATTGGTACATTTTGAATAGTTTGTGATAAATGAACGTTTCTACCATTTTTAATTACCGTTCAAAAAAATGTCGCTGAAACTAGATGTGTTTTTATAATATTTACCTCGTAATTTACTCAATCCACCTATTGCTGGCTCTTCTCGACATCCGTTTTACTAATCAAATTGTCGTCATTAGGAGATGACTTTCTATCAATAGTAGATTAATTTTGAGATGTTAACAATACCACTTCATATTTTACCTCACCAGAAAAATTCATTAAAATAGCTCTGTTACCATTTTTCTTTGACAGAAATTTGAAAGCATGATGGTTGGGTTTGAAATAAAAGTTGAAGATACTAAAACACTAAGTTGGCCTCAATTAATGTTATAAAATATTCATAGAAGGAAGGCATCACCTAAGTCTTGAAACGTGAATAACTTACACATGACACTTTTAGTTCATAAAGATTATAAAGTGAACAATTAAATTATAATTTTTAATGTAGGTATATGTAAATACAAGGCATTCAAAAAACACTTCATTGTGAGAATTTTAGTAAACAGTTTTACAAAAACACAAAACGTGTCTATATTTTTGGTAAATATGGATTTTCAAGTATCGGCTGATTTCATCAAATAAATATGAGGTATTTTAAAAATATTTTTCGGACACTTAGGTATTTCTTCTATCACAATATTGAAAAATACTTTCCACCGTGAATTGGTGAAGAGAGAGAGTCAAACGAAAGTCAAAACTATCTTGATTTAGCTCAACGTTTCAGTTCTTTATTAGAACATATTCATGGATACTTAGACCGTATTGGCTTTTGTGAAAAAAATAATAATTTTGAACATTGGATAGGTCTCAACTGTATACATTTGTTAACAATGGGATGACTATGGAAGACAACAAATTTATACACCGATATACATACAGATAAGAGCTATTTAATCTACAAACTTGTTAAGTTTTTGATAAACGCCAAAACGATCTATATAGTAGTACCCATGAATGTGGGCCCTCTATACACTAATGCCTACATTGTTGAAAATTGAATATTAGGTCATAGAAATAGCTGAACATTAAAAAACATGTATACGCCTCTGTTTCAATAGTTACATATGAAACTCACCTCTCATGACTTTTTGTAATAATAGATGGTATCAAGTAAAAAAATGTTGTCAGTTGTCAACATATCTATAAGATGTAACGTCGTTTGTGCAAAACCCTTTCAATTTTTCTATGAACACCTCAATAGTAATAAGAGTTTCTGATAAGACCTGTTCATTGGTCATTGATATCACTGCGTACAAAGATAGAAAAAAATGTATAAACAATTTACTAGAATTGATGTATTTGCTGTACTGTATTAACTGTTCTTCAGACTTATACATTTTTCTTCACGAATATTATTATTTTTCAGAGAAATAGATGGCAACTTAAATGAGCGATTCACCTCGATGTTATAACAATGTACAAAACAATAAATTCGAATTTCAAATAGGGATTACTCGTCCCATCGCGGTATACATCATTGTGAATAGGATATTTGAAGATATAAATATGATTACAGTCCAACTAGTTATAAAAACAATTCGTGGAAAACAGTATGATACAACATTGGTAATGTATTATACTACATAAACAATAAGCCAGTTATTTCACTTCACATTAATTCATTACCTTTACAAATTCATATAACATTACAAATGAATGTATCTATTCAAGACTTGTAGGTAAAAATCCAAATCCATTGAATTTTGTGGAGATATCTTAGTTGAAAATTCGTTCTCATCAATCTGTAGATGAGAGTTTCATAATATGAAACAAACCAAAATAGCATCTTTAGAGATACCAATTTAGGTAGTTATTTGAAATTTTAAACACATTTGAAGTCACTGACATTCTACTCACGAAACGCTAAGGCATCTACATTGGTTAGAGAGAGAAGTCTGTTTTTCTTGACATTTCAGTTAGAATATCCAAAAAAAGAATATTTGCAAGCATCATGTATCAATGTAACCTAAAGATTTCTAACAGAGTAAAATTTCTAACTTTAATCAATAAATCCAACTACCTACTTATTGGTCATTGAATCGTTTGTTTCGACCAATTATAGATACCAGCGGTAAAAATCCGATTTATTGAATTTTCAACTAGTCTGAGTAATTAATGTTCCACATCATTTAGTGCACAAGTCACAATAGTTATGCAACACCTGTATACCCAACAGGTGGATACAAACGAACTTCATCAAGCAAGGTCACTTATCGCTTGTGCGGTATACTGTTTTCTCATGGTATTTAAGTACATTTACAACGTTTAAAAAACTTTTCAAACTTAACAAACAACGTCAGCCTTTTACAGTTTTTGTACAATGTCGAATTTTTGCTTGAAATCCATAGCCTCTTTTTTAGGATCAAATTTCTTCTTTGATGCCAGTTTGGCCCTTAGTTCTGCAGCTGTCATACTTAAATTAAGCTGCCCGTTTTCTTGTTCTTTCTTCGAGTGCTCCAGCTCTTTCTCGGAATTCTTGTTAACTTCGGTGGGAATGATACCGTCATCTTCGGGGTCAACAACAAGTAGTTTCGTTTCACCTGTCTGAGATTTTATAAGTTCTACTACTTGTTTGTGCGTTTTGTTGGCAATACTTTCTCCGTTTACTTCCAAGATGCGGTCTCCTTGTCGTAGGCCCGCTGCTTCAGCCGGCGATCCTTCGTCCACTTTTCCGATGTACTGCCCTGGCTTTCCCTTTTCTGCGTGAAGATTGAAGCCGTAACCGTCGAAACTTTCCCATTTTTGAATATGACACAGACGCGCTTTTGGATTCGACATCACTGCGGAGTGAAAACCACTGAATTCTACACGATAGTCAACTTCTAAACATCGCGTAAACTGGCCTACTGTGGTCGAACTGGTCGAAGTCACAAGGTACCCGCGCTTGCTGGTATTCACTAGCCACTGGAAACCGTGCGCTCGGAAGTGGTAAAGCGAGTGAGTCCGATCATCGCGGCCCCCCCAATACTCGATGATCTGTCCTGTCCCCCCTATAACAATCAGTCTGTCTGGTTCGATGGCAAATATGCATTTTTGTACCACATGCTATATATATTATGAAAAGTTTCAGTGTTTTCAATGAAAACAAAGAATGTTAATATTATTGACTATCGCCTTCCCCACTTCAACGACCCTGCGTAAGGAATACCTATTAGGCATGTAGGAAGCTTATCACAATATATTTCAAAGTTATTCCAAGAATTGTCTCCTTAATAGCATTGAAAATTATTATGGATGAAAAAATATTGGTTTGTGTGAGTTCCTAGATTCGAAATTATTGTCTTGTTATATCACTGAAACAGTGGCGGATCTAAGAATGGGACACGTGTGGGTGTTCCTGATACGTATAAATTCAAAACAAGAACTTTTCCCAATTACCAGAAAAACAATACTTTTCTCAACGCGCGTTTAACCAACCAAGTTTTCTTTATCTTCTGAAGACGCCAACTTGATTGTTGAAACGAGCGTTGAGAAGAGAGTTGCATTTCTGGGAAAAGTGCTTGTTTTGGATTTATTCCACGCCGGAGGTTCTAGTTTTCCCTTTTATTTGATACGTAGGTATAATGTAAATTATTTCACTTATTCACTGAGCAAGAGCATTTAATACTTTGATGGAAAAGATATTCAGCTGTTGCTTTCGACTTGAAACTTGGACTAGTGTCTGACCTAAACGTTGTAAAATATTTTTAGTTTTTCAAAAATAGCATTCACAACCTCATGAATGAATGTTTTGCCAACTAGGATACCCATTAATTTCAGTGGTTATGCTTCGAAAATAGTGGATAAATGAATTAGGAAGAGAAAATTTTGAGTCTTCGTAAATTCTCTACTTTTCAGAAAGATGAAAAAACTCAAGATTCATAGTTTTTTCTTAGAAACCAAAATACAACGAAGTCTCAGCTACGTTGTATGTATAAACTTCGTCCTTGCAGTCAACGTTCATACCACTGATGAGGTCTGCCACAGTAGCAGACGAAACGTTTTGTACTTCAGCCTCTATTCGACCACGGCATACCAGCCCGAGTTTTGTTTTCTCTAATCGTGACTCCGGCTGTGATAGCCTTTGCTCTTATAAAATGTATATTTACTTTAACACGCCATTACACTGGTTATTCAATCACTTTTTTGAAATAGGAACCAATTCATGAATGTGATCCCGCGATAATGTTTAAAATTACAGTTAATTGCAATCAGTATTGCCTAAAATTTCTTATGATCTCAATACTTAACTCAATACGAGTAGGTACTTCATGAAACTGCATCATCAGAATTACATTACAGGTTGATTCTAGAAACACCGATTCCGTTGAAGGACTTCGATAAAATCTATATAACTGATTACTAAGCTCCAAGTATCGAGTTTAGAATTAAATGTTCGAATAAGCTCCCATTACAAAAAATTTTAGTACTTTAAATACAATATCTATTGAAAACTCATTTTCCACACCAGAAAAACTATACCGTCTTTCGACGCGCGTTTCGCTAAACCAAGTTAGTTTCTCATATAAAATCAGTTGAAAATATGTAACAGTTACTGGTAAAATTGAAGATATAGAGGTTTTTTTTTTACTCAAAAATTACCTATAGGTAATATAAGTACTAATCTAGTGAAAACACTACCCACACCAAAGCTATAGTACTGTCTCTAAACGCGCGTTTCGCTAACCAAGTTAGTCTCTTCGGGAGATGATAAACCTGAAGTTCCAGATTATGGAAACTTCATCTCGAACCCTTAAAATGTTGATTTCTAATTTCTCTCAGTTCTGACAGAGATCCATACTTGAGCGACATCCCCTTTCACATTTACTCGTACTTGCTCTATTGGATTCAATTCTCAATGATAAGAAGAATATCGCTCTCCTCTTATATCCCGCAATCCTGCGAGGTCATTGAATACATATTTTTTTAATTCATGTTCATGTATATTGGATAAATCTAAAAGTTATTTTGAACGTATGTTTCGTGAACGCAATCATCCTAATATTTAGTTTTTACGCTAACTACTTTGCAGTTTCCCTTGTAACCGAACATTTTACCTTGCATTGTCGATTGCAATTGAAATCAAAACTACCATTTACGAGAACCATTTCTCAAAGACATCAGTAGTCATTTTAGACTCCACTTCGTTTTGAAACAAAAGTCAAGAGGCCATCTTCAACAAATCATTTACAGCTCCCTGTATGCGTGTATGTGTGATAATAAGGTGACCCTGCTCTTTTCCTAAGGGTGCACTAAAACCAGTTGACCATTCTTCCCGACTATTTGCGTTGTAATAAAATAGATTTTCTGCCTCTTTTTTATTTTAAGGTTTTCCAAACTTTGCTTCGACTTGTTTTAGGAAAATCTGTATCTTCTTGTCTAATTGTATACATTTTGTTCACTGTTGGTATTTCTTTTTCAGAGAGAACATGTGCTTTGTTTGTATCCGATGTTGGTTGGCCTAGAAGATGTCATTGGTTTCATAACCCTTTACTTACACTGAATTTCACAAGCTTTTGTTCAACTTGCTATGTATTTATGTATGTACTAGTTGTTGCCCGCCGCTTTGCCCGCGTAGAATTTGGTTTGTCACATTAAGTTTCGTGACAGACCATTTTGAAAAAATAGTTACTATATTTTCTCATCAACCCAAAACTTCAGGTTTCCAACTTCAAAACTGACAAAATTCAATACAATTTTTGAACCCCTATTTCTTCCACTTGGGGGTGGAAATTAAAATAGTACATTACAATTTAAAATTATTTAAAGGGCTCACCACGTGTATTCCAGGTTCTTGGTTGGCCTTTCCTTGTTACTTATCGCTATTACCACTTTCAAAACGTTGAGCCAAAATTGAACAAATTATAGAACAGAAAATTGATTATTTTGAAAACACATACCACACCAGAACAAAAGTATTGAACAAGTTAGGATCATCAGGAAATTAATAAAACTAGTAATTTTCTGATGATGCTTACTTTGTTAGCGAAAAAAAGTGGATCCTCTATGACAACAGGAGACGTTCAGAACAGTGGATGGATACCGATGAGCCAGCCACCTAAGCACTTTCCAAAGGCGAAAACCCGCCAAAAAAAGACCATGGTTACTGTATGGAGGTCAGCGGCTGGTGTGATTCATTTTAACTTTCTGCAACCGATCCAAACCGCAAAGTCTTATTGTGAGGAAATCTTGTAACCAGAAGAGGTCCCATCCTGCACCAAGACAACGCCAGTTTCATAAATCACCTTCCGAAAATGAAACTCCCCAGACCTCTCGCCAACCGACAACCATCTTTTCAAGCACTTCGATAACTTTTTCATCAGTTGAACCTTCCCCAATCAGGACCAGGCAAAAATAGAGAGATATCGGTAAAATGAATAGCGCCTGTTAACGTTATTAACGGCCTGCGGTAATGGTTTTACGTCAAGGAGTATTTTAATTTTATTTAACACTTATCGGAAGCGATGTGACGTTTTACCGTGCCTTGATCAACCCGCGCTATTCGAAAATGTCACTTAACCTAGCTTTATGGTTTATTGTTATTGTGTCTCGTCCACTGAAATGAAATTATAGTATGATGATGATCATAATGATAATAATGTAATTCCATTTCAATGTTCTTGTCAGTTTTCTTACTAGAAAATATCACTAGAATATCTACAATGGATGAAGATCTTGAAGTGATAATTATTGATGGTGGAAATGATCAAGACATTGAAGCCGTTATCTTGATGAATATTATAAGGGATCAACAAGATGTTGATGCCCAACAACAGCGTTTTAGTTCAGACGAGGGACCAGTTTTTATGTGAAGTGCACAAGAACAAATAACCTTCAACTTTTAAATAAGAAACTCTGTGCAAGCCCAGCAGGTTAATTTATTAGGCGTTATTTCGTCTGTCATTATTCCCCGTAAATTAGGGCTGGCGGTAACGTTATTTGAGGACGTTGCGTTAAGAATCGAATCGCGCATGTGTTAAATGTCAAAATAACATAAGCGCTAATACTGCCTGACGCTATTTGAGTTACCGATATCTCTCTAATGGCTTTCGTCGTCTTCGTCGTAACCAAATTTTATGCTGACTGAATTAATCAACATATGTTACGTTAGCACCGGCGCACTCATTCAAATGACGCTCAATTCGATTGAATTGAAAAAGTATTCACCGAGATATTACAATTCAGTTTATATTTATTCTGTGGCTGTACTATAGACAGTATTTTGTGGATGGTGAATTATATTTACATTTCGATCAATTCTGATAATCATGTGTGTCGTGAATCTATAATTTCCGTGCGTTGATAACTCGTATCCAACCAAGTTAATTAAGAAAATAATTTTTAGTACAAACTGAAACGAATCATTTAAAGGTAAAACTAGAATCTCTGGCATAGAATTAATCCAAAACAAGCAATTTTTCCGATTATAAGAACTGTTACACTCTTCTCGACGCTTGTTTCACCAACCAAGAACGAGAATATTATCAAGCTTTTCCGTGAGATAGATCTTCAATTCTTCATTTGAGACTCGGTTGATAAATGGAACTATTTGACTTTTCAGCTGGGCCACAATTGAAAGCTCTATCGCTGTTTTCAACAAATCGAAAAACCTTTCTCCAATTTGACTCGATGTATTAGATTCCTATAGCGATATTTTTATGAATTTACTTTTTGAGGATAGCGTGTGTGTCATCACTTTAATCAGGAAATGATTATCGTTACAGAATATAAGAAACAATACGAGTGTGTTTATGTGTCTTGTAGATCAACAAGGATGATTACCAAAGAAGTCAGAAACACGGAAATATAATTATCTTGCTGTAAAACAAAATATTGAAAGCAAAGTCAAGTAAAACCTTGGTGTTTCGAAGCCAATGAATGGGTAAATTTATATGACAGGAACTGATACTAAATTATTAGCTTTTATGGGTAAAACAAAACACAGCACGGAAGTTATGGACTGAACCCGGATGCCCAAATACTCTAATTGATTAATAATAATTAATTCCGAATGAATAACAATTACATTTCTTCAAATACTTAGCTTGAGGGAGTGCAATAGGAAAAAGTCAAAAACTAGCAAGTTTCTTATTTTACCACTTGAAAATTGATCAATTTTGAAGGAGATATATCAGAAACTGTAAATAAGTTATGCACCTGTTACCCTAAACAAAAATATTGGTGCGACACTGTATGAAGAACCTACCAATAGAAATTGGAATTTCCACATAGAAAGTAATAATAAATGAAAGTATTACGGCTACAAGTTATAGTGAGTTCTTTGCTCATATGGAAAATTGTAGGAAAAGGGTAAATTGAAGAACAAATAATTTCACAGTAACGATGCCTTATCTACAAATAGCTTATACCTACCTACTAGACAATCCTCAAAAATGGTGAGAATTTGACGACACACAGTCGAACTGGATTATGAATATTTATCTTTATCATTCAACTGACAACGACGATATATTCGTTTTAGAAAAGACGGACCTTGAGAATTTTCTGGTTCAGTAATATACCGGGTGAGTGAATCTTAAGTCGACAAGAACAGAGAGTTACAAAAATTGAAAGGATGTGGGACAATCTTAGATCTCTTAGTTTTAGACAGAATGAAAAACAATTTTCAAACAATTTAATTGATTTTCAAAAACTATTTGCAATTTGTCTTTCAGATAAAAACGCGTAAACCCTATGTGTTATTCCAGGTCATGATCTATCTATATAGCAACTTACATTTGAATTCGTTGAGGTGTTTAGGCGTGAAAAAGTAAAAAACGTAAATACATACATTACATTCATACATCCTCATTTATTTCACGCATTTATAATAGTAGGAGCAGGATTACCAATGTATTTCATTCTAATTCTTTCAGTTTATTTGCTGGTGCTATTCCATATTGTATATGTGGGTATCTATTGATTGACTGACACTCGTATATTAACGTACAGCCGAAGCTACTGAACCTAGAATCTTAAAATGTGCAGGTAGGTTCTTTTATTTGAAAAATAAAATCGTCAGGTGTAGTTTTTGAAATTACTATGGATCTTCATCAAGTAACGGCCGAATCAATCAGAAAATTATCTTCTTCATACAAGGTCTAATTTCTAGAATAACACTGGGATCCCCATTCGAATAAAAAGATTGCTCATTGATCTAATTTGTCTAAGTGATAGAATATATTTGGCAGATACCAAAAACTCACCAACTTCATTTCTTCACAATTGCAATGAATTGAGAATTAAACTCAATGTTTATTGTATAAGTTTGAAAATGTCCTTATACGACGAAACTGCAGTAACGTTAGTTACAAATGAAAGTGTTAAAAAACAGAAAGTTTCAATTCTCTTTTCTTCATTATGATCTCCTACCATGTAGTAACGGCTACATCCATAAATTTATATGTGTGAAAACTAATCTAAGATTTCTGCTAAACAAAGATATTCCAAAAATGTTACTTGCCCCACCATTGGATTAGTAGGTACTAAAAAGAGTCTACTCTCTCAAGTAGGATCTACCACTGTTCAAATGTTCCCATGGTTTAACCTTGCAACATTGTTGAAAACCAGTTTTAAATGGATCTTGCTTCGTGCATCATTATTCTTCACTCTTCTTGTTTAGGAATGCTACATCCAGTGGCGTACGAATAAGACGCACAGCAAGACAACTAAAATTCATCAAAATTCAAATCAATTAGCAATACTTCAGTGCACCTGAATATCAATGAATCTATATGGGATATTTAAGCTCCGACTTGATGAGATAAGCTATGCATTTGAATTATAGAATTACTTTTGCTCTGTAGTGAAAATTAGGTGCAACTAGCCAGTATTTTGGAGATCAGTTGTTTTCGAAACTTAAAGGCAATTTAAAATTAGCCCACACTTATTAGCATACTCAATAAACATGTTATTCATTCATTGGAACATTGGACATCATTACACTGACAACCAATGTTGTAACAGAGGCCACATGAGACCTCCGCGAAAGCGTAAAATCCTTTCCGTTCTCAAAACCTGAAATATTATTGGTGGAAAATGCCTCGACTGGAAATACGTATATTCATTTTCCGAAACGTTTGCGATTTCAATAGAGCTATATACAATAGTTCCAATCATTTACTTCATTTATAGGCAACATTCATAAATACAAGATACCTAATAATTACACTCAATACAAGTTTTGTAGCTTTGCAAGGTGGAATGTCACGCTCTTAACTCCGTAAAGACACATGCGGAGGCGGATTTTGGTTCGTCCGCACTTGCGTAGATGAGGTACCGTTAAAACCCTGGGTCGGACTAAGCAAGCTCTTAAATTTCGTTTCAAATAACACATACCTATTAGACCGGGATCCCTCGCCCTTTTTCGTAAGTGATTACTAACAAGCTAATTTTTCGTCAGTAGCTTCATTTTGACGAGACGCCCAACATTAGCTAGTACAAAAATTTCGTAAGTGGTAGCTAACAGGGGTAATGAGGACATAATTTGTTGATTTAGTGGTTATCAAAAATTCATTACTAACTTAATGCAGTTGCTGAATTGCCACTCTGACCTTTCACAAAGGCCTCTTGTTCTTTGTTGAACTCACCTAAGATACTCTACAACATATAATAATAATAATAATATGTTTTTATTAGAACAGCTTGGAAAACGGAACAAAAGTGTTTTACATTCATTTACACATAATGGCTGACCTAAAAGGTGAAGTTCAGTAGCCCACTAGATATAACCTAGTGATGTCCTGCCTTAACCTTCTACCCTACTATTATTAGATACTTGGATACCATGTACCTTGTATATAGATAGTTTAGGTAGTGGATTTGATATAAATAAAAAATGGAAAATTCATGGACAAAGCACTCCGTGTTCTGTGTGTTTTATCCTCATAAGGATTATGTTCCCAACGTTTCGGCAAAGTCTCATTTGCCATCTTCTGGTATTGTCTGGAATCTAGATGTAAAAGTTCACAGTTGTAAAACTCCAGACATCACCAGAAGATGGCAAATGAGACTTTGCCGAAACATTGTGAAAATAATACTTATGAGGATAAAAAAAAAAGAACACAGAGCAAAAATATAATGAGATACTCTTTACTTCTATACTTCACAGCTGATAAATTTAAAAATCAATCATTTCTCTCACGAAGATGGATACTGTCATTAATGTATAGCTTTTTCAATATTAACATGACTCATCACTCTGGCTGAATGAAAGCACTTCAAAAGCAGTTATTATGTAACTATACTATTGGAACGCTGCCAGGTATTTCACAACAAAGCAACTGAAAGGTATATTCTTTGAATATTGGATTAAATAGGCTATCGTTAATCAAAAATCACTTGAGAATATTAATATAAGATTTCCTTTTCATATGTCCATAGAATATATTTGTTCTCAAAAGAACTTCAATTCTACAAATGAAAATCTGTATTATTTCAAGTCAGGTCTTGAAGAAAATATATTCATTCCTATTCCTCACTTATTGGATGGATTTAAATAAATGTAAATACAGGTAAATGGCTTTAATCTCTGAAAGTGAATTTTATGATGTTTGAATTTTATAATGAAAGAGTCTGAACCAAAGTGCAACAAACTGTGTACATAGTATTTAAATAAAGTATTTTCAATATTTACCAAATGCAAAGTACAGAGTAAATGTGGATTTTTCCAACAACTTGTTTTTCCAAAATATTTATAAGCAACAATGATAAGTTATATTCTGTAAAAAGGAATACTCACATTTTTTTCAACGGTTTCCTTTATTTTAGCACTGGCTTCACTTACAGTTTTTTCTAATGTTGGGCGTCTCGTCAAAATGAAGCTACTGACGAAAAATTAGCTTGTTAGTAATCACTTACGAAAAAGGGCGAGGGATCCCGGTCTATATTCAATTTCGGAGATAAAAAAGTAGTGTCGCTAACAAGCCTTGAATAACGGTCATAGAATAAAAATGTACACTTTCTAAAATTGTTGTGATTGGTGGAGGACACTAGACTTTTGGATACTTTCGTCTGGAAAAGGCAAAGTGTCGCATGAGAACTATGAATAGTGAGAAAAATCTCATTCCAAACAGTTCATTGTTTACCTTTATGAATCACTGTTGAAAATTTTATCCGAAAGTGTTAGATGTAAACAGGCCAGTTTCAGAGATAGAAACTAGACTAATTCCTCTTCTCAAGACGTCAACTTGGTTCGTGAAACGTACGTCGAGAAGAGTGTTACAGTATTGATCTTTGAAAGCATGACTTGTTTTGCTCTAATTATACGAAGCATTCGTGGTCCAACACCAGATAATATTTTGGCCTGCCATGTAGATTGCATTAGTGATGCTAGGCTGAACGTCGAATGTGTTGTTGAACTCAAGTGTTATTATGTGTAAGTCATCTCCCCTTTCGAAGATCTGTTGCAAGAAGCCAGGCTTTGACAATAACCTGGTATTGACTCAGTGTTAGCGGACTACGAATGTTTTTATCCAGGCATTGCTTTCATCCTACTGAGATGTTGATAAAAAAACTGTATTTATATACTTAGGAGGGGGTATTCATGGTTTTCAGACTAACTTCTCATAAGGGTATTGAATAGTTTTTTTGCTTTTACTATAAGGGCATGTGACACGTTGAAAAGTGAAAACTAATGATTTGGTGTGAAAGAATATTCAAGTATAGGTATTGTGAGTCGTTTTCTGATGAAGCGCTTTAAGCAAATGCACTTCGCTTGCTGCCGAAAAGTCACTGAAAATTAAATAGTTTTTCCAGATTGTCATTGAATATTCTCAACATATAATAATAATAAATGAATGTATTGACAGCAGAAATAACATGATAGAATAGAAGAAAAATACAAATTTTGTCAATAGGATACAAGAGCGAACAGAGTTAATTCTTTCTCTTGCACTTCACAATAAAAAGATGAAAAAGATAAAAAACGAAAAAACCAAAGGGCCTAAATTGTAATTATGATAGCGGGTACAACATTTTTTTTGAATAAAGAGGGGAGATGAGGCGGATATCGATACAAACATAATACTACAATTATTTTAGCTATAGCCTACAAGAGCCAATGTGTCGTAGAAGATATTTGGGTATAGTTTGTTTAGAAGATGTTCTTTCAGGCAGTACCTGAAACTAGAAACCGATTTCGATCGAAAGGAAGGTGCTAGGTTGTTATAGAATTAAGCTATTGTATATATGTAAATGACCTTTTGAATAGTTCAATGGAGTGTCTAACAACGTGGATCATTTTACGCCTGATGTTCACGTTATGAACATTAGTTCGATGAGTTATTTTGTTATAGAGGGAGGTGGTCTATTGACAATAACTTTGTGAAATAATGTCGAAGAATGAAGAATCCTCGTACATTTTCAGCCACCTGGTTTTATCAAGTGTATGAGAAATTGGTTCTCTTTTCTTGATACCGTATGAAAATCCCAAACAAGAGTTTTGAACTCTTTGAATTCGTTGTTGATCATTTTTGTTCAGAAAATAATGATACACTACGCCACAATGGTAAAAAATAGATAGTATCAACACATGCCTATGGGGGTATAATACTTTCATTTTTCCTAATGCTCTTTGAATCAATGTTGAAGTTTTTTTGAATTTGAGTCCGTAATCGATAAAAACTGTCAGATATTTAACCTGATTTACGACCGGTAAAACAGTGTCATCAATTTTTATTATCAGATCGCCAAGTTTCGACCTTGTGACTTCCAACATCAAATTTTCAAAAACTAACTCCATGGTGGTAAAATCAGAAATGAATATTATCTTACCTCATGAAATTTTCAAGTCATTTGTGCTCCAGAAGTAATGTTTATACTCTTGACGAATTACTTGGTACATCTGCCAGTTACAGTAAACAGGAAGCATAAAATGCCTTCTTTGATTTTAGAATACATCTGTCAAGAAAGTTTGAAGATAAAAGGAATCAAATTGCAAACTGCAAGTTAATTTGATACAACAGAGACAGATTTCGGTCTCTGAAACGTTAGAATGAGTTTCTATAAAATTCTTAGGTCTCTTTTTTTGATGAAAATACCGAGGTACTGATAAAAAGCGCATTTTTCTTCGTTAAAACTACATTGAATTTATACAGTTACTGATCAGGGTGAACTATTTTTACTTTTTTTTATATTGTGGAAGGGTAGAAATCCACAAAAATATCAATAAAGATGACCAGTACCAAGATCATCTGAAAGTTTTTTTGTACATGAGGTCTGAAGGGGAACAATTGATAAAAACGTTGGTATGAGTGGGCACATTTGCTACATTTATTCAACAATCTGTATATTGTATGTAACAATTAGAATACAGAACATGCTTATACACGAAAAGCTACATCCCCAATGCAATAATGCTAACAGTTTACAATTTCTATTATTTACGCAACCAAGTGTTCAATCATAAAAGGCAACAACACTATAACAAAATGTATTTATATATTATATTACAGTTTTAAATAATAACATTTACAATTATAAATTTCTAATATATACAAAGAAATATTAACGAAATACCCATCAATTTATTCAAAAAAAAATATTTACAAAGAAATATGAAACACTGAGACATCATAGATAGCAAATGGTAGATGCGTTATTATGTATGAAGTGACACTTCATATATTCATTTACCTATGTATATACTCTTTCATTCTATATATAAAAGAAGGTGGGGACCCTCAAATCCGGTGCTTCCAATATCACAAAATGACATGGTTGTGATACTATAAGACAGAACAGAAATAATTGTTTCCTTCGAGGAAAATTAAGAACCTGCAATCCCTCCAATCCTTGAAAATGTGTTTTTAATTAGAAAAGGTTTATGGTTCTTGAACAAACTCCAATATTATAGATTTGTAAAGCAGCAATCTTATTATGTTTTAAAAGTTTTAACTACCCAGTTTGTAAAAAGTTCCCCATGCATTGTAATAAAATATCATCTCGGATCTAATTCTCATGGGTATCTTTTACCAATAGGAAGTGACGTTGAAATGATGTAATTTGACGTTCTAGAGCATATGTTAATCATTGCGGTTAGTTGAATATGACGTCAGTTTCTATGGGAAAAAATCTCCCATGACTCGATGATTAGGCTCCATTTTAGAAAATGATTATATTTGATTCATGCTTGTTACTTTTCAATACATTCGTGGTTACTTTCAACTCACACTTACTCAGAATAAACTTTGAAAAAAATCTTTATTATTACATCCTAACCATAACTTTTTTAATCTAAAAGGGAACTGTCTGAAATAGTTTCATGCATATTTCGTTAATGATGAGGGAGTGGTAAATTCTTTCAATTCCTACCAGTTAACAAGACATTATCAGCAATTCAAAAAAAACCTTTTTCCAATGTTTAAAACTTGACTTTCATTGAAAAAAGCCTTTGAAACTCCTTTACATATGACAACATCCTCCACTGCTACAATTCAAATCTTCCACATGTCAAAACCAAAACCATCAATCTATTTTCAACAATGCATTTTCAGACTAAGTTTTATCGATAACATATAAATATATCAGTCACATGAATATAAAGTAATGAATCGTAACATATCTTAGAGAAAACCTCACTTCAAGTCATTTTCTTCTTGGAGCATTTCTTCGATTTCCTGTTCCCAATTGTCGCTTTTTGAATTAGTGGATTTCTGTTCACTCACCAACTCATAATCTTGAAGTTCTGCTTCTAGCTCTCTCTCCCAATCTTCTTCTATATGAACAATATCAGGAATAAGGAAAAAAGGCGAAACAAAACAAAAAAGGCCAATTACAAAATCCTTGAGCAATCTTGCTTTTCAAACCAGATGCTCAGTGTTAGTTTCCTGCCTGTTTTGTACACAAAATTTCACCATTTGAGGAAATCTGAGCAACTGGTGGGTCCACACCTTGACAACAAATCACATACAAATAAAAATTTTGAACTGGACTAGCATTTCAATATGTGAAAAATGCGCAAAGCAACAAACTTTTGGATATGAAAACTTCATTTGATTTTTATTCGTTTCAATCACACTAAGACGACTGGTGAAAATAATTTAAAATATCTATGAAACCATCACAAAATATAATGCCTATGACCATGTGCCTATAAAAATTCTTCAACAGTTGATCTCAACAGATCATCAACATTTTGAAGGGCTCGAGAAAATTCGTATCAAGTAATTTGAATTGAAAAACCGTACAAAATTTAATAAGATGTGTTCAAAAATAAAGAGTTGCTCATTCGGAATCTCACATCTAGATCACCGTTCAATAATTTCCAGCTATATTGAATGAATGGTCCATTTCACGTAATATATGTAATTAAAACATATTCAGCACCCTTCAAAAATAACATAATTGCGTTAAAATACTCCACATATTGAAGATATTTATGAAAAATTTGGTCCTCGCCAAATTTTTTATTTGTAAATGAGTAATCCGAAATGTACATTCTAACATAGGTTCTACTTTTACTTTCACTCAATCCTTTTGTATTGTCATTTTTAAGCAACTCAAACTGGACCCAAGTCATAATTTTGGGAAGACAAAATTTCAATTGTATACATTCACATTACTTATATATTGCCAAAAATACATTACACTTAGAAAGAAGAAAGCTTCACTAACAAAAATTACTCCAGGGGTCCCAGCCTAGTCCATTGCTAAAACAGAGTTGCCCAAAAAATATTTGTGCAGAATTTGTGCACACATTCGAAAAATCAAGCGCCTCATGACAGTAATATAATCAGATGCCGATCAGAATTGCAAAGAACCCGGAATTACAATTCCTCTTAAAAACTCAAATGAGTTAATTCATTACAGTAGGTTGACGAGTTGTTCAATTTTACTTCTTTCTTGCCCCTTTCTAAACGTTCAGAAGAAAAAAAATGTTACTTCATGAGGTGCTATTTTCAAGTCTATATAAGTTCAAAATCCATTAAATATTACAAATTCACAAAATGACCAACAAAAACAATGTTTGCACAAATTCATAAAAATCTGATAATTGAACAGGGTAATCAGTGGACATATCAACAGAAAGAAATATCACTGATATCATGCAATATTAGTTTCCAATTATCCAATTTTCACTGTTAAGTGATAATACTGTTCTAACCATTAACCCTAAATAAGTTACATATTTTATTAGTAGCTATGGTGTGAAGCAAGTTAAATAAAAAGTTTAGAAGTGTACCTAAAGCAAACTATGGACAACTAAAAGTGATATTCTGATAGGAGTGGTTAGGTTAATACTGAAAATAGAAAGGGATATGGAAAACAAAGGGAAGCAAGATGTCGGCGATCCTCTTAAGCTGCGACAAAACGAAAACAGGAAACTAACCACTTATAATTTTGTACGATTTTCATTAAACTATCTTACATTAATAAATATCATGCAATATTATTTTATAATATCACAAAATGTACCCCAAGGTATCTTCAATTTATTATTAGATATAGATATTGCATTATATCAAAATTGCATTATTTATAAGTAGAATCTGCACATATGCAGTATCTGAGAATTATATCTCAATGAAGGACATTTAAAAATGCTCCTAACATTTCTGAATAGGCTAGCTTCTGTACTTTTTGTAACTCGGCAGGTGTTGACAATTACCAGTTTTGTGTCAAACCTCGTACTCAGGCTTCTTTTGATCTAAATTTTCGAAAAATTTTACAAACGAGCACTTGAAAACAATACCCCTCTCCATAATATACACCTCTAACATCCCTCAATCCGTGTAACAAAGCATCCAAAAGTTCCGAATAATCAAAAAGACCAAACCTGTAATTTCGTTAGAGTGTTTCCCATGTGGTAGTAGTTGACGTATGCATTTCTGGAGCGTCCCCCTCCACTTAACCTTGAACAATTTTGAATCATAACATGAGCTTCACAAGATGACTTTGAGAGGGATTTTTGGTTTAACCTTCAACAACTCTCATCCACACCACATGGCCTTGAGGTGATTTTGGGGTCGCCTTAAGACCCCAAAATTTTATATGCTATGTGAAAAACTAGACTCAACTTCATGAATAGGAATATAAAACATGCCAATTGATGAGCGTACAAAAATAGGTTCACAACTTTGTGATATATAAAATAATATATTAAACCAGCTCTCAAACTAACTTACCATTGCTTTTAGATCCTAGTGCCAATTTTTTCATCCCTTCCTGTACTTCAACTAAATCTTCGCTACTGACTTGAAGCGTATCAGACACAAACTCATGCACATCTTTTTTTGCACTAGCTACTTAATAAAAATCATAAGTTACAAAAATGTTTGAATGGATAAACTCATTGTTTTGCGATATAACAGAAGGAATAAATGCCGATACTTAAGAGCACATAATGAGAGTTTTATAAGAATCAGAGAGAAAATTGTGGTACAGTACTCTAATGAGGCAGGAATAGTAAACAAAAAAGATTTTAGTAAGTTCGTGAATAATCTTATTCAGAATTTTTTAGTGGATCCCAATGTTTTGTTCTACAAATAAGAATCCAAAATCTAAATTCAATACATCATGTTGTTTCAAAAGTTTTATCCGTTTTAATGTCAAGTATTTTTGTAGCTCCATATCTCAATAAATATTTATTCTACTGTGTCNATGTAATATAATTAGCAATAACCAACACGGATACTTACGAGAGAGATCAACAAACAGTGCAATATTTCAATTTACTCAAAATATAACAAACTTAATGGAAAGAAAATATTTAGCACTTGGTATGTTCTTAGATATGTCTTGAATCACGAGATACTTATAAAAAAACTAGAACTATATGGTATAAGAGGAAACTCACTGAAATGGATTGAATCTTACCTAACAGATCGCTAACAAATAGTAACTATTAACAAACATGGTCGAACATACAAATATGAGAATGCGGCAGTGAAAGTAGGAATACCCCAAGGAAGCATTACGGTTCCATTGCTATTTATTATCTACATAAACGATTTATGTTATCATTCAAACACACATAATTCAATTACAGTCTTTGCTAATGACACTAATTTATTAATAGGCTGTGAAACATACCAAGTAGTAAAAACAGGTATGGAAATGTATAATGATACAAAAGAATGGTTCACTAGGAATAGGTTAATTTTGAATTAATCTTTGAATATTGAAAACATTACTATTTCAGAAGACACCAAATTTCTAGGACTTCATATTGATGGAACAAACCAGATTGATTATACAGCTAACAAATTGAGCAAAATTTCGTATGGACACAAATATCTCAACAAAGAATCGGTAAAAACATTCACTGAGACATTACAGTTTAAATTAGACTCATAAAAACGGACAAAACTTATGAAAAAACCTAATATTAAGCAGTTGGGTAGGCTTACAGTGCAAATATAATAATTTTCACATAACTAGGTGTTTGTACATTGGTTTCGCTATATCAACCTAATCACAGTGCAGCTCAAATTTTTTGTCTCATTACTAACAGATCAAGCTGAAACCAAAACTTAAATACATAGTTCTTGCCTATGCAATTTAAGTTCAAGTCTTGCTGTCAAACAATTTCAACACCTACCACAAGTTTTTGAAGTGGGATGTCAATTTTGTTTTATAATCTACTTTATGGGCGGATCAGAACAGATATGAGTGAAACAAACTGATTTTTTATCAGAAGACTGTTTTGTTTTATAACTCAGCAAATAACTTGTTGAAGACGAACGCAATTCAGAAATGAAACCTTCTATTTATTATATATGAATAAAAATGTTTTCACTTGAACTGAATGAAACCCATGTTTGACTTCAAAACTATTTAAATGGGCCACATGAAATTGATCAATGCTGATTTTTTAGATAAAATTGTGGTACA
>NW_019289606.1:4265-40351 GCF_000500325.1 Leptinotarsa decemlineata | reverse complement strand
GACATAATAATAATAATAATAATATTTATTCACCATTTGTGATACATAGCGTATATATGGTAGGTCAATTCTCAAAATTGGTCATTCCTGAAAAAGGAATTGAATCTTCGAAAATGTTGGGTCATTTCATTTTCTTTTAAAATAACATCTAGAATGAGTGTAGTCCCATGATCTGGTATGGTTTTGTTGTAACTACACTGAAAATCTCAATACAGAGACCTCTGAGTTTATGTAATCACATCATTTTGAAAGTCACACCAAAATGTCCCAGTAACTAAAGAAAATCTTGTTCCCACAGTTCAAAGTTGGTAATCAATGATTTTTTTGTATAGTTTAGTTTTCTGTGGTCTCATTCTGCCACATTTTTAATATTTGATATAATAGAAATTTCTTTGACTCACAGATAAATTTCGGTTCTACGTGACAAATCGATTCTATAAAAAGTCTGTTTGAATACTGATATTTAGTAAACCTTAACTTTTTATTCAAATGATTTGTAGATTGTGAGCCTTTCAGTACAGTGACTTCGTGGCTGTAATTACTTAAGATCTACATACATTTTGCATGCATAATTAGAATTTAATACTTTGACTTTCCAAACAGACAACAGGTTCATATTTGTTCATAAATGAAAAATTTGTCTCGAATACTGACTTATCAAAAACATACTATCGAAGCCCACTGACATCAAACATAACAAAAATCAATACAATTCAGAAGTTGCGATAATATTGAAACACATTCTCAGAATACAGGGCATCTATAGTACATACCATTAGAAAATTGACCGTCTTTATCTTCAGTAGGAGATTCTGCTGCAGATTGAGGTCCTGAATCAGCCCCTCCAGTAGCACTATAATTTCTACATTAAGTTTTGATGTTGTACAGGAATGTTCAGGGAAAGTGAGATCACCAAGTCTAAAGATTTTTTTTCAATGAGTCTTCTTGCAAAAGAAAATTGAGAAATTTACCTAAGATCGAGCATCATAATGATAATGTGTTTAGGTAACACAATATTGTGAGAATTTCACTAACAATTTTACAAAACCACAAGTGTTTCACTATATGATAGTTTCTGCAGGTGTTCAATACTAACAAAACTACTAGTATACTACGCTCCCGAAGAAGCATTTGTATAGTGAAACAAATGTCATGATTTTGTGTGAAATTCTCACAATATTATGGTACTCAAATAAGATCTGACAGGCAATTTTTGTTTGAAGCTCCTACTAATCAGTCTTCTGCAGTTTTTATTCCACAGAATTTATTTTTCTTCACAGCTTCTATGACATGTGGTTTCCAAAAAATTCTCTGCACTCAATGCAGATTTTCCACACTCAGAAGCATCACAGGTTTTTTGGTAAATTAACTTCATGATATATGTAATACTGTATTCGATAATAAACATCTATTAAACATGAGTTACAAATAACTAAGTATAGAACAAAGTTCACTTTCTTTCCCTGCACTTCTGAAACATTTCAATTGATGATGCAACCAATGTTTTATAATTGTAATATTTATCAGTAGTTTCTTTTAATTAAATTGTATTCAATGATCTGTCGAATTAGCAATGGAGACAAAAATTTATTATAATGATCAAAGAAAAGGTTAAACTGAAACTTCTTTTGTAGAATGAATTCAAAACAAGCACATTTCTTAATTACCAGAACTGCAATAATACTCTTCTCAGACCCATGTTTCACCAATCAAGTTGGCATCTTCAACTCCTAAAGATACCAACTTGGTTGGTGAAACGCCCATCAAGAAGACTATTAGTCCTATTCAATGCCGATATGTCCATATTAAGTAAAATGATACACTTGAAATTGGCAAAACTATAAATACCATTTATTAACTCAATATAAGCAATTATGAACGGTTATTTCATCCTTTAGATTTTCTGGAGTGGCTCGTTATATCTACATATTATGGCAAATCTATAGAGACAACAAGAATTAAGACTTAATAATTCCTTAACATTTAATTAAGGGTAAAACTCATCAGTTGTTCGACAATACCCAACAATAATTGCATCATCAAAATCGACAAAATATCATTTGGCTCACCTTGAATTGTCATCATCATCTTTTGGTGGGGCTACTTGGGAAGGTTCAGGTTCCACATTGTCCGTGGTGACTGGTTCTTGCCCGTCAGTTATAACTTCTTCCCCTTTTCTTAGTTTTGGAATACTTGAACCCAACCAACCCCCAATTCCTTCAATCTGATTTTTCACATTGGAAAACATTTCTAGCTTTCCTCCCCCAGTTGCTTTTGTTGGACTGATAAATAATATTAATGAATCACACATTATAATTGATAGTAAAACAATATCAACTAATAATATGCCCCTTATATCAAATTTAAAATAATACAACATTTCAACTCAAGTTATTAGTATATTTACAATATATTTTTCCGCAACTCCTTTCGAACTCTTAATAGTGGAAAGTGAATGCAATATGCAAACTCTTTTCATAGAAGAAAAATTAATTTTTATTTCATTCATTCATTAACAATTTAGTGTTCTATATAGAAATTTAATTATAATTCTAACATCTTAACTCAATTTAAAAACTTAGATTGCAATATAAAAAATAATAAAATGTGAACATTTCATATTGAATTTCTGCACAAGTGGGCAAAATCAATTTTGTAACCTTGTGTGATTCTAAATCCTGATCGTTTCTTGTTTTTTCATACACCAAGAAATGTTCTCTGTCAATTTTCTGAACTTTTTTGGACTCTATTTTATAAGAGTTGTACAGATTTATTGAATCAGATCATGAGGAAGTCCATTGCAGAAAAACTTTTATTGAACTCAAAGTGTAATTTTATCATTCTACAGAAATCAAAAGAGAACATATCACCTAGATGGGGACCATAAGTAGAGTTATAGATCTTGCAAGTGTATTTTTATAGGAAGGTTCCCTTTCATAATCATAATGATCCTGATTATCATTGAAAGCATGGCAAGTGTTAGCTTCATTATTAAATTGGCAAAAAATTTATTGCTACCTCAAAAACAAATACTTGAAATATGTTACAGTGATTTGATCTTCTCTACCTGCTTACTATCACATTCATGTAAATAACATTTAAGATATGCAAAAGAAATTTTCAAGATCATGATAATATAAATTCAGATTATCTGCAACTGACATTTTTAGAAATATTTGAGATACAAACATTAATTATTGAGGAACTTATATGCCAGAGACTCTTTGAGCCTCTCTAGTGACTCACAAAATATCTTGAGAAAGTGTCTTTCAGTAAAATATAGAAAGATGCAGTGGTGACATAAAATTCATTACACAATTTTGTAATGAATAAAAAGTATTAAGCCATTTTTGCTAAAACTCTGTAGCACATCATTTTTTGTGTCTAATAAATGTATAAGTAAAGTAAAAGGTATACATTCAGATCCTTTGAGCAACGATCTAAATAATGGTGGAGTGAATAGGGGATGATCCACATAGAGAAGTTAATAATCAATAAAAAATAGGTCAAACCTAGAACATACCTTGCTTCCTTTTTGTCAGGGCTCACGAGGACAGCACTATCCTCTGTTGGAGTCGGAACTTTTTCTTCTTGGTCTCCTTTAACACTTCCCATCCATGATGAGACCTGATTAGTGAGCCCGGAAAACATTTTTATTAATTTACCGGGTTGAAGAAGTTGAGAGAGTGGTTATTGGAGATGTCAAATCACAGTACAAATGTAATAATTACGTGACACACTTAAAAACCATATTATTTTGCGAGATTATCAGAATTCAACACTTATTTTGAATGAGAAATATATTCGCCCTAATATGGAATTGTCAGCCAACTTGCGCTGTCACCATGCGCGTTAAGTGTTCCATAGTATTGGAAACGTAATCCAATGGGACGACTAGGTTTTTATAGAACCATGCGCGATGTGTTTTGCAAAAAACTGCGCATCAAGACATGCGCCCGTTGTAACAGTATATTGCAGAAATGGGGTAAATACTGTGTAACAAATGCAACGGTTATTTTTTATAATTCCGATGAATATTATTAAAATGTTCAATAACAAGGATTGATCGATGTTGGTAACAGAACAAGTACTTATACTAATACCGTGTCTACTCTTCCGGGACGTCAAACTAGTGATGGAGAAACGCTTCACACATATTGACTGAAAATCTATATGAAACTTTTGATTCGAAAGCAAAAGACACTCCTTAGAGTATGCGAATAAAATGGTAAAAAAGTTGAAATATTTGAACTTTATTGTGTCATTGGCTTTAGATATGGATGCCTGTTTTTTATTTCACCTTTTCCAAATACATTTTCAGGTAGATGAGAATATATGATCCTAACAAATATAATTAAAAAATAATACTGATAATGAATTGTCTCTATGTATCAGAACGCTATTTTTCCAAAAACATTTTTTCAGCTTTTGTTCATAAGTTTGTTTGTATATTGGGCAATTTTATTTTTTTAATTTTTAGTTTAATTCAAACTAGTTTCGTGTAACTTCTTCTCGATTTGAAGAATCGTTATTGATGGTGGGGCCGAGATTGGTAGGTACAATGGTTTAATATTACTGAACCCATGATAAGTTACGGAGAAAGGCTGGCTGTAAGGTAAACATATATAATCCAATGAAAACGAAAACCAATTTTTGAGTTCTGCTTTTTATTATTGAAAGAAAATGACAGTTGATAACATTTGCATGAAAATGTGAGATTTTCGATTCGCAAAAAATGCAATTATTCGAATAAGCATGAATGAGGGTTTATTGTTGAATGTGATAGACAGTAATTGCTGAATGGAGTTAAAGCGTTCTTTTTCTCGCTGATTTCAAATCCAATGTGAATCGCTACTTCGGCACTGGCACCGCTCTTAGAGCGCCTTAAAGATTTTCCTGTAGTGCTTGTGTTTTGCACTCAAAAAAAAGGTTCCTTTAAACGAACTTTGCTATATACCGGCTGATGAAAACAAAACGCAGTGCTTTCAGCTTTTTTTGTCCTAGGCCTGACATCACCAAAGATTTGTAGGCGTGTTCTCGAATTCAACGGAAAAATTCCACCGATGAATTTAAGAACTCACTTGATTAAAGGCACATTACACTTTCCACATATTGCTTATATTATCACCTTTGAAATTTTGACGGTTCAAATTTCAAATGTCAGATTTCAAAGTTAAAAATTCGTGTTATGTTTCAGAAATTTTGCGGTTGGAGGTTGGATTCTCTAGTAAACTAATGAAAATGAAGATATACTTGTAATCGGGAAGTACAGCTCTCGAAAGTTACCTAATTCAAAGCAGAGAATCACTGACAATATCTTCAGCATGTAAAACTGTGATGTAATTTAATTTTATCAAAAGATGATTATAACTTTACAAAAATAATGAAATGATACTGAATAGAATAACAAAACTTCAATGTGAGTAGCAAGATCAAAAAAGCTATGCAAGCTAAAAGGCGCTACTTGCTGGTCTTTGTAGTTGCATTCCTCACTTTCTGGTATTTCGGAGGATACCACTTGCGGCATCATGAAGAAATAATCATTGATATAGATGGACTGTCTGACTATGTCAGTATGAATGTAATAGACACAGGCTATTTAGTTAGGGGAAAAGAGAGAACTTTGTTAGAAAATAAGGAGAACTGTCGAATGGAAACTTGTTTTGATTTCAGTAAATGTGAAAGAGATTTCAGAGTGTATGTTTATCCTCAGGAGGACAGCAGTGTGCCTAGTCCGTCCTACCTAAAACTGCTCAATGTCCTGCTAGAATCTAGATATTATACTGCCGATCCTAGAGAAGCTTGCATATTTGTACTAAGTATAGACACATTGGATAGAGACCGATTGAGTAATGACTATGTTCGGAATATGCAAAGTAAATTACAACGCTTACCTCATTGGAACAATGGCCTCAATCATGTCATATTTAACTTGTATTCTGGTACTTGGCCCAACTATACTGAAAATGACTTGGATTTTGATTATGGTAAGGCGATTTTAGCCAAAGCAAGTATGTCAGAAAACCATGTCCGTTCTGGATTTGATATTAGTATTCCATTATTTCATAAAGTACACCCTGCAAAAGGTGGTGAACCCGGAGCCGCTTCTGCTAATAATTTTCCTTTAGAAAAGACCTATCTATTGGCTTTTAAAGGTAAGAGATATGTTCATGGTATTGGCTCTGATACTAGGAACTCTCTATATCATCTTCACAATAGAAAAGATATTATCATGGTTACGACATGCCGACATGGAAAAAGTTGGAAAGATATGAAAGACGAGAGATGTGATGAGGATAATAAGGAATATGACAAGTGAGAAAAAAGAAAAGGAGGAGATGAATTTAGGTAAATAACTGATTGGTTTTTTCAAACTTCAGTTATTAGAAAAACTATACTAGTGTAGGAAGAGCAAACTCATTATACTGGTACATCCTGAAAAGTTGCTATGCTAATATATACACTTTCCTTTGAATTAGGAAAACAAAACAAAATTTGTTAGCAAATTGACATCAGCATCCAAAGCAAGAACTAGAACTGCAATACTCCTCTCAAGCCGTGTTTCAACATTAAAGTTGACGTCTTCATCTCCTGAAGATGCCAAAGTGTTGCTGAAACGCGCATTGAAAAGAGTATTGCAATTCTGGTGTTTGGGAACAGTACACGATTCGGATTTATTCTACGGGAGATGTTTCAGTTCTACCTTTCATTGGCATAAGGAAATCAAGAATATAAGTATTTTGATACATAAATGATATGGGTTAATATATGATTACATATTGGAACATTCTGTGTCAATCACAGTGCTTGTTTAGTGTAACAAAATAATGTTAATTTGTAACTGTGGAGCCATTTTTCTGAAACCATGTTGAACTTTCTAAATCACGCTCTTGCTATCAAAATTTTTGCATTTGTACAAATCAATTACAAAATTGCCTGAATAATTTGAGAATATTTGAATGTTACTTTTCACAGTGTACGAAACATGAAATGGCTGTTTAGTTTCCTTGCTTTTCAGATGCACATGTCGACAATAAGTAATATCTTGACAAATTTGCATTGTCAATCAAGGTCAAACTTCAAACATGTCAGTTTTTTGTTTCAAATGAACCTTATTTCGAAAAATATATTAACACCATGTGACCATTGCCCAAATTTGCAAAACAATAACAGAATGTTCAAACAAAACTTTGTTATGTCGATATAATTTACTAGAGCTGGTATAGGTCGGTTTTTAATACTTTTCCGCTTTCACCCTATTTTTTATAGCAAACAAAAGATTTTATGGGCGTTTGGGTTGTTTTCTGCCTGCAGTGGCGGGCCTTTGAGTATTTAATCAAAAATGCTTGTTGAAACTAAAAACTAAGTTCATTCATTTATATACAGTTAATATTGTTATAACATTTCAATACAAAATATTTACATAATAATAAATAGGTATGTTCGAAGAATATAAACGTTCACTGCGTGAGATAACTGTGTGAAAGCTATTTTTCGTGTTTTTTACCCTTAGTCTGCAGATTTTAATGTCTGACGTTTCGTCTACTACTGCGGCATACATTATCAAAGGCAATGTGGTAACGGTCGCAGTGCCTGAGTTGGTGCTCAAATTGTTGTTCTCATTGCATAAACTACGATGCTGATATTTGACTCTAGTTTCATATTCATTCATTATTAGTGAGCGTGTCTTGGTTTCTTTCAATTGGATCACCTGGCCTTGTTTGTGTACCTTTTAGAACAGGTAGCCAGATTTTATTAATGCTCAATTATATAGTGTAGTTGTGTTTGGGCTCTTGTATACAACTACTTGCCTTGCATTGAAAGACAGAGGACAAATTTTGTCAGCAGTCGATCTCGCAGCTTGACTTTGCTTATCTCGCTTATCTTTGATATCCAAGGAGTTCTCTGAGGATTCCATAGACGGCGTATTTGTAAGGAGAGATGCCTTCCACCTTTCATATTGCGTATATTTATACATTTACGGCAAGTCATAAATAGGAAATACATAGAAGTTGACAGGTAAAATTAACATTTAGAATGAGACTGATGACTGGCAAAACTGGAACTGACCATTGTATGCCATTTACAATTACAAAAGCCTTTGTTAGAGATTTGTTAATGTTTTTTGTGTTTATGATTTGAACTGTGAATAGAATAGAAATTTATTTATCATTAAAAATTTTATACATGTGGTAAATACAGATATAAAATTTCATCAGACTATGATTTCATCATAAGTACTGAATTTGCAGTATGTTACCAGCAATTTTTATTATGTCTTCATGTCATGTCATAGACTTAGCCACTGAGAACATTCTCAAGACAAATAAAATATACCTATATTTTGATTTATTGATTGATTCAACTTTGAGCCACATATTATGAATAACTGAATAAATAGAAGCAATGACATCACCTTTTACGAAGACGCCATCTATAGGATCTCATCTGTGGTACTATGCGGGATCATAAATGCTGAACTGGCTATCCCGAATAAAAACAAACCTGGGTAGGAAATGGGCATGACAACTTTTTGCAATACTCCACAAATCAAATGTACTTTATTGTCTAAAGATTTCCATATCTCATTGACAAAGTTTAATAAGAGCTTAGTCAGTGATTAAAAAAAATCTTCAAATAAAAACTTTAAAAATAATCATGCAGGAATTATTTCTGTGAAGAGTCCTGCGGTGACACCTGTCCGATATATTCCAACGCCCTTCGTGGTATTAGCCAGGGGGGTAGTTATTTTCTGATAGGTGTCAGTGCATTAACTTATGGTGTAGGTAATTTGAGACTGGCCTGAACGAATTGTTCTTTTAGATAATTTGTTAAACAGTTTAATTCAGTTGAATATGATAGAGTCTATATCTAGGGATCTAGACAAAATAGGACATTCGATATTGATTTTGTGTTCACGAGGATTACAAGAATGTTCAAACTGGAGTTTGATATCTGAAAATCCAAAACATAATTTATATAATATCTGAAACTAGCCCTCATAGTACCACTTTATAAATCTTTGTTAGTTTTTGATTCCCTTTCAGGGCTGCGAAAATGACAGAAAAGGGGAAATCACTGCACTGAATGCAACATTGAAACACTTTTTGAATCCACTTGACAATATGTTAGATACTATTTTGAAAAATAAATATATACTCGATACCCTTCAGAGGCCAATAACTTTTCTATTGATTGTCATTTCATCATATGCTAGAAAAATGCCAGATTTCAAATATTATTGCTAAAGGTTTTATATGGACAAAACCAGATCTGTCAACTGTCAGAATATACAGCGCAATCATTCAGCTGTAAACTGGTGGAGGCAAGGTAAAACTTTGATTTAGGGATGTTTCAGGTATTAAGATTAATTTACACATGAAATATAATACCATTTGAACTTGAAAGTTTTAGTGAATTTGGAAACTAAAATGTTGTCATATGGTTTGAAACTGGTAATTTTCCCTGTTACAAATTGTTTGCAATAGACACATTTGCAGAAATATCGAATTTGCTCCCTACTTTACCTACAAACTGTAGTTTGTGTTTGAAGTGTGAATTCAAAGTTGGAAAGAGAGAAATGCATAGGAATAGGATCATAAATTAACTTATGTTTTTGTCATATATGTAAAAAAAATCATGATACGTAGTTTCGAAAATGAAACCTCCTCCTGAAAATCAAGTAGGCTTGTGTAATTTTCCTCAATTTTTATTTCAGGTGCCTCATATTATTCGTTCCTTGACGCCAAGCAAAATCTTGCAGCTTCGACAGCAAACTCAAGTTCTCTGGGATAGATACTTTTCTTCCATAGAAAAAGTCGTATATACAACTTTAGAAATAATCCGTGAGAGACTTCCAAAACAGCCCATAAGGGATGGACGAGTTTGGAATAATTTTCCAGGAGCTCTGGTAACCCTTTCAACTTTCTCGGACTCAGCAGAGGACTTTCCATTTCATGTTGAAAGAGACGAAAGGATGGGATTTACAGCTGTAATATATTGTCAACTAGGAGTTCCTTTTGCAACAAATTCTCCACTTTATAGGTTAGTGAATTATGTTGGCCGAAGTAAATATGTTGCAAAAATATTGATAGTTTGGTCTAGTGAAAAGCGACCGACAAATAGAAATAGGTGGCCTGGTTTACCTCTACATGTACCCTTGCATATTATACAGCCGAGTTTGAATTCTAATATAGGAAACGAACAGACAAAATCGAGTATATCACAGCGTTTTTTTACTCATAAAGAAATTGAAACTGAAGCAATATTATCGTTGGACGAAGATACAACACTAACGACAGACGAGATTGATTTTGCATTCACTGTTTGGAAGCAATTCCCCGATAGAATTGTAGGGTACCCAGGGAGATCCCATTATTGGGATGATTCAAAGTCAACTTGGGGTTATACATCTAAGTGGACCAATGATTACTCTATTGTTTTAACAGGAGCTGCCTTTTATCACCGATATTATAATTTTCTCTATACTGAATGGCTAAGCCCATTGCTGCATAAAACAGTTGAACAAAGTCAAAATTGTGAGGACATATTGATGAACTTTCTGGTGAGCCATGTAACCCGTAGACCGCCAATCAAAGTTACCCAAAGAAAACAATACAAAGAGCAACCTAGTGCAGGTAGTTGGTCACCTTGGAATGACCCAGATCACTTCATCCAGAGACAAACCTGTCTGAATACTTTCGCGGCTGTTTTTGGTTACATGCCTCTTCTGAGATCTAATTTGAGGTTAGATCCAGTATTGTTCAAAGACCCTGTTTCTAATAAAAGAAAAAAATATCGCAAAATCGAGTTGGTGGGCAGTTAGTATTCAGTTTGCAGTCTGTAGAATTTTAAGTACATGTAAAGTATATCGAAAGTTTTATATAACGATATTCAATTTTATCAAAAAAAAACATAATCATTTTAAAGGACTTAAATTGTGGAGAAACGTGTGATGCATAGTACTATTCATTATTGAAGCAATATTTTTATTCGACTCAAAAATTAATTGTATTGAATGAGTCAACATTTCATTTATTTCATACAAAAAGAATTTAATAATATTAATTCGATACAAACTTTGGAAATTTGGTCTTAGACTTCGCTTTACTGGAGTCGGCAAAAGAAGACGAGTACTTGATTGTCAATTAGAACAAACCAAAGACAGCTTGTCTCAACTCCTTGATAGAGATTTATTCATCAAGCGGGTTTGTAGCATGTTATAAAAAGTAGACACAGAATAAACCCAGGAAGTGTTTTTGAACCAGAATATAATTCACAAGAAATTCCTACATACTCGTCACCACATGTCAATTGACTTAAACCACAGATATGAACTCGCTCCATTATCTTCAGTTTTGATGATTATATACCTACTACAGTTCAAAAATGAAAGTCATGAAATAATGAAAACAGTTGACGAAATTAAAAAACATACCAAAGAAAAATTAAATTGTTAGGTGTACTCTTTATATTATGATTACTAATATTGATGCAACATGAGACCTAATCATTGTTGTCTTCTAATTTTCGAAAATTTGGTTTAAATTGGACTTCATTTTTGAAGAATGAATTAATATATTCATAATAATTATATTTACTGATATGATTACGATTTCCATTTTATTAAATTTGTTGGAATATTTTGTATTGAAGTACATTTCATTTACAAACTGTTACACTATAACTTTTCATCTTGGGTCGATATATCATGCAGATATTTTATTGATTAGAATTTACTTATAAAAATAGTGAAAATTTTATACAATTTTTATGTATCAAGTCTTTCGTTAAAAAAAATGAAAATAAAAGCTTTTATATTGTTTTTTATTCTCCCGCATAGTTGAAGCTAGTTTGTTAATAAAATTGTATTCTTCTTTTTCAACAATTGGAAGATCGAAGTTGTACTAATTGATGACCATGGACATGGTTTTGAAGGCCATGATTTGTTTCAAATACTCTGATTTATAATTACAAATGGCATCAGTTAGGAATCACACGTTAAAAGGTAAGATCTCGTTAATGCTTAGCTCGCACAAGTTTCGACTTCTGAAAATTGTTGTTCAAAGGAATGCGACAGCTGATTAACGGAAAATCAGATTTTAAACAGACAGAGAGATATGAAGTAACAACTGCTGTATATACATTGTAGGCCACAATCAACCCAGTTGTTGATATTCACCTACCTCAGGACTTTTTCTACTCTCACTAAAAATAATCCACATTTTTCTCCTCGTATGTTGTTTAGTATTTTTGTTCTCATATCTGTATTTTTCCATCCTCCAACTTGTTGAGGAACCTCAACTATCATCCATGAATAACACTGGTCTAATTTTCCCATAACCATTTTACTTTGTTATTCTTGGTATCTTCTATGATTTAAAAACTCATTAGGGACTATGCACTTCCCTTTTTTTTTATTTTTATTTTTTGTGTTATTTACATTGACTCGCAGGTAGGTAAATTTATCTGTATGTTCAGAAGAGGGCACCAAAACTCTCAATTTTTACTTGTGATGCACTGTTAGGAACTGGAGTTTTTTTCCCAACACCAAACCGTTATTTTAACACCTCGACACGTGTTTCGATCACCAAGTGATCATCTTCAATATTCTCAATTTTTAATAGTTTATTTTCTTCTTTACCACTTATGAATACCATGTATTTTTTTTCATTATTTACTATACCTTTACTTTTCTTATATTTGCGAGCATTTTTATGCATTTTTTATTATCAGAACTGTCGTCATCATAAGTTAACGGTGACATATTTAATTGTGAAGAGTTTTTTATTTATAGATTTTCGTTTCGAATCTGTATGACATTTCCCCATTATTGGAGAGAAAAATCCGGGCTATTAGGCCGTGGTCGAAAGAAACATGTGGTACTGTCTACTACTGTGGCAGTCATCTTCAGTAGCATATGCGAAGACGAAAGTAGTATTTCAAGGTCTCAGCAACAACTGACTGGGAAGTTCTGTGTTCACTCTTATTTATACTATTGATTGGTCGATGTTGATAGGTGAACTGTTGGTGAGATGTCCATTTTCAGCATTATAGGGTACTGAATACCACGTTCTGTTGACACATGAACACCTCACCCCCATGATCTCCAACTAGTATAAATACGAGTAAGCAGAGATCTCCCTATTAATTCGTTGCTGAGACTTCGAGATACCATCTTTGTCCAGTCAACGCGTATACTACTGAAGATGTCTGCCACAGTAGCTGACGAAACGTTTAATCCATTTGATCAAGGCCTTAAATTCCGATTTTTATTTTCTATAATCGTGATTTCGCACGTGAAAGGCTATGTTCTTATATTTCTCCATTTTCTCACATTTTGTCGTTTTCTTCATTCGTTTTTTATTGCTTTGAATATTTACATTTTTTCGATTTTGTAGTGTGCCTATTCAAAATCGCTACATACATACATGATAAAGCTAGTCAATAATGAACAAATATACTAAAACTTAATTATTAATTATAAACTACAAATTGCAGATAATCAAGGATATATGGCTTTAAGTCTACAAGAGTTTTGAAAAGTTCAAAATCAATATTCTTCAGAATTACATATTTTTGTATAAAGATGAAGTAGTAGAAATCCAAAAACTTTCCTATAATAAATGGTAAATGATTTTTTTTTAAATGGCGATAAAGAACTTATGATGCACTGTTTGGAACCTTTGGTGTAGTAATGAATATTACTGGAGTTTTTTCCCAACACCAAATCGTTATTTTTAACACGTCTTTCGATCACCAAGTGATCATCTTCAAAGAGAAAGATTAAAACTGAGTTTTAGTCTTCCTCTTTGAAGATGATCACTTGGTAATCGAAACTGAGTTTTAGTCTTCCTCTTTGAAGATGATCAATTGGTGATCGAAACACGTGTCGAGGTGTTAAAAATAACGATTTGGTATTGGGAAAAAACTCCAGTAATATTCAGGCGATAAAGAACATTATAAGTAGATACATGTGATGGAATATTTTGACGTTGAGGTCCATATCATTTTGTGAATACCGCTTACCAAATATGCTCAATGAGTTTGTAATACTGAGCAATCATTTGTTGTTTGATATGTCTTGAACGTTTTCAAATCATCATTAAAAAGTAAGATGACAGTATATTTCAAATTAAATTTGATGTCAATAATGAAAATTTTAGAATGAAATTGTTCTAGATGACTTCCTTGTGGTACACCTGATAATACCCTGATATTGTCTTGAGATATAAGTTCATAGACTTTTACGAATTGAGATATATTGCCAATATAACTTTTTAGCCATTCTGGTAGGTTTCCATAGAATCCAATTGGATGCAGTTTGTCATATAAAATTGTATGATGTTTTTCCTCAAGACATACTGTGAGAACAATGAATATAAGAATATGATTAGCTCAATCCTTCATTTGTCACATACTATAGCCTCAAGGTCTTTAGGTATAGTACTAATTGAACGATAGTTCTGTATGTTGGGTACCTTATTTCCAGTACTTTTTAATAATGGATTTGCAAGTGTAAATCGACAGTTTCTCAGCAAAATATTTGGTATTCCGTCTGGACCAGGACCTTAATTGACACTAGTTCACCTAACTTGGTAAGTATAATTTCCAGACCGATAGTAAAGAGTTTCACATGTGGGGGGTATTATCATATTTTAATTCAGGTATATTTGTCAGCTCGTTTTTTTTATTCTACACAAACTAAACTTTCTTGATTTTCTATAGTTTATTTCAAATACAAATTGTTCATTTATTACATACACAAGCAACTCAATAAAAATGAAAAAAATTAATCACAAAAATAAAATGCCGAAATTTGATACCGTTTCTAGAACAAATAATAGCAAGAAAATGATACTTCAGACCTACTGACTCGAACTAGGATTGAAGGAAACATCAGGACCATTCCGAATATATTGACCCTGCTTTCTAAATATTTACCTTGCCCCACACAGCTGGCTTTCTTGGAAATTGAAAAAACTGGGTGAAATTCTTTTAATCTTGATTTTATTTGATATATTGATTTTCTCACTGTTTATATCTCCTCAAAACAATTATTAGACTACTTGTATCGCTGTTCACAAGATGTGAGTTTTCATTTAAAAAAATCATCAATTTTTTATTTTACCCTCTTCAAAAGTGGTCTGCCTCGGAGGGGCCGACTTTATTAATTTCACTGGCGCATTTGCTTTTTCAGCTGCAGGAAAAACCTGCAGAACCACATCATCTGAAGATATTGATATGCCAATGTCCTCTTTTTCATAAAACAAAGTATCGGGTGTCTCCAATAAATTCAAGACATCGCCGGAACACTTAGTGGCACAACTAACGTCAAACTTAAACCAGTCCGTTTCGTCTTATTGATTGTACGACCAGGTGGCAAGAACTCCTGATGCACTACGCCAAGGTTATCGAAGACAACAGTGAGCAAAACCTTGACATATTATCGAACTTGGCGGCGTCCTTTTTTTGGTCTTGGCTCTCCTGGGCTCTTTCATTGCAACGATTGGACTTTGGTTTCGATGTCATAACCCTATACTCATGATTCGTCACCAGTTATGACCTTTTAAGGCGAATCTGTAGATCGCCATTGACGACATTCAACAATTCCTGAACGATGCTCACGCGACGGTTCTTTTTTCATCAAAATTCAGCAATTTTGGAATGAACTCGCTGCGACACGTTTCACGCCCAAAATTAACAAAAAAAATGGAGAGCCGATATGTCGACATCCTCAGCATCATCGGTTGTTGATGTGCTGGGGCGTCCAGAGCGAGCGTCGTCATTCACATCTTCTCTATCTTCTGTGAAAGATCACCGTATGCCACTATCAACATTTCGAGTGTTTTTGAGCACTCAATTTCAATTTTTACACAAAATTTGACGCAAATTCTTTTAACCATTTTGTTTGATAGTATTAAATCACCGAACACGCAAAACACTTTTACACCTTTCACCAACAAACTGAACATGCTGAAACTGTGAACATATGTTCAAAACGAGTAAACCAATATAAAAAAAATTGCTAATCGAATGTAGGTAGCCCGCGAAATTTCAACATTCACCTTCTTTTTTGAACTCGTTTGTTTGGAAGATATTCCCTTCTCCAGACCACTTAAAATATTTGCATTGGGGCAGTTCGTAACACAGAATAGTATAGGATGTTGGTAGGTTAAAAGTTTTTTATCTAATTTGTGAAAAGAATATACATTAAATACGTCTAATCTCTCCTCTCATTTCACAGTAATAGTAGCAGGGGTCTTTCTTTTGATTAGTTCTTGAAATGAAAAAAACTGATAAATCAATATGCTCTATTTTCTAGTTTTGTAAATAATAGTGTTATACAATATTTGTACAAAAACTATTATAACATATAAAGTTACAATTACATTTCATATATCTTAATTCATTTCGAACAGATACCTGCAAGATTTTGACCAAAAAAAAATATACAAATATTTGAAAACTCAATAATTAATATTTGATGAATCATATTTTACATAAAAATTCTTAATAGTACATGTCAATTTGATATCCAGATAAAAAGGTTTAATCAGGTATTCATATATATGAAATACCCTAAAATGCAAATAGTACAAATATAATTTGTATTACTGCACGTTTACAGAAGAGTGAGAGATTGAATAATCCAGTTGCTTCTGAGTGTACTTTTTTCATACTGAAATTGAATGTTTTCAAAACTACCTAACGTACAACATTAGAAATTCTAAACATTCATAAAAAGTCTCATTATGAATGTTGTTTAACTTGTCAGAAGAGCAACATTTATCTCCTTCACCATTTTGACTCTATGGAGCATTTTTTCCAGAGCTTCTTTCGGTAACGGCATGGTTGAGTACCAAACAGGACTGTCTGGAACACAAGAACGTTCAGGTTGCAAATAGAAGACATCATTTCTTGTTTTGACACTTTCGGGACTGAAAAATAAATACTTATCAACTACACAAATCTTTTTCAGTCAATTTGTTTAATTGTGAAAATATCTTAAACTATATCATCTCAAAAAACTTTTGACAGTTTCTGGTATAACAACAAATGGACTGCTATGACACATCATCAATGCAGAAGATAGAACCTATATTGTTAAAAGTTTCAAATTTTCTTCAGAGAAAAGTATTTGAATGAAACCACCTACCATTTCGATAAGTAAAACTCGTAAAGTTTAACAGGACATCTAAGTGGATTTTCTTCATTTTCTTGTTGCTCATAGACTTTCTTTTTCCTGGCATTGTTTTCTAAAAAAGTAAAATTTTTAATATAAGAACATTAGAGAATCCATTCTTATCTTACGAATAGCGCTCTGTGGTGGATAGAAACGCAACAAAACATTCCGTGATCCAGGAACTTTAGAGGCACCTGGCTGGTTTGGATTTCTCTTCCAGTGTTTCATTATGTGGGAAAATGACAACTGCATGTGTTCATCAACACTCTAAAAAAACAACCGAATCACATTGGCGAAAATGTGTTATTCCGAAGTAAGTTACCGTTAGATTGAAATGCTTTGTATTGAAGAACATCAAAGTACTCAGTAATACGTGAGGAGAATGAGCTCCCAACTGTTTACTTTCCCATAAATGTTCTTCTTCAACTCTAGTAACTATGTAATGAGAATCATTGTAGAGAACTGAGAACTTCTTGGCAACTTCGTCCAAACAATCAGTAAATTTTTCATAATAAGGATCACAAAATATATTTTCAATACGGCCATTTTCAAATAAGTACTGCTGAATACCCAAGCATAAATAGTATATAGTATCAGGTGCATATTCTGCACCATTGGGCTTTCTCACTTCCTTTACAAAAAGACAAAGAGAATAATTCAATTCATCAGCAGTGAGTTGTAATATTTCTGTTTTGAAAAGTTTCACTCTACGTGATGATTTTTCCAACTCTGTGTTTTTTGTGGTAACCCACTGCTTCCAAGCGTTCACTCCAAAAGTATACTAAAAAAAAAGATCATGAAGCAAATCCTACTCAAGAGTCAGTACAAAAATTACCTTTAGACACATATTAGCATCCGGTTTTTCTGTTGGTTCTGGTGGAGGTGGAGCCTGTTGTACTTGGTGATGTTGCATCATTGGTACATCAACTTGTTGATGAGACATCCTCCTTCCACGTTTTGCTCCCCCCCTTTGTTGTCTCATACCTCTCTTCCTGCCTCTTACTGAAGGACTTCTTTCCATCATATGATGATGCATTGGTTGAGGATCATCCACGTTTTCCTCTTGGCCGTGAGGTTCACCACCTTGAGGAGCTACAGTAAGCAAATTAAATGCATTCATGAGGTGGCCAACAAAAACTCATTCATAGCTGTAAAGTTTTGAATTTTACTTTACAATCTCTACCATTATACCCTGTCAGCCGCCATCCCAGACAACCCTCCATAATTACTCTAATGATCTTCAGCTACGGTTATGTGTGTGTATGTGTGTGTATATATAGTAGAAGGGTAGTCTTTAATGACTTGTTAAGATATGAATGTAAGAACTATTTGGGTACGCAGCAAGCGAAAAATGTGTACTCTTACAACACTCATTTCCAATATTTCGATTCTTATTTATATTATCTTCAGGGAAAACTACAAAAATGTTTTTGAAATCATTATATAAAATTAATTAAGAGTAGTGGATAACATACGTGTGCTATTGGAATGTTGAGCAGAATAGATTAGTAAGGTTATTAGAGACACAGCACAACAAAGATATATTCTTCTCGATCCGGGGCAACGGAGAAGCTGTACATGTACCAGAAATGTTGCCTCGGATTGCAGAACCCAGGTGAAAGAAAAAAGGAATCTGCAAAAAAGTTATAAGTTATTCAATATCAATTTTGTTATGGTTAATAAACCTCGAAAGGAGTGGAGTTCAAAGAAATTTTTGACATGAGTGAAGATTTGGTATCCGTTTTATTGGGCATTCCAGTATGATGTGATTTAGGGCTTCAATTTTTCCAGATACTTAACAGACATTATCCCTACAGCTAATCCTAGGCAGTTTGAGCATGGGTTCCGTAATGTTCTGTTGGCATTTTTACTATTTCGGTGAGTTGCCTTTCAATCGATGAATGGATTTTTTTGTATGAAGATGTTGGAAATTTTTCTTGTATTTGTCAGTTCCATTTTTTTTATTGGTAGTGATAATATTATTGAAGTCATATCTATTGTTTCTAATCTGGAGTTTCTTGACATTCATTAATTCCACCTTATCCTGTGATATTTTATAAGGTATATTTGGGATACTTCCAATGAAGTCAAGGTATCTTCTTTCCCCTTCTCATTTCGGTCCATGTTGAAATGTCTTGGAATTCAAGTTAAGCAATAATCCATGCCAAGATGTAATTATTTGACAATTGAAACCTTCAAATTATAGAACAGAACGAAATAGCCCTTTCGAAACAACTAGTTTCATATTAACCATGAATTACTTGAAAATAACTTTTTCCCATTCAGTTTGTAATACAATTAATAATATTCTATTTTTATACATTCAAACGATATAATGATAACAAAAGGATAGATTATTTTCTAAAAACTCTTGTGGGCTTAGAGCCTTATACTATTATTGGTGAATGGCTTATGGGGATGATATATGTTTCAATTCCATGACGAATGTTTGGAGAGCAGACTGAATGAAAAAAAGTATTTTTCGTGTAAATCAATGTTCATATTAAAATAGGTTGTTTTGGGAGGGCTTTTTCTTCCAGTTTGTATCCGAAAGAAACTTCTGTGCATGATCTGCACATCTTTGTAAAGAGATTATTTGTAACTTAACTGCTCTTTTTTTCAGAAGTTTCTCACATTGTTTTTATAAAGATGGAGAAGTAGAAAATCAGAGTTGATACATGCTTGTAGTATTCTCAATTAGTTGATATATTTGGGGTCCATCAAAAATACCCCCTTTTAGTTTTTCAGTACTTAATCCAAGGAAATGCACACAAATTGCCACTAGATTCAACCGATAAGAACGGGGCCACACCCAACATCTATGGAATAAAACCAGACATTTTATCAATTTCTCATCACCAATAATAAAAAACTTACAAATCACGGTCAGCAAACCCGGTAGTGAAAGTTTACACTTTGATCATTACGATATTTCATACATGCAGTCAAGCCGCATGAAATTAATCTACTCCCAGGCACTTTGCTGTTTGGATTAGATCTTTCCTGCACTGATGAGAGATAATACCTCAAAACTGGTCTTTAGGTGATCTACTCGAATAATTTCAGCATAGTCCTGCTGCCGGATGAACGAGAAACATCTGCGAGACCAACCTCTGTGAGGAATCTTGCTTACATGTCTGTCGGATGTAATTCAATATCCAACGTGGTATAAGCTGGGGAATTAGATGTTTTCCGGCAGGCATTTACCAGAACATAGTTTTCGTATATGTATATTTTCTTATACATGGGTATCACTCCTTGATACGCTTTGATTTGTAATATTGTCCTTTCCTGCTACTGATTTTCATCTATTAATATGTTACCACAATATGTGACCTGCTTGTTGGATTGAACATAATTATGGTTGTGCAAATTCAAAGCAGCTTTGCATTCTATGATTTTGTCTTTCATGCATAAACATAAACTTGTTTTTGGAGAATGTAAAGTGAAGCTTTTAATTGACATTTGGTTTACTGCTGCCCAATTTTACAAGTAATTTGTGGTGCTCCAACACCAAATTTATTTTCTGAGCATACAGATTTCAACAGCCTTGGAAATATATTTCCTCAACGAATCCAGTGTTATTTTCTGCAATATTGTTTGTTTGTATGAGGCTGCATCATTAAAACTTGACAGTAAAAATGTTTCATTATGAAAATTGGACCTTTTATTTCATTAATTATAAGGTTGAAAACGCCTCTGGATATTTTGATTATCCAGGTTTGATAAAATTTTGTTGTATTGATATTTGTGTGTGTTCAATTATAGTAAATTGAAAATGTTTGTTTTGATAGATGGGAAAGTACTGCTTAAACTTTCTTTTTGTTTGTAAATCTTTTTATTCCTATAAGCAATTATTTGTGTACAATACTATATCTTGTTCTCTTTAACCAATTTTGCTTATTTCGAAACAGACACTATGTGCTGCAGAAAAAACTTCTGAAGGCAAGAAAACTCTGTCAAGGCACATTTTTGCTACGAACCTTTTTTATAATTTTTTGTGGTTTTCTACAATCAGATGATAACAACCATTCTTGAGTTATTCAATTCCTTCCCAAATTATTTTTTCTTTGTATAGAAGTACTTGAAATTGTAAGTTTTGTTCTATATCTTCTAATTTTGGGTTTTGCCCATCATTTTTGTCTAAGTCTGTGATCAACAAAGTCTGAAAATTATTCAAATTCGACTATCCTGTCTAAGTTGTTAATCTTACATACAGATAATCATACAAATAACCCATGCATAAGTTGGCAAACTAGTTTGACCTAGAGAATATTGAGAGTAACTCAGCCAAAAAGAAATGAATCTTCTTCACCTTATAATGAACAAAGCCAGTTATGGAGGGAACTGACTAAAGAGTAAACTGCAAGCACTAAAAGAGTAAACTGCAAGCACTACTGCCATCAAAGCTTTCAAATAAAAAACATATAATATTCAATGAGGAGCATATTTCACCTGTTATAGTATTGGCTGTTAGAGCACCTTCGAGATCTACTGCCGGTTCATCTAGTTCGGTGGCCATTTTCAATGCCATCTGAAGCATATCATCACCAAAAGTATTGTTAGCATCCACTGGCTCAGGACTGTAGCTATCCTCTGCACCACCCGTATCTTCAACGTCACTTTCAGAGTCTGTCACATCTTCTTTCTTCTCTTCAGCCACCATTTCAGCCATCATAAGCAGCTCAGCTTCATATGGATCAGTAGGAATCTTTTGAATTTTCTGAAATGGGAAATTATGAAAAAGCATATCATATGATAAAAGACTACAGCACTCAATTTGCTGATTTGAATGCTTATATACCTGAATGAAGTAAGCTTCAAATCAAATAAAGTTTTATTGGTTTTAACAAATTGATTGAGCATCATTATAAAGAAATTATTGAAACTGATAATAAAACTAGTACATAATTGCACGTCTATGAAGACAATGGAACAAATATTTTCCCTGAGAGTTAACTTACCTTAATTTCTTTCATTATACCAGCTGCAGAATTTCTTGTAGTAGCAATGAATATGGGTATTGGAACAGGGATAGGAATCGGTACAGGGACAGGCGTAGGTACGCTGTACATGTGCACTGGGGTTGGAACTAAAATAGGAACAGGAACAGGAATGAGGATTTTCTGCGCTTCTCTCTCCTCTGTTTGAATTTCTTCGTCAACCATAATGGGTTTCATCGTGGTGGATTTATTCGCTTTTTTGGTATAGCACATGGTTCCAACATTCCTTTGCTCAGGCATGGAAGCAGGACGTACAATGAAATGATGTTTGATCTGAACTTGAAAGGGAATTTCTGACAAGGAATTTATAACTTGTGGGGAAGAATTCATTATTTGAGGATTGGGGGTTCCTTTTGATCTGGTTGATCTTGTGTTCATGGTTGTGTTCAAGGTTTGAATTGGAGCAAGTGTAGGGGGTAGGGTTTGGGGAGATCCAAGGCTACCATTGGTGTTTGCTGCAAGACTTTGCACACTGGAGATAACTGGAAGCGGTGGAACATCCCCCATTGGACCAGCTGGAATAAAAAAAATGTATATACAGTACAATATTGAATAATTACTTAGTTAGTGTAAATTAGGGGTATCTGAATAAAAAGGCCCCAAAAGTCATATATCATTAATAAAATTCAGAACATTTCTTGAATATCAACAGAGATCCATCGAAAACACGTTTTACTGACAATAAAATTCACTTTCATTATTGTTGCCACCATAATTATTGAAATAATGTGTAGTTGTAGGAAAAATTAAAAATCAAAAGTGGAGTTTGACACAATGAGCTGTTCAATTATTCAAAATGAAGCTGTTGGAAATTGAAAACTACAACGTTTCTTAACTGAACATGAATGTTCATTACTAATTTATTTATTTACTTATATATGTGAATAATTAAATGAAATGAATAAAAACACTTTTGTCTAAAAGCCACAGATAAATTTTATTTATACGACCGGTTTCGGGTGACCCCATTATCAAGTATACTTGATAATGGGGTCAAACCTGAAACCGGTCGTATAAATGAAATTTACCAGTGGTATTTAGACAAAAGTGTTTTTATTCATTTCATTTAAGTGAGATCATGAATTACCGTAAAGTAAACAAGTCATCAATCACACATAATATATGATTAATATTCCAGAGAAGTATATGACATGTTTCAGGTTCAGGAGAGGTGTTTTCACATGCCCTGTGGAACAGTGTCCCCCGATCAGGGGGACCACAGGGTCACCCCTGTGAGATCAGAGACAAATTGAGAGATTTAATAAAAGTTATATCAGTAAGATCGCAGGTGGTTTTCTCACCATAGAGAGAGCCTCTCCATAGATTTATGAATTACAGCGGAAATGTGTGATTTATAGCCAAGTGTGATCAAAAGTGATTGAGTGATGTGTTCGATAAAAGAGAAGAATGATCAACAAAGAGCTGACATACAGCTAAAAATTTTCTCAACCTTCAATACAACCTGCTATAATCCTTGCACTTCATATAATGGAGCACAAATAACTGAAATAGTCTGCTACTAATGAAAACTACACATCATATTTACATGTTTTATACTTTTGCTGAAACTTTTTGATAAGATAACAAAGCTACATCCATCCATACTCCGATTATCTACAATTATATACTTCCCTCAAAGCAAGGAAAAACTCAACTTGAGAGGCAAGTAAATGAAGTAGGTACCAATTGAAAAATCTTATTTTATTCAATTTGTTGATGAAACAAAGTATGCTACAAAATATTCAAAATAAATAAGGAATTCATGTATAACTTATGGATTATACGAGATCAGTTGATTTTTATTGTAAAAGAATGGCATAAGTAATAAAGCTTACGTGAATCTGAACCAAGAAATTTCTTATTCTTCTTTGGGGGTCCTGTTGGTACTGGAAAAGTAGATTCTCCTAAATTATTCAGATTGAACTGTTGTTTGGGATACTGGTTCTGGAAAGTCATTACGCAATTGTATGAACAAAAATTTCTCATTGTAGAATCAGACATGGTCAAGTGATACATGGGTTGAGTAACTTTTTGACATAAATCGCAACATGTTTGACGAGAGCTGGCAGTTTCGAGAGATACTCTGTAGTGACTAAGGCAATTCACACTGCACATATTAATCATTGGTCCTGTTTTTGAATACCTCCGTATCATGTCAAAGTTATACTTCTTTACTTTGCACCAACTGCAAGGCACAATTTTTCGACGAGCAATTATGTAGATATTTTCACAACTATTGGAGCAGAAACTATGCTGAACGTTATCATAATACATTGTGTATTTCTCTAAAGTAGACTTTGGAAAATGTCTTTGACACAAGGCACATTTTCCCGGTGATATTTTATTAACAAAACTGAATGCTACAAAACAGGGTTCTCCACAAAAATAATTTGGGCATCCATCAAACTTGAATTCAATGGTGATTGGTTTTACTGATTTACACACAGAACAGATGGTACCTGGCGAAACCTTTGGAGGACGATCATTAGTCATAATGTCATATTGTTCCATGCAGAGTTGGCTGCAGAAGTCCTTATATTGACCCTTATCTCCTACAGGAACTACAAAACCAGTAGTTCCCCCAGACATATCCTTTTGGCAGTACGAACAAACTTTGAGGCCTTTTTTGTATTTCTCAAGGCAACTACTAGTGCAAAACTGTCTTATATCATTGCCAAACCTAACGCAGTATTTTCCAAGAGAATTAGAGTGCACTTCTCCTTGACAACTCGAACAATGTGAACCAGTTTCTTTTTGATATTTTGTTATACAAAACTCATTGCAGAAGTCCATTATTTCCCAAGTTAAATTATTTTCTATGTCATTTGTGATTTTTTTACATGTGGCACATTTTCTAATGAAGGAAAGAGATGGTGGTTCTTTGGAAACTCCAACTCCTGAAACTTTATCTCCAGAAACTTCAACTCCAGGAATTTCAACTCCAGAAACTCTAACTCCAGAAACTCCAACTCCAGAAACTCCAACTTCAGAAACTCTAACTCCAGAGAAATTCTTCACCCTCAAACCACCTTCCTCCCAATTCAGTGCAACTTTGTCTTGCTGGTTACTCTTGAAGACATCCAGACAATTGTCGTCGCAAAGAAAATATGTACCACTTTCCGATGTAGTATAGTAATATAACACCTTCCTTTTCTGAAAATGATTTAAATTCAATATCAAAAAAATGCTCAGGTTTCCTCTACTTACCAATTTACATTCACTGCATATTTGTAGGTCTTCTTTGTCATATTTAAATATTGCTGAATATGGCAATTTTAGGAATTTCATATGGGATTTTGTGATTCCATTAAGCAATGTAATAATAATTACCTGGGAAATTTCTCTTTCTGTATCTGGAATAATACATAACTCTTCATCTGCACCCTCACGAAGTTCACTGTTGATAGATTCAAAAGCATCTGAAGCGATAGGGTCATCTTCCACAATCCTCCTGTTATTCTCATTCTCCAACTCCTTTTCATTTTCGGTACTTACTTGGACAAATTCAGTGTTTTCTCGTTCACTTTCAGGTTTTTCACTGTCTGTATTACAACCCTCTTCAATAAAATTCGTTTCTATATGTTTTTCCACAATTTTATTTTCATCAAATTTTTCATTCTCACTTTCCCTACTTACAGATTCGATATTCAAAGTTTCATCTATATCTTTATCATTTTCTACAGTGGGAATTACTTTTTCAATATTCTGATTGACACTTTCTACTTCACAATTTTCATGTTCTGCACTCATATTTAAACCCTTGTCAGTCTCATTTTTCCTTCTTTCAGTATTCAAATCAACGGAATTATCTACAGATCTATCTGTTTCAGATACTAATTCGGGAAAACTTTCACTTGGAATTTCTGATAAACTTTCTGAAACTTTCAAGACACTATCTCCTATAATTTCATCCAACTCTGGAGTTAATGATGATTCTATATTACTAACTTCTCTCCTGTTCAGGGTTTTTTCAAGCGACTCATTTGCATTTTCATTTTGGTGGTTTGACTCTTTGTCTACCAATACATCAGATATATTTTCCTGACATACTTCTTGAGTGACTGAAATATTCCCAGTACTAATATTTTCAGCTGTATTGACTGTATCATTCTCCTCAATTGATTCCGAAACATTTTCTACAATACTATCAACAATATCCTTTGAAGAATCTTGTAATTTTTCTAATTCTGATTGCAAACTGATTGCTGGCCCATGACTCATATCTTTAATTTGTACAGGAGCAGATTCGCATTGCGATTCGAATAAGGATTCACTTATCTCAGTCAATAGCTCAGATTCAAGGGCAGAACTTGAACTCACAGGGTTGACTGTCATGGGTTGATTAATGATGGATGTGTCACAGATTGAACCACTTCCATCATCCAAGTCTCTCATTACATCACTGCTTTTCTGAACTTCAGGAATTATGTCCACGTCCATCGGTAATTCAGTTGCTGCCTGTTCGGCAGTTTGTAAGGCATCACTAGTATATTTCTCCATCTTTTCTACTTGGAGACATGCAGAAAAACACAGATTTTTACCTATGTACTTATGTACAAGTCGGGATGAAATTAGTCATGTTTAGATAACAATACACACATTTGTATGTGCCTTTCTTCCCGAGGACAATTTGGACATTCAGAATAGTACTCCTGGTTACCAATTCTGAGTGAAATATATGGAAGATCTCTAGAATCTCCTTGATATTAGATATTCCGGCTTTCTTTCCAATGTTTGGTTATTAAACACGAAATACATCACTTTTATCACGGATTCTTGAACTTATGACGGAAAAAGGCATTTCATAATCCGCTATTTACAAGGAAAATTTCAGAATCAATCGAAAACATTTTGGCAACATACCATGTGAAATAAATTATTTTCATAATAAAAAATTACACACTTTTTAACCAAGCCATATAATGGTGGCTACAAAAATATCAACTAAGCAGGTGCACCAACCAAACAGTGGCAATTGGTTTATGATGCAGTGTGACCAATCCAAAGAAGTTGTTCATGCACAGAACTCATTAAAACTGCTCTATTTTTAACATCACATCTTTGAATGACCAAAATGCTGAATCCAAACAAACGGATTGCTTGAGGTGTTTTGATTGCTGTTATTTTTATGAGAATTTTGAAATAATATTTCGTTTGTAATTTTTCCAGACGTTCCAGTCTACCTTTTATTAGGTATCCTGAAGGACAAATCCATTAACTCTTGGAACATTTGGCGCCAGAAAGCGTGGACAGAACCCGTGTAGTTTCGGTGCGAAACGACGCTCCTGTAGTTAGGGTGGAGGTAAGGAGAACGATCTCTGTGTGTCAAAAAGTGTCCATCCGAAGCCATTAAATGAGAGAATCGCGATTACAACAAGAGTGTAAATTTGAAATGAAGCCTAAAAGTTGAAGAATAGGGAGAGTCAGATAAAACGAAAGTAGAAACTCCCACTATGATGTTAATGCCATGTTGGTCGAATTTTGAACTATAATTTCTCATTTACTAGCGAAGACTTTCCAGCTAAACTTCCACTTGAGATGGTTCTCCTTACTTCCACCGTCCATACCTCTAGTTTCATCAGTAGAACACCTAGTAGGTTTGTTCTGGTTCTACGAAATTCAGGTTCTAGGATGTCAGGATCATGCGCAGTTGATATAGAGCGTTCTGGTTTATTGAGGATGATTTCGGACTGATGAATCCTCTGTTCTGGTTTCGACTGCGAAATGAACCGCCCCGACTGTTTTGAACCGTCCCGAATCGTTCTTGGCCTCGAGTCTTGAGGCTGAACTGTTGAGAACTGCTCCCGTTGCTCATGCGCATTAGTGTGGAAATTTGTTTGGGCTATTTGCTAGGATGTTTTTTTATTTATTTGATTTGAATAATTGATTATTGAGGGTAGATAACATTTGAACTGACTATAAGGATACGCTACATAACAAAATGGACATGATTGATAGTATTTTCTTGTCTTCATCTCATCATATATACGATAGGTGGCACAGTGGTCTCCTCAAAAGCGTTCTGGTTTAAACAAGTGTCCGAGACAATTTTCCGAGACTATTTCGGACTGTTTGAGATTTTTTGTTTGTACGCACCATGTCTTGCGCAGTTTCCAAACAGTTTCGGATGTTAGAACCAGAACAAACCTACCATGAAAAGGTTAGGTTAGGTTAGGTCACAGATCACAAGTGTTATGACACAGAATACTAAGCAATTATTCTGTTGTTTTGGGACCTGTGAAATCACAACTTTTGTGACCTTTATTTACGTTGTTAGGTGAATTTTTTGAGATTAACTATATGGAGAATCCAAAATGTTTGACGTCCTTGTGTAAATAATTATTGGATTCATAAAAGTGGTGGTGTTTTGTCAAAGATATTGCTGTAATAATAAGTTGAAGAACATTTCGGAACTTGCCGTCCTTTTCCTTTGCTTTTGGTGACTTTATTTGTATACACATTATTGCCAGAGTGAGATTTTCATTATTCAAAAGCGACTTTAACATCAGAAAAATAATGTGAAAATCATGACAAGACATTTATTGCGAAATACTCAACATATACAATGCCCAAGAAAACCATGATTGCCAAAATTTGCCCTTCCTGTAAGCAACAGGTAAACATTACGATTTCGAAGAGTTTTAAGGATTGAAATTTAAAACGTTTCAGGTACCTGTAGCTTGTAAGTCTTGCCGTTGTGGACACTTCTTCTACAATGCAAAGCGCATTGCTAGAGAGTTTGCAATTGAAGCTGATTATAGGCGGCGTACAGCTAGAGTTCGAAGAGAAAAGCCAAATTACTATGATGCCCTTGAATATGATAAACATATCAAGAAAGTAAGTCCAAATTTTTGTAGATTAGTCTCATATAGATCATATATGATATTAATTATATATTATAGTATAATATAAAACATTGAACAGTACATAGGTACATTCACAATAGAATTTATAATGTATAGGAAACTTAATATTTAAATTGTACTGCCTACAGGTTTTCCAACTAGGGAAAGATTAGGAGTACATGTAAAGAAGTTTGGCTGTATAAGATAGTTGAATGTCATTCAGTTTCTCTGAAATCTAAGGCTGCATTAGATTTGTTACCGAATCGAGTAGGTAGTGTAGTGTCAGGACTTCTGATGTTACCGCTAAGTTATTCTGAGAGTATTGAGGGTTAACAAAACTGAATATTTTTATTTTCAAAGGTATATCAGTCATTCCCATTTTTCACAAACAATTCATTTTTTATCACTGCAATTATTGATTTTTTTTTTCAAATAGCTTTTGGCGCACAGTTATCACTCAACATTGAAAATTATGAACGAACAATGAGATATTATATGAAATCGAGTACGAAATATTAATTCATTCAATTGTAATGAAACTCTTAACATTGAAGTAATACTGAATACTCATGAATATTTTCAAATGTGAACGAACTTCAGTTCTAACAAAACAAACCAATCTATGAAATAACTCGAATCTGAAATATATTTCATATTCTGTTGTCATTACCTGTCTTACCTAACTAAGAAAACAAAGAAATCGGGCTTGCTCCTTCCCAAAACGAATGTAATTGTTCTCCACATGAGTTTCCAAATAAATAGCCTGAGCATTCCGAGGGTCAAGTCAAATGAAGCCTGAGTTTACTGATTTATGATATAGTTAACAACTTCATTAGGGTGCAGATGATAGTTGAAAAAAAAGACTGGAAAAATGGGAGTATCAAAAATTAATTGATATCTAGAAAGCTGAGGAAGTGGGATAGTGCTCTTGAATATTCACATCAGTATTTTGCTAAACACTTTGAAACATTATCATTTGTAGCTATTTGTTTGACTTTTGAAGATATGTTATGAAGACAAAACTTCTAAACCTTGTTAAAATATCTTGAAGTTTCAAAATGTCATAACTAGTATATTCAAAAGATATGAATTCCAAACATTCACTCACAAGCACTAAAAATTTTCAGATAAAAAAGAGAATAAGCGAATGTGATAATGAAGATGACGATGATTTAAAAAAAGAAAATTGTAAAAATAAGAAGAAAAAGGTAAAGAAAGAAGAAGATGAAGATGATGAAGTGTTATCCAAAGTCACTCCAGATATGCAGCAACACTGTCAGATGATTTTAGATCACCTGAATCTGAAATTAAAGATGGTTACTTGGAAACCTAATTAGGTGATCAAGGTACTTATAGAGTGAGTCAAGTCTCATGACAATCTTCATAACATTTACTACTGAAATATATCAAAGAAGAATGGTTGAAACAGAGGTTTAATTACTGAAATTCAATTATTCCAAGAAAAATATACATTTCCAATGAAGAAATTCATTTAATCTTGTTAGTCATCTACATAATATTGAGTAGAAGAAGGAAACCTGAGATGAATGAAAAATTAAATTTAACCTAAATTCACAATGTTCAGCAGAGCTGCATATATCAAATCACAATTCTGGATGGATGAATAAGTCTTGACCTGTTTATTTTAACATTCTTTTTGGTAGATTTTTCAGAAGATTATAAGGTAGGCTCATAATTAGAAAAAAATGCATCATGCTTTCATATTTTCATTTTGTTTTGTTTAACAATAATTTTTTACCACATACTGTCATTTATTTTTTGTTAATCTGATGTACACAAACTATAACTTACTTTACATATACATTTTTGTATAGTATTTTAGAACGTTTTCAAATAAAAAAAGGTACCTCTGAAATATTTTACATTTGGAGTCTATTGACACACCCTTCAACTTGTAGTTGAACTTTTGTAAGTTATTTTGGAAAATATTTGTGAGTTTATTCAACATTATCTGAAGATGAAATTAATAACACTAGTATTTGGAATACTTTTTTACAATCCTCTCTGTTTCTCCTTCGGGTTTCCATAACACATTGTAACACACTTTTCCATTCTCCTTAGTTTCCACTTGACCTTGTTTAGACCAGTTCAATCGTTTCTTCTCCAAATAGGTTTCTAACATTCGAAGAATCTATTTTATTTCAACTGCATTGCTCATCTACATATGAATACCATTTTCTTTGAGCTATAAATATTTCAGTAATCACTTTCAAATATAAAAAAACAAAAATTTGAGTTGTTGCTGAGGACTTTTGAAGATTGACTGTTTTACGTATACCATGGTTGTTGCCTCATCACAGCAACAATCTGGATAATATTATAAAATGAAGCACTCAATTTATTTATAGCATTACGACTATATGTCATGGTTTAATTGAATCTACCCGTGTCATAATGACAATCATTCGCTTATTTGATTTAATCCCAGCCGAATCTTGGGCAGGACTTTAGTTATTGGGTCCACACTCACAAGCGGGTGTGGCATATCAACTGAAAGGGGGGAAGCGAGGAACATAATGGTGGGGGTTTCACAGCGAGGAAAGGAAAAAAAATTGATTAATGCAAAACCCCTACCATCCCGTTCCTCTCGTCACCCTCTTTCCATTGATATGCCGCACCCCTTTGTGGGCGTGGTTGCAATAACTAAAGTGCAGCCGAATCTTGTCCAAATTAAAAGGGCTATACTATTAGGGAAGATAAGTTTTCGGGAAAGAAAGGTTTTGGCTTTCTACTTCTCCATCTCTGCACAAAAAATATGGAATCTTTCGAAGGAGAGAAGGGGGAAGAAAGTGATTTATTTCAAAACAAACTTCACAGAGATGTGTAGTTACTTTCAGATACAAACTGAAAGAAAAAAAGGCCCTCCATTATCAATTCAAAAAAGATTCCTATGGCTGGGATTGAATCAAATAACCATATGAATGTCATTAAGTACTGTCACCGTGACACGAATAGATTTAACTCATGTGGCACATAGAGTGGTAATGTTATGAGTGAATTGAGTTCTCCAACTTATTTTATTCAGATTGGTGCTGATGATGAATGTTTGAAATACAAACTGAATGAAAATTAGTAATTTCCATATAATTCAATGTTCATATGAAAGTTGTTGTTTCAGGAGGACTTTTTCTTCCAGTTTGTATCTGAAAGTAACTTTTATGATCTACACATCTTTGCGAGAAGTTGATTTTATTTTTCCTGCCTTCGAAAATTTCGCACATTTTCTTTATAAAAATGAAGAAGTAGAAAGCCAAAATCGTTATTTCCCAAAAACTTTTACTTCACTATTACATCAGTGTTACAATTGCACATACACTGAACACTTCCAGGAGCAATTTTAAGTTATCCTCAGCTATCAGTTGATAAGTATCACCTGCAATCGATCCTTGAGCCAAGACCCAATTGAAATTAGTTGAATTTATATGGATTCGAAGTCATTATGAAATAATCAGAAATGAATTTGTAGATCAAGCTCCATAATCGGTTGATCAAAATTTTAGTTTACTTCAGGGTTTATTCCCAATTAAAATCAAAGAAAACAAATTAAAATTTGTTTTTTCGACACTGTTCACATTTACAGTTTCTACAAAATCATAATCGAATGCCTAGAAGAAATAACAAAGCATATAATAATAGCAGGATTCACAGGTACTGCAGATGAAAAGATGGCGACTATAAAAAAGTGGCAAACATATTCCAACATAGTAAAAACTTGTACTTACACGCAGATGGAGGTAAGGTTCTCATACTACAGCAATATTACATTTTTTTAGCGAATGCCAAACAACTAAGTACAACATACTGTTTTTCACCAAGTTGATTTCAATAACAAAAATGGTTTCAAAAAACCAAAAATAGAAATAATATTTGAGGAAATGCAGACCTGTGATATCAATTTAACATTTATTTCAAATCTCTACAGATAATTTTATTCCTTGAATTTGAAATATATATGACTCACAGAGAATATTATTCTATTTTGATTTTTTCTGGCATAAACAATGAAAATTACTATTTGCATAATTATTTAAATACGTTCAAAACAAAAACTTTTATGCAATTATTGTATTTTTATTTCTCTTAATACATGGAATTATGATCCAAAGCAAAGAACCTGCCGAGAGTGTCATGCCAAGACAAATGAATAGAGATACATAAGAGTTCATTGCTTCATACCATTGCCCACACAGTGGAGGCCCAATCAGTTGCAGAATTCCATTGACAAAGAGTCCCATTCCATAAGTTGACTGTAAACGTTCCTCACCCAACATGTCTGCCATTACAATTGCTGTAATGCCAACATAAGTACCAGAAGCTAATCCGAACAGTGCACAAAAAGCAGCCATGATCCCAAAATTTTGAAAAAATGGCATGAGCCCTAGTGATACACCAGAAATGAAAAGTCCTCCAACAAAATAGTAACACTTTGGAAATTTGGTCAAGTCAGAAAGTGCAGAACCACCAATCCTACCTGCCAAGTCCAGAGCAGACACGATAGAAAGTAACATTGCACCCTTATCCTTGTCAAAATTCAAAGTTTGAGCATAAGCTGGAAGGAGAATTATGAAATTGGTGTAACTGATAGCATTTGTAGCGTTAGAAATTAAAATAACCAAATATACTGGGTTTTTAAGAAGGCTTATGTCAAAGAGTTTAGGTTTTTTTTCTTCTTCATCCTCAGTCACATTTTTGGATTTAGTTATAGAACGTAAACTAAAAGAACTAGCAAAGGTCTCCGGTTGTAAAGCCAAAGTACTACCATGGTATGCTGTAGTTACGTATTGAAAAGAACTGGTAGAAGGGCTTCGTTTTGGAACTACCGTTCTGGTCCTGGTACTTGGTAGTCGAGAAAATGTCTCCGTAGCTTTGTTGCCACTTTGTTTTTCAGGTACAACATGAAGTGCCGAGTTACTACTCATATTCGCTCCTTTGGCTCTCATTATTTCTTGTTTACCAGTAGGTACACTAATTTTCCGTTCCCTATGTTGAATTTTCAAGTTCTGCATAGCAGCACTAGAAGCACTTCGATTGAAATTACCTTCTGTAAACTCTAGATTAGGATCTGAAAGGGAATCATTATGTGGTATTTGGATAAGAGATGGTATGCTGTCCTGACTAATAATAAACTTGGCATGATGTTTTTCATCTTCCTCCTCTTCTGCGCTTGGTATTCTTTCACGCTTCATGTGTAACTCAACTCTATCATAAAACAGAGCTGCAACAAATACATTCAATGTTACTCCACCCATCAAAAGACACGCTCCTCTATATCCATATGTAACTAAAATTATTCGAAGTAATGGTGGAATTATTATTGATCCAAAAGCAGACCCTGATATACAGATCCCATTTGCCACACCTCTGAACTTAGTGAAATAACTACAGACTATATAAACGGTAGGTGGGAATGATAAGCCAGCTCCACATCCCACCAAAATACCATAAGTGAAATAGAGGTAGTAAACAGAGCTGGCCCAAAAACTTAGTATCATGCCAGCTGCTGCACTTATGCCACCTATGATAGTAACTACCCTGTAACTGTATTTTACTGATAATATACTTGAAACTGGACCTGGAACAAAAAAAAAACTTTAGTTGTACAAGGACATAGCCTTCCACGGCTAGAGTTGTGATTAGAGAAAATAACGTTTCGTCTGTTACTGCGACAGATATCATCAGTGGTATGTGCGTTGACTGCAAGAACGAAGTTATATCGTGAAGTCTCAGCAACGACCGACTGACGATCTCCGTTAATTATTTTATTCTAGACGCGTAATAGTAACTACCATTCCTACCAATGAAGCATAGGTGTTAGCGAAACGTGTCTAGAATTTAAAAAAATGTGAAAACTGTTCAAATATTATCATGGACAAGCCAATTCCATCACATACAATAATCATTCAAAAATACATAGATACAAAGTAAATATGTGCTTTTCCATGTTAAAAAAAATCTGTTTTAAATCTGTTTTTCCGTTAATCAGCTGTCGCCCCCATAAGAACGACAACTCTCAAAAGTTGAGGAACTTGTGCGATCTAAGAACTATTACACCAACACCAAAATGATATTTTTGCACTCGACGCGCGTTTCGCTAACAAGGTTAGCATCTTCAGGAGAATCAAATTGATACCGAATCTGAAGACAAGCTGTTTATATACCTAAAGTTTTTTGGTCCGATGCGGAATTTGTTTGTTAAATGATGATTATCCTAATTGATTTTTCGGTAATTAATTAACTAACCGCTTTTTGATCTATTCTTGACAAATTAATTTGCAGGTAGTGGTTCCACTAGTTAATTACCGAAAAATAAATTAGGGTAATCATCATTCAACAAAGTCCACATCAGACCAAAAAACTTTAGTTATACGAACAACTAACCCTTGTCTTAAGATTCAGTATCAATTTGCTTCTCCTGAAGATGCTAACTTTGCACTCGACGCGAAACGCGCGTCGAGTACAAAAATATCTGTTTGGTGTTAAGGTGATTGATCTCTAGAAAAAGTTTTTAACTTTTACGCCAAAGGTTCCAATCCCATCGTTTAAACCGATTTTTGTGAAAATCTTAGTGTTTTGGGGTACTTTCATCAATATGGCTTTCTGAAGACCATTTGAAACAAATGGTAACAGTACGTGTGAGGAATCTGTGTCAATCGACAGGGATCCGGAATCTGAAAATAAGGACTTACATGTTCGAATTCACCGAGTAATTTTAAATATTCATGAATGCTTGAAGAAAGAAAACTGTCACACTTCATAAATGCTATTGTGAATAGAATATGCGAATTAACGAAACTATCTCGTTCGACAGTTCTTCGACCATGCAATGAAACGAAAACAAAGGAATAAAAAATTCGCAAACGTTGATGGTACTACAAAAGATGTGATTCGGCGAACAATTTATGGTATATACCAAAAAAATGAAGTACCAACCTTGGAAATTATTTGGTATAAATTACTTGACTAACCCGGTTACAATTACAGATCTTTAGAAATTCTACAAGGTGTCTTATTGTCTTGTGGTTTCAAATATAA
>NW_019289605.1:251118-274958 GCF_000500325.1 Leptinotarsa decemlineata | reverse complement strand
AGGTTCTGCTTGAAGCACCCTCCTTTGCAAGGGAGTCAGCAGCCTCATTGCCTTCCAGGCCAGGAATCCAGACCAGAAACAATCTGTTAAGTCTTTCTTTCGAGGAGAGTCGTTTTTGTCAATTTGCTACCAATTAGACGTTGCTCGGTAGGAGCCAAGAGGTTCCAACGCCGCTTTACTATCTGAGAATATTTTTAATGACTTGTGTATGAGGTTAAATTCTTCTAATCTCTCCGCATATAATTCAATAGCGTAAATTTCCGCTTGAAATACAGTCGCATAGGTTCCAGGCAGGTTGATATCTCTGTCCTGGGTCGGCGACTGAAAACACTTGCACCAGAACAGGAAGGTGTTTTTGATCCATCTGTGAACCAACAACTATCCATAGATAGGTTACCCTATAAATTTATTGTTTCTCCTGGTATCAATGTGGAATTTTGGTGGTTCGAATGGTATCACAAAAAGCGCCAATTTAATATCCACATAGATTATGAAAATAAATTTCATATTGTGCATAAAGATTTTATGTTTGATAGTGTCTACATATACCGAATTGCCAGAACTATCTTATGTAGAAGTGGTATCAACAAAATTTTAAATGTTATATCATATGCTATTAAAAGTGAGGTGTAACATTTTTTTTATAATCAACAGAGAGTGTATTCAATTTTATATTCAGGCAACTTTTTTGATATAATACATTTTTCGATGAGTTTTCTGTGATACATGTGAAACAGGTGTACAGGAATGTTGGGAAATAAAACAAAGTGATTTCCATCTTAGAAGTTGTTAAAAGTCAAATAGAATCAATAAGTCTTCACAAGAAATTTTTAAATGTTATAATTACATTGAGCAAAATTTGGAAACAGAAAATTTGTAGGAACTATAAACTTTCAACAACATATTTGATATATTAGAACCAATCAGGAGGTTATCTGTAAGCATACAATCTTCGGTTTACTCCTTAGATTGAACTAGCCCCTATGAAGACATTAGGAGCCAAGATAATTTTTCCATAATATGAGGCATAGTTTTCAAATATTCAAGATACTGTGAAGTTCTTTCATTACCTCTTTGACACGGGTCTACTCCTACTAGAACCAATTGGTACATTACAACTCATTACATTCTCAAAATCACTTTTAATTATCATTCTTCAATTGGGGCAATACTTTGATTCAAAAAACGAAGAAAATTTTAATCTATAAATGAAAAAAAAAAACAAAATTTGAATAATGGATGATAGGATGAAATGAAAACTAAAGTTATGTTAAAATTATAATCTAAACAAATATAAAGTAAAATCAAAAACACCGAAAAATTGAGAATCAAGGACTTTAAACAGTTATATTCCAAAATGAGACTTGCAGAGGATTCCTGTTTTACTTACACTTCCAAACATAGCTCCACATTTATCACAAGTTTTCTTCACTTCTTGTCTATTACCACAGAGAGCACACTCCAATTCAACAACTTCTTTTCTATTCAGAACATGATCCTCATTTTCATCATGGCAAAATCTACAAGTATAAACTTTTTTGCAGCAAGGAGTCTGAAAAAAAATCAAGCTGAAATGTTTGAACTATTAGAGTTTATTTGTAACTAGATAAATCAGAGCCTCGGCATTGTATCCATACTCCAATAACATCGCTGTTGCAATTTGTCATAGATCTCAAATTTCATATAGTACAAGGCCAGGTTAGGTTAGGTTATGTTAAGCCTGGCAAGATTGAACTTTTGCCGGGCTTAGCATAAGAATATCAAAGATGAAAATTATACATATAGAAGAGTTCAATCACTGCATTCATGGCCCGGCTTAGTATCATTGATGATATGTAAGGCATATCAAAACATAGATGTCTTAGATGATGGATGTAAGATCTATTTGCTTACTCATGTTGATGTTGAAGCTTGGTTTTGTAAAGAACTGATGTGGGAACTCACTTATTTTTTTTTGTTTGTGGGTTCCTTATTGAAAATTACATATTTAAAAACAAATAACTTCATTGAAATATTCAAAATAGCTGTACTTCAAAATACTATACTCAAGTAACTCTTAACAGTTATCCAACTATTTTCACTTATTTTCTATCGTTTGTTAAAAACTCTGATAACCGTTTGAAAAAATATGTTTAAAATCTGTTTTTTCCGTTAATCAGCTGACGCCCCCATATGAACGACAGTTCTCAGAAGTTGAGAAACTTGTGCAAGCTAAGGACTAACGAGGTCTTACCTTTTAACGTGTGATTCCTAACACGGTTGCAGAATCATTCCAGCTTCAACCAGATAAATTCTCTCGAGAAAAATATCTGGTCGAGGCGGGAATCGAACCCACGGCCTTCCGATCGTGAGTCGGGCGCACTACCACCGCGGCCAATTCCACAACTAAACTAACTGGCAAGACTCCAAAACCATTTCCAATATTATGGAGTCAGTAATAATTCATTTCATCCTGAGTGGACATAATGACAAAAACTTCTTCATTTGTATGGATAAGAGTTCTACCAAAGCAATTTACTGGATGGAAAAAAGTCTCTTCAACAAATCAACAGGATTATATGGCCGAGCAAATGGAGCCTGAGGACCTCCCAGACAGAGTATTCATTCTTGAATGATGTATGTGGACAATCTCATCCTCCTTACTCATGAGAACTGAGGCTGCATGGACCAGCTGAGAAAAAACAGAAGGAGCAATTTCTCTAAGGGACTCATAATGAGAGTTGTACAAGTCAATCTACAATACAGTAAGGGTTCCTTGGAGGTTCTTAGGAAGGGGGCGTTTAGTTTTGTACTCATACAAGAATTGTGGTCTACAGGAAATCATTGAGATTCTTCTGTAGCAGGGACCTATTAACATTCTGTACATAGGGCATGTGAAGTATGACTATCTGACGTGAACGAAATATCAAACTGGAAATCAAACTTAAAAAATTCAAGGAAATCAGAAAGAATCTCTAACTGAATACAACAAAGCTAAAAAACAAAAGTTTCATAAAGCAACAAAGGGAAGTTAAAGATGGGAGCAATCTCTCCATAATTGGATACATTAAGAAAAATACCGCTGGGAATAGATAGATTTACAATCTCCACACTTTTATTAATAAAAAACATAGTATGTGATCTGAGCCAGTTGACTGTATTCCTAATTATAATTTATCAGGGTTTTGGCATGAGAGCCGATTTGAAAAAATTATTAAAAAATTTGATATTATCTAGACCAGTAATGGAATAATTATTATGGCCATTAAATATATTTTTATGAATTTTGGATTTGCAGAATCTCTGACAAGACCTTTCAGAATATTGTTTGATATATGTTAGGAATCACACGTTAAAAGGTAAGATCTCGTTAGGCCTTAGCTCGCACAAGTTTCTCAACTTCTAAGAATTCATTCGTATGGGGGCAATAGCTGATTAAAGGAAAAACAGATTTTAAACTGATTGAGTGTATTAATATCTTACAGAGTGAGGGAGAAATCAAGACGTCTGGAGATTCCAGAAAGAATTGGCAGACAGGAGTAGATTTGACTCAATACTGGTTCCATGACACTCAGAAATAACAAAAAAAGAAAAAGGTTGTGAGCATGCCTGCCAGACAGAGGTCATCGTACAGTCCTGGACCATCTATGTGATACCAAAATTATTAGTAAAGAATCAGATGAGGAAATAAGCCAATGAAAGAAGAACAGTGCACTATTCATATAAGACACCTGATCTACACAGTCATCAGAGTAGATTAGATTGACATGTTGCAAGGTGAAGTCCTCATTAATGAAAACAAAGAAAGGATTGTAGAGTGGAAGGTCTGAGAAACCAAGGAACTGTATAGTTATCTGGGAGAGGTGACTCAGTAGTTGATTATCAAAGACTACTTGTAAGGAATTATCTTTCAAAAATCGGGAATGCCATCAAAGACTACTTGTAAGAAATTATCTTTCAAAAATCGGAAATGCCATAATCCAACAAGCAAGTCATAAAAACAGTTAATAAACTTTTCTTATTTTTATGTATGTTATTCATGAACTTGCCCTGCATCTATAAAACAGAAAGCAACAAAACTAGATAAACTCATTATACACATGCATTGAATTATTTATTGAAGAAAACTTCAAAATGGAAAATATTTCTTTGAAATTCGAAAGAGAAATAAAACCCACCACAAATTTGGATTTCCTACGATAATGAGAACATCCGATTAGCTTTTCAAGCTCTTCTAATTCTGGAGTATCATTAATTGGATTGGATGTTGTTTCCATTACGAGATAATTTCAAAGTGTCACAATAAAATTGAATCCTTTTAATCAGATCACCAATATTCCAAATGTTATTTTTATTCATCCAAAAACGGATTCTATCATATACATAACACTGGATTTTTACTTTTTACCTACTACTGTCACCTCACACTCACAACCACTAAAAATATTCAACGTCACTATTGTGACGTCTGACGTCCAATGTCATGTCACTCATGTGCTGGCGTTTTCCTTTGCTAAAATCGGTGGTAAAGAGGAACTAGACCTTTTCTGAAATATTTCGGCATCGGTGTATACTTAGTGGAATGTAAATTCCACCACACGTCACCCAACAACACTACTGTGCCAAAAAAAATCAGGATCTAGTCTACTGAAATACAAAATACCATTATTTTATTGTTCAATTATTTCAGAATAACTGATAGAAATTAGAAAAAACAATAAAATACATTGATAATTGAGTAATCACTTGATTCAGTTCAGACCTGAAACTAATCCAAGCTACTTTTATACAGTTCTATCATTATTGAGACTAACCAGTCAATGGAAATCATTCTTGTGTGACCACTAAAGGTCTATCTATAGATCCACTTTCGCTGCGTGAATCAAATTTTCCGAATAGAAAATACTGTAATACCAAAATTTATCAATCACCTCGAAAATTGTTTCTGTTTTCTTAACGCATGATAATAAGTTTCGAAAATGATGAAGTAAGATAGGCAGACACAAATCATAGTAAAACCAGATTTGACGAAAGTTCAGGAAAAAAAAACAGTATTTGAATTGATTGATGAATTTAGGAACCGAAACATTTATATTCGGAAAATATAACGAACGGGGGTAAACCTTCGAATTTAGTGGCTTATATATAAATAAATAGTGTCCATCAACTAGAATTTATATTAGAAACTTGATTATAATTAGATAAAATGTATTAATATTCCGGTAATTTTGGTCACGTATGAGTTTCTTGAGTATTCTATGTTCTGAGCTGAATCCATAATCATCTTCAACAACGGATTCACTGCAAGATCACACATTTGTTGTTTAGTATTAGCCATCATGAAGAGCTAATATTTGTGTAAACGAATATTATTCACTGAACTAGACTGTCGAAAGGAGAAGAAATAGAAAAAAAAAGTACAACAAAATAATAATTTCGAAATATTAGAAATAGAACATCCAAATATTTAAGTCCTAGCATTTTTATAGTTCCATTAATTTCTTTTCGATTTCAAATCTTTCAATACACTTTTAACATTCACAAAAAAATATATTGAACATAGAATATTTGAATGCTTGTGACTATGTTTCGTACGACAATAATCAATGTTTACCCCTAGTTTCAAGTTCGAATTATTGAATCTAGATGTCACCTACACCGTAGATTTCGTTTTAATCTTTTGATTCTCAAGTTCAATATTAAAATACTCTTTACGATGTTGTAAATTCAAAGAATTTCTATAGATTGGTTAATTTTTATTTTTCATACTGTTGAGAAGGAACAGTATGCAGGTCTGATAATGAACCAAACGAATTCTCCAATTTTCTCTCAATCATTTCGTAAACTTCCGTTCAATGTCATAGAACATTTTGTTCTTGTTTGTTGTATAAAGTAAAAACTTGTTACTTGACTAGAGAACTGAAATTTAGTAATTTTGTTTGATAATATACTGAATTCAATATTATAATGCACCTAGAGCTACACTCGATGTCAAATTCATCATGAACTTTCAAATATAGTGTTTAGATAAGATCCGAAAGTAATCAAATGCTAACCGATGCTAACCAGAAATTCTAACAACGGAGTCATTTTCTTAACGGAACAGATTTGATTCTGAAGTTTAAAAACGAGTATTTATGAAATTAGGTTGATCTTTTCTTTCTGTCCATTGAGATAATTTCTGAAAAAAGGAAATTTGCTTTGGTTTTGGTGTTTTCAACGTACGATGAACAGGATGATGTTATGGGACTAATAGCTTCGAGCTCCAACATGAAGAACTTCGTTATTGAAGTTGCGTGTTCCCAATCTAAAGCAGAGTTAGAATATTTAAGTCACTTTACCCTTTGTATTGTGTATGTGATTATTTACTTCTATTATAATCAGTGTGACACTATTGAGATGTTTATACATTGTAGTAGCGACTCATACGTGTCGAATTTTCATTTTGTTTGAATCATCGTCATTGAAATGTGTATTTTATTTGCAACACATGTATTTTTTCTCAGTTGGACTCATCGTGTATTACCAGTTGTCAGTTGTTGTAAATGCGTTTATTATTCACGTGACAGCTGACATTAATGACACACAACAGAGTAGCCAACGCATAGAAAATGCATGTGCTTTAAATGACATCCTTATTAGTCGAAATATGAAATGTTATAGATAGCTATATGATTCAAAGAGCTTGAAAGAGAGCTACAATTCAGGTAGCAAAATTGTTACAATAAGGAGTATCTAATGATTTTCATTATTTCGGAGAGCAAGACAGAACTACTTATTTTCTCTAACTTTTTCGTTGACACTTCATGAGTTGAACGTATGCCACTCCTCACACCGTGGGGTAAGTGATCATTGGGTCCGAAAAACATGTGCACTAAACCGTAGTGAGCCTAGAATAACAGCCTTCCGCATTTGTCAGGCCAAGGTTACTGCCTTTGTGAGGCAAGCCAGCATGATCTTGAGATTCGAGAATAGAGAGGGTATCATTCCACCAAGGAATCCAATAATCAGAACAAGCATCGTAACAGACTAGTCTGGATAGAGTCTGCGGAGTTCGAAGAGGAAATATCGATATTCCCTCTGTTTTTTCCTCTTTTCGGACTATATTCACCTTACCAATAGCTGAAAACTCCACGACGAATATCGTCTTATTATGATTATTAGTATATTTTTTTTACCAGAGGGTAAGCTGGTCGAGCTCCATCCCCGAAGCTCTAACACATTCGGAAAGGCGTGCAATATTATTAACCAATGACCACTCACCACACTGTGAGGTAAGTGATCATTGGGTCCGAGAATCATGTGCCCTAAGTATAATATTATTATTGAATTTCTTTACTAATATCATTTTCTTTATGAATCCAGATACTATACGATTGGATTATTTTCAAAATACCTACATCAACACTTTTTTATGGAACAAAGATCTTGAATTTTCAAATGTTCCCGCCCCGTTTGACAATTAACCAGTGGCTGGGTGTCGTTGATTTGTCAGTAGTGTGTGTAGTGCCTCAAAATGGCTACCAGTGATGATGAACCTATGCATCATTTATATGAGGTTTTTACTACTTGTTTTAATAAAATAGCCAACAAAGCTCCTGGTAAGTCCTTCATTACAGTGTCATTTATCAATATAATCCAGTGTTACGCTGTTATTCCGTCATTATCCTTGATAAAACTCCAAAATAATACAATCCCAGCGCGTGTGTTCCCAAAACATTGAACAGCTTGCTTTAAAAACCCTTAGGTATAAATTTTAAATTTTGGTCAAAGTGCCCAAAGAACATTTTCCACGATTTATTTGACATTTTCAGTTGTTTTCAGGACTGCTCTGTCTTATTTTTTTCTCGGAATTCCGCTAATTTCATTCCGAAACATTTAATATTTGTGTCATTTTGGAATGTTAAGTTGCTTAGGTTTCTTTTTCTGTTTACATCTTGGTTGGACCCATACTTATGTTGGTTTATTTTGAAATAGTAACCGAAAAAATATTGTGTTTGAAATCGATTAGTAGTGTATTATTGAATTGAAAAAGTTAACCAATTGTTTCAACAAGTGATAATATTTGTTGTAACCTTACTTTAAAAAATAATCGAATGTTTTTTTCATTAGAAAATAAGATCAATTAGATAAGCTATTTAATAAATTGACAATTGTAAGAAATTATCAATTCAGACAACAAATCTACCTGAAGATAGCTCAATAATACAGACAATTTGTGTTAAATTATCTAATAGATCTGTTGCTATATATAAAAAACGGGTTAACTGCACCACTTGATAGAATAACCATGGCATATAATCTATTATACCGAGAATAAACTTATTGTCATAGACCAACAAAATATTTAGAAAACATTGAAGGGTAATGAAAGTCTAGTACAACTGCTACTAGGTATTCAAACTACATTAATATATAACATTCAATGAACAATAAAGAAAATCCATTGTTGTCTCTTCAATGACCAAAGTCATTCATTCAACATAGTGGGAAATTATTATATGATGAATATTGGAGGCTGTTGGTGTCCTTGTTTTACTCTTTGAATGAACAAAAATTATGATACCAAGCAAGCACTAGGATCATTTTCAAAAAAAGCAAATCATTATCAAAATAATCCACTTTGGAAGAGTCAACCACTGGTTATTCTCAGAACCTTATTTTGCAAAACTAAAATGTATTTTGAATTTCCTGTTTGAGTAGTATTACTTCAGAATGAACTTCAACTGAAAGAATGGAAGAAAAAAAATGTTTTCTGATTGTAACCTCAATTTTTATACTACAAGTCAATTAATTTAATCAATGGTATTCGTTTAGAGTTCCGAAATTGATGATGATCAAAAGCTAATGTTATTTAAAAAATGATATCTATAATAAATACAATATCTATATGATGCTTCCTTACTACTAACTGTTGTAGGAATTACCTAAATTGTTCAATAATCAATTCACAGTTAATAGTGAAATATTCAGTGCAGCTTTCAACATCTTGATAGATAGATGAATTTGAAAGTTCTGTTTGTTTAAGCAATGGAAGTCCAACCAGTGTAAAACAGAAATGCTCCGATGGATAAAAACGGTCCTGTGGATGAAGTTGCAGCATTAAATTTACTTCGTTGGGACTTTTATTACACTTTTAAGTAATTGAATGGTTTCATTCTTATGAACAAAACTGATTATAGGGTTGCCATTTGTTTCTTTATACCTATATTGAAGATCATATTTTAATGTTTCTCGAATTTTTTCTTGCATTTCGGTAAACTTTTTATATTTTGTAGGTCACGAATTATTTGCATTATAATGATAATAATGACCATAAACCTTACGATAATCATTTTTGTGTTACTCGTTATTTCCAACAGGTACTTTTTCAATTAAGCGATAATAGTATAAGAACAAAAATGATGATTGTAGAATTATGGTTTTTATTATTATCATCATTTCCACAAACAATTTTTGGCCTACAAACTATGGGACAACCTAGATTAGATTTTTCAATTATTATTATATAATTTGATTTGGAAAGAGAATATTACTTTTCTTCATTGTCAATAGAAATAAATTGCAACCCTATACTCTGTTCTGTTTATAAAAATGAAATATTCTATACTGTTGAATTATTTAAAAGTATGCTTGAAGTTTCAGCTGATAATTTTACTGGCCTTAGATACAACCTCATGTTTGAAGTAACTTTAATGCCACAACTTCATAAACAGGACTGTTTCTATCCATCAGAACGTTTCTGTTTTCACATAGGTGGAAGTCCAAACCTACATTATGTGTATTTATAATAAACCCTTATTAGAGTGTTGTTGAACATTATTATTGGTACTTACCTAACACAATGAATAAATATAAAAAAAAACATTTTACTAGGAATTGAATATTGTCCAACAAATGGTATTTTTTAGTAACTTTACAAAGGGGAAATAAAAAATATGTTGATTTCATTAATAAATCTATTAAAACATCACAATAGCAATAATAATTGCAAGATGATTTAATTACAGCTTTCGGAAGTTTGGTAGGTAATTGCCACGAACTTAACAAATTGACTGCAAGAGTCGTGTGAATAACCTAAACATAAAAGTTTCTGAATTCTAATGGTGAGTTGGAAACGAGTATATTGATCAACCTAATAGTCCCAATTCAAACAAAAATGATGATGATTGGAAATATACCGGTCTGATATATTGAAAAAGATACCTTAACTCAAGCTCACTTTGGGTGCAAAGTTACGTTGAATAATTTTTCGTATTGAATTAAATTTCTGCAGTATCCTCTGGTCTGGATCGTTCCATAGATAAAACTAGTAACATATTAATACTTTTTTGAACGAATGATTTCTTAATATTTACCCAAAACTACCTGTAATTATTTACGATGTGTTTTTTAGTCGAATATGGGTTTTTACTATACTGAAGAATCAAATGGAATACAACATGAACAGTGAGAAAAATAATGAATATAATAATGAGGAAGATCTTTCTTTTGAAAAAGATCAGTTGGTGATCGAAACACGTGTCGAGGTGTTAAAATAACAGTTTGGTGTTGGGAAAAAACTCCACTAATATTTATTGAGCAAAATAATGTTTTTGTACCTAGTTGAGAATACTGACTTTTCTACCACCATATGAATCTATATCTTTTCTGTAATACCTAGTTGATATTTTTTTAAATTTTTCTGAATACCGAGTTTTCAGTTGGTTTATTGAAATATAAAAAAGTATTTGAGATGGTTCAGTTGTCTTTATAAGCTAAGAAAAAATATACCTACTTGATGATATATAATATATGGTGCTTATTGTAAAAAAGAAAAATAATGTTTGCACACATTTTTGACACAATATTATATGTATAGAACAATTATCCAGTAAATTCGAGTTTTCCTGGTTTTGGGTGGTGTTGGAAAGAGGGTATAGACTTTTGAAGGGAAGTCGTTGCACAGGTGCCTGATGGTTTCACTTCAGCTTTCTGCGCTGCATTAGCTGGGTTAGCTTTTATTTTTCGGTTAGGTATTTGCCACACGTACCTACAAAATCATAGGTCTCACATGAGAGGCAAGGGTTTGGTATTTTTACAAAATTACTGAACTATTGGGGTACACAGCATGCACAAAAACATTTTGAACATTTATTCCAATATTTCGACACTTTTCATTGTCATCATCAGGGAAATACAAAAGTAAACATGTGCTGTTTACCTAGTGCTCAAGTTTTGATAAAACTACTTACATTATCCGTGAGATTGCAAATGATGGAAAAATTATCACATATATGTACAGAACAACATTTTGGTGAATATGACAAATACAATCTTCCTAACAGGTTAATCTTATTTTGAAAATAATATAAGATTTTATTTGTCAAATTCACCTTAATGTTTTTTTGTACATATACTTATATTATAATTTTTCCACCATTTGCAAGCAACCTCACAGATAATGTAAGTAGTTTTATCAAAAATTAAGCTTTATGTAAACAGCACATCTTCAATAGTTATGAACCTTAAATACAGTTCACCATCAAAACTGAGAACAACGAACAATGGGTTCCTTTCCTAGACACGAAGATTATCAGAACTCCAGATAATACTCTACTCATAGATTGGTATCGCAAGCCTATCAGTTCTGGTAGGTTCTTGAACTATTGGTCATACCATACGCAGACAACGAAAATTAATTTGGTCAAACAAATGAAGAACCACATTCTGCAAATTTCCGATCCTTCTTTTCATACAAAAAAATTAAATATATTTTTCCATTTATTTATTAATAACTTCTACCCGGATCCTCTTATATAGTATGTCAACCATTGACGTTCAAATCAACAATAACAACCAGTTGAATATAAATCCTTTACAGGCTGACAATGTCACAATTGGGGCTGATCCACCTCCAGTTCCTATACTTTTCTCTCTTTCCATACATAAGTGATATGACACCCAAGTTATGCAGAATTTTCAAAGATTTAAATGTAAAAATAGCTTTTAGAACTATAACTCACCATTAATTAATCTTTTTCGAAACTTAAAGATGAAACTCCTATTAACTTTCAATCTCAATTAATCTATTCTATTCCATGTTTAAATTGTGGTAGAGAATATATCGGTCAAACGTCAAGATTACTCAAAGACAGAATCAGCTCACAAAAAGTGAAAGTAGATTACATCCTGAGAGATGTGCTCTCAGTATACATGTTCCCAAAGGTCATATAATGAACTACAATTCAACAATAATTTTATCAACTGAAAGAAATACATGTAAAAGATAGTTTTTGGAAATGTCATTTATATTACAATCCAATAATTGCCTTAATGAAAGATCATACATTGATCACCTCAGTGAAATCTATGCCTTTTTATTAGACATTGACAAAAATCTACATGATTTCCAAACCAATAATATTTCTGGTTTTTCATCAATATAATTCATAACATTTTAAATATTTTTTTTAACAAACTTGCAACCTCTCTATGACAGGGCTTTACTTTCATTTAACAACAGCTCTTCACTTGTTTTCCTGAAGACTAATGAAGGGTGTCTCTCTCTTTGTTCTTCAACCACATGGCTTTTACCGATTCTTTCATCTGGATGTTTCTTTAAATTTGCCTGTACTTGGGTTACATCATGTAATAAATAACCTTTGTATTGGTGCTTCTCTAGGTTCATTGTTTCTAGAAATGTGTATTTTTCGGGGAGTATATTGAATGTTAGGTCTTGTTGTGTTTTGATTTGTATTTGTATTTGTTCCTCGATAAGTGAATTATAACTTTTGAATTTATGGATGTTTAGGTTTTTCTAGATGTCCATACGGTTTCCTTTATTGACTTGTTTTATGAGTTTGATGTTTTCTGGTGGAGAAAAGTTATGTTTGTTTTTTGTATGACGTGTGTTGCAAGGTTTGATTTATATGTTATTGGCTTTATGTATGCTTTTTTTTAAGGGGAAAGTGGTTCATACAAAAGTCTAAGATCTTCATATTTCCTACAACTTTTAACTTTTGTATTCGACTTTTTTCAATTGGTGGTCTAGTTTCAATGTAAATAATGAAAAACCATTTTCCACTTCTAAAATTCACCCCATTTCATCTCGCTTTCTTTGGATCAACTCATTTTTATTTATTATGATTTACTTTTTTATATAATAAATACACCATTTATTTTCATTTATTTCTATTTTGATAGTTTTTTTTTTCGAATTTTTTTGCATTGGCCTATTGTTTTGATGAAAATTAAAGAAATGCACGTTTATTTGTAGAAGATATTAACAGTGTTACACTATATACTGATATGAATCAGCATCGCAAGTAGTCGATATTAGCATTCAAGTGTTGTAGCAGCTTCCATCAATTCTTTGTATTCTTTTTGATACTGTTTCTTATTACCAGAGGCTGTACTCGCTGATACGGCTCTACCAACATATGAAATGGCCCGCTCTCCTTTGATAGCGGTTATTATCCTAGGGTGTACGTAAGGCCAAGCTCCTTGGTTCTTGTGTTCTTCCTGCAACCAAACAATTTTTGCGTTGGGGTACTTTGCACATTCTTTTTTAACCAAATCAAAAGGAAACGGCGTTATCTGTTCCACGCGAGCCATTGCGATTTTGGAATCGATTCCTTTTTCTTTAAGCAATTTTGCAACTTCGTAGAAAATTTTCCCAGAGCAGAACATCAATTTCTCCACTCCCTCCGGGTTTTCACTAGCGGGTCCTTCGGCTGGTATGAGTCGATGGAACTCGGAGCCTTCCGCCATGTCGCAAAACGGGCTTCTGCAAGCTGGATTTCGAAGCAAACTTTTGGGGGTCATTAGTATAAGGGGTTTTCTGAAGGGCAATGCTATTTGCCTTCTAAGAATGTGAAACAAATTAGATGGGGTCGTACAGTTTGCCACGATCCAGTTTATATGTTGAAGTTGGCGAATGGCGAACTGTTCATCTTCCTTTGGAAAGTCGTCCGGGTCATCTGAAGAGAGCTGTAGGAAACGTTCTAATCGAGCGCTGGAATGCTCAGGTCCCATACCTTCTAGTCCATGTGGCAGATACAAAACTATACCGGACTGTCTCAACCACTTCGCCTGTCCACTAGCCAAATAGAGGTCAGTGATGCATTGTGCAACATTGTTGAAGTCGCCGAATTGCGCCTCCCAAATAACCAAAGCGTTCGGATTCGCTAGTGAGTAACCGTGCTCGAACCCTAGAACAGCATACTCGCTCAAGTGACTGTTGCATATCGTATATGGTGCTTGGTCGGGATAGAGATTACATAGGGGTCGATATTCTTCTCCGTCGTTGGTTTGGTGGTGAAGCACGTGGTGTCTGTGAGAGAAAGTTCCCCTTTCAACATCTTCTCCGGATACCCTCACGTGGATACCTTCTTTTAATAAGGACCCGTAGGCCAGTGCCTCCCCTATGGCCCAATCAGCCACTTTATTTTGTACCAATTCCATTCTAGCTGCCAAAATACGCTCAATACCTTTGTGTAACTTGAATTGGGATGTGTTTGGAGGAGGAGAAGCGAATTTTCTGCCAACATGTGCCAATATTTCTTCTTTTACACCGGTTGGGTTAGCTTTTAGTGGATCCTTGCCTTCAAAGAAACCAGACCACGGGCTGTCGATCCAATCACTGTATTTCATGTGGGTTTCCTTACTAGCTTTCTGGAACTCTTCTTCGCATATTTTGTCGTATTTGTCTTGAATTTCTTTCACTTCCGCTTCTTTGGCAACGCCTTCTTTGATTAGCTTTTCCGCATAAAGTTCCAAGCAATTCTTCATACTGTGGATTTTTTGGTACATGAGCGGCTGGGTGAACATGGGTTCATCCAACTCATTGTGGCCGTACCTTCTGTATCCTACTAGATCGATGACCACGTCTCTGTGGAAAGTTGCTCTCCATTCTGCAGCGACTTTACTGACGTGCGTAACACTGTCCGGATCATCAGCGTTTACGTGGAATATCGGCGCGTGCACTACTTTACCAACATCAGTGCAATAAATTGAAGACCTTGCAAAACGAGGATCCGTGGTGAAACCTATTTGGTTATTAGCGACTATATGGATAGTACCGTGTGTAGTGTAATTTGGTAACTGGGACAGATGCATGGTTTCAAAGCAAACACCTTGGCCAGCGTAAGCAGCGTCTCCGTGTAACACAATGGGCAAAACTTCCTTTCCTTCACAGTCTCCCCTGTAGAATTGTTCTGCCCTGGTTTTTCCCAGGGCCACAGGAGCCACCAGTTCGAGATGAGAGGGATTCGCGACTATGGTTAATTGAATATTTTTGTTTGTGACGCGATTCAGTCGCTGAACAGTCATCCCCAGGTGGTATTTGACGTCACCAGTACCTTCGTCGGTGGCTTCTAATCCAGCGAATTGAGTAAATATTTTATGGAGAGGTTGGCGACAAACGTTGGCCAATACGTTGATCCTACCTCGATGCGGCATAGCGATGATGACGCTCTGCACGCCCATTTCGGAAGACTTGTCTATCACAGTTTTCATCGAAGGTATCAATGAATCACATCCTTCGAGTCCGAATCGTTTTTCTGACGGATATTTTTTTTGGAGGAAATGTTCGAACCTTGTGGAGCGGGTCAATCGGGCCAAGGTCAATCTTCGTTCATCTTGAGTGAGATTCGTAACGCCGGGAACTTCGAAACGTTCTCGAATCCAGTTGCTTTGTTCTACGCTGTTGATGTACATGTATTCCACGCCGATATGTCGGCAGTATGCCAGCTCCAGCCGTTTTATGATTTCTGATAGGGGCAGCGATTTTTCTTTGCCACCTATAGACGTTGTTGATGGCAGTTTGAACACTTTGGATAAGTCTTCTTCTTTCAACTTATGGTCCCGCATGATTATGTCAGGAGGAACTTTACCTGTTTGAGTAAGAGTGGTAGTGCTGTCTGAATACATTATCCCCAACGGATCAATTTTGGCAAGTCTGTGACCCCGTACCTGATAACCTCTGATCATTGCTTGTACTGCTAAATGGTTTTCTATAGAATTATCTCCTGATCTACCTCCTCCACCGCCTTCACAGTCGGGATGCTTCGCTAAATACGTTTTTAGCGGAACTTCGTTTTTGCTGATGGGGGCCAAACCAGAAGGGGGCGGGTGATAACCTGGGCCACCTGAAGCTGAGTTGCGGAAGTAAGCATCCCACGATGCATGGACACTGCTTGGGTTCGATAGCCAAGCTTTGTACATATCTTCTACATATTGAGCTGACGTTCCATTTAAAAAGGGCTCCTTTTCCACTGGAACACTACAGTATCTTCTTTGGGTGGAGATAGGTGTGGTTTCAATCGGAAGAAAGAACGTACTTTTCTTCACATAATTTATCCTTTTTATCGTTCGATGCATTCTTAAATGATCTTGAGGGCCAATTAAACTTTAAAAGAGTATTTCTTTTTTTTACTTTTTGATTGGAAATTTGTCAGAAAATTATTTCAACGTGCCATAATATTGACAATAGTCGATTAGCCAACTTAGTGAGGAAACAGTTTTTTACAGGGACTTGAATAAGATTCAGGAAAAGGAAAACAAAGTGACCAAAATAAAATATAATGTTTGGGCACAATCCAATTTTTATTGTAATTAACGTGTATAAGCTCTGTAATAACAATTCAGAAGTCGAATTTCGTCGGTTGAAACTACATGCGGAAATATGACCCATCAAATATGGAAAATGTCATTCGAATATGGTGGTTTTTTTCGATACTTGAAGTAAATTGACCAGTAAATTGACAAACTGTATATAGAGTGTGTGTCATATCAAACTTTTATTAAATGAAAATTGAGGTGAAATACTTGCAAAAAAATGTTTTGTGTAAAAAATTTAGATATCAATACATTCGGCTTCGTCATAATTCGAATGAGGTCGTTCTTTTCGACACTTGAACATTTCGTGCCACTTCGAACTTTTATCAATAGAAGATTGAGGTGAAAAAATGTTCGATCAATGCATTCGGCTTTTTAAAATTATTCACCAATATAAGAATATTACCTTTCACCGCAAGAGTCACTATTAAAGATAACCAAATCCGGGTGGTTTAACTTGGTCGAATGGAAGATGAAGTACCATACGTTTTGTCTACTACTGCGGCAGACATCATCAGTTGTATATGCGTTGACTGTGAGGAAGAAGATTGTATCTTGAAGTCTCAGCAACGACACGGATATACAGGATACCGATTAGAAACGTCGTGACTTATCAGAATTACTTTCAAAAAATGTCAAAACTGATATCAAAAAGATCTATCATCTATTCATATTTTAGGACTTTCAATCGTTAATTTTGTCATTGTACGTCCCCTTTTTCAATGAAGTCTCTGTTGAAAATTTGTTTTGTTTATCTATTTACAAACGGAAAAACCTCAATTTAGTTCACAGATTATTAAAACTTATACCATTAAGTGTAATTTACACAGTTATATTGTTGCAAAAAAACAATTTTGTAAGATTACATATTAATGGATCGACAGAGAACTTGATCCTCGAACATCAAAGGTGAACATGGCTCCCCAGGACGGTCAGTTGCGGTCGAGATCGACCGCTCCTATTTCTCAAAATTCAAGAGACCCATGAAAGGACGGCGTTATGCGACGATCGAGGAGATGAAAATCGAATCGCTGAGAGAGCTCAAGAACATACCAAAGAGTGCATATTTATCAGAACTGTTTGTTTGAAGGTGGTTGACAATGTTTCGTGGTGTATTTCATCAGTTCGGACTTCCATTGTCTAATATAATATTAATTGTATTGATATCCCTGAAAGAATCTGTAAAAAAATTAGAAAAGATTAACCGAAAAATAATAATTTTATTAAACAAAAAACTGAAATTACAAAGAAATAACATACAAGTAACAACCAAAAANTGCTTTGAAGATTAGAAAAAACGCTGGCACAAATGTATTATATCTAGGAGGAACTACTTTGAAGAGGACAAAATAAAAATTAATGAATAAATAAATACTTATTGAGAAAAATGAAAATCCATTTTTTTTACCAGAGTAGTAGTAACTGTTACCCTTGAGAATAAAGCTGGTGTGTGTGTCCTAATTTTTCATTTCATTTCAATTATAGAATTCACAAACGAACAAACTGTAGGCTTCAGAGGAAACTATCATCATTGATTATGTGTATTGTGTTTCATGAAAACGATGATGCTCAAATGAGTTCAGATTCGAATTAAATCGTGTATCAAAATGCGTGTGACGTGTTTAATGGATTCCCCGCATAACATATTAGCGTTTACATTATTAATGAACCTTAAAAGTCTATTAATTAGTTTGTGACAGATAATGGAGCGTGCGTGTTCGGCCTATGACGTGTACACGAATTCGTTCCTCTCAGATGAAAATTCAGGCACGGTCCATCGAAAGAGAGAAAGTCTGCTTCATCCGGTCGAATCGTTCATTGTAGCAAATAATGTTTTAAGTAAACAAAACGGAAGTTTCTGGATTCAGTCTGTAGGAATTAGTTTTCGTGCAGTGCATCGTTTTCTTCAGTATTCACATACAGGGCATTCCTTTAATGCCCCCCTTTTATTTTTTGAACGGGGCAACTCAAAAAATTTAAATTTGGGATTATGAAATTAATGCATGAACACTTTATTTTGAAGTGAAATTGACAGATGAAACTGGGTCTTGTGATACATCTTTTTGAAGCTCCTGACAAATGCTTCACAACCCTAGAATATAATGTTAATATCTTCAACTACTACAAAATGGCAGAACTTCTCATAATTGCCCGAATACATTGACGTATAACTACATAATATGAGGTAATAAGCTTAAGATCAGTTCAGAAGATGCTCGAAATGGTTGCCTTGAACTTCTTGACATATGAACAGCCTATCCGATATTTCACGCCGAACATTTTCGAACGCAGTAACGTCAATATCTCTACAAATATTTATTATTCTCTGCCGTATATCCAATATTGAAGCAGGTTCAGTTTTGTACACCTTTTGCTTCAAATAGCCCCATAAGAAAGTCTAAACGTGTCAAATCTGGCGAGCGGGCTGGACATTGTGTNTTAGCTCGCACTAGTTTCGACTTCTGAGGGTTGTCTTTCGTAGGGGTGCGACAGCTGGTTAACGGAAAAACAGATTTTAAACAGATTTTTAATAAATGAGATGGTACATTCATTGAATCGGTCTCTGGGCGGCAATCCATCATTTAATTTAACCAGTTAAAATCTGCACCGTTGAATTGATGACCTTAGTACCAGAAAAAATATTTTACTTTGGATAACACGTGGAAGTGTCGAAAAGATTGTTTTTTTCATTGATTTTAAACAAACAACAAATGAAAAGTCGGCAATATGGCTCCACAAGAGTCTGAAACGGCCCCACAATTCTTTATCAACCATAGTTTAATAAAATTTATCGCGTGGGTCTGAGGTATTCATCCAAATATTTAATTCAAACGAGAAACAAAAAATGTTTATTGTCGTGATAAGGAGCCTAAAATTATGGCAACTTCAAATTTTTCAAGAAATGAAGGATTTCGATATGGTTCTGCCAGCTTACGGTAAACCTAGCAGAATCCACAATTTTTTTTAAAATACAACACAACGAAAATCGGCAATGAGGGTTCATGGCAACCTAAAATAAACCTTATAGTTCGGCGATAGGGAGCCGAAAAAATGTATTCTTTTGTGGTTGGGTTCTGCCAGCTTAACGTTAAGCTAGTAGAATCCACGATATAGCCGTTGAATGAAGATGGCGTTAGCCTAAAATTATGACCTGAAAATAAATATAAAATTTTAAAGTGGTTTTGCTAGCTTTAACAGGGGTAGAGACTCTTGGAGAAGTAATTGTAATAATTGATCGGGAAAAAACACGCATTGGAAATGGCCCAATTTCTATTGAAAGATGCTGTCGTCTAGATTTCCTCGATATTTAGAAACAACGTTCTTAAGTTCTTTGTGGAACGTTGTGTATATTTGCTGCTTTCCTGTGGCCCATTTCTAGACCATGAATGGCATAGACCACGAATGCCGTTCAGTCTTCTTTTTGTATGTGCGGACCATATAAGCTTAAAAACGTAAAAAATAAATATATTACAAGTCACTCTTACATAATCGAAATAGTGTGCCCCACTTTGCCCCAGGTACCATACACCACTATGCCCCACCGACTCATTTAAAATTTAACAGAAACTGACGGTATTTTACCTCAGATTCAATGACGTTGTGCTTTTTGATTAACAAATCCGGAAGGGAACTGATTCATAATGAACTATAACACACCCCAGTACATAAGTACGTTACAGAAAGGATTGCTGTTCAATTGCAGTCTAGGATACATTTTCTAAAAAATATTTCAATTAAAATAATAAATATTCAAGGCAATCAGGCCGCATCTAAACATCAAGCAAAAACAATCGATGCTTGAACGAACTTCCGTGTGCATTTTTAGGCAATGCTTATAGGCTAATTGCACACACACCGATTTTGGACGGCCGATTTTATACCGGTCGTCCGAATTCCAATAGTGAACCACATGTGGGAACGGGGCCTGGCACACATGCCTACCGGTGATCGGCGTCGATCAACGTCCGAATTCCAATAGTGAACCACATGTGGTTCACTATTGGAATTTGGACGACCGGTATAAAATCGGCTGATATTTTATTGGTAGCGGGTGCTTGCAGACTCACCGGATTTTTACCGGTCACCCATTCAAATCGTAATTAGCACGCACTACCAAACCTCAATTAATCGGTGTGTGTGCGATTCAACGATTATGGACATACAGGATTGCTTACTTACATATATCGCCACGTTAAACAAGCGCGGAGCAGACGTTGTTGATGGCAGTTTGAACACTTTGGATAAGTCTTCTTCTTTCAACTTATGGTCCCGCATGATTATGTCAGGAGGAACTTTACCTGTTTGAGTAAGAGTGGTAGTGCTGTCTGAATACATTATCCCCAACGGATCAATTTTGGCAAGTCTGTGACCCCGTACCTGATAACCTCTGATCATTGCTTGTACTGCTAAATGGTTNTGTACCGGTCGTCCAAATTCCAATAGTGAACCACATGTGGGAACGGGACCTTGCACACATGCCTACCGGTGATCGTCGCCGGTAAAATACCGGTGAGCAGCCGTCCACTGTCATTGTATCGCCGGCAGTACCGGGAAGTAGTGGCGTACATGATTAAATATAGTCTTGCATACTCACCGGTTTTTTACCGACCATTCGAGTCTCGAATGCTCGGTGAAATTGTAGTTACTACGCATTAACTTCGTTTTGGTAGTGCGTGCTAATTACGACAACAAAGCAACTGATTGTTTGACCGGTGAGTGTGCAAGCACCCGCTACCAATAAAATATCGGCCGATTTTATACTGGCCGTCCAAAATCGGTGTGTGTGCAACTAGCGTTAGACTCGCACGCCTTCGCTCTTCTCTCAACACACTCAAAACTTTCAGTCTTCTGAGGTTGGTCGTTGTGTCAAAAATGATTCTGTTGTTGATTGATTCATTACCATTTTTTATAACAATATTTAGGACCCTTTCAAAATCAATTAACACTTAAGTATTGCCATGAGACAATAGCCAGAAATCTACATCAAAGTTGCGGAATATGACTAGGAAATATATTCTTGATTTTTTATTCTCAGATAAGACCGCTTTATATTGGGGAAGGGTAGATGTGAAATACCCATACCACATTATTTTCTACGTTTTAGGGTCTAAACAAGTTGGATAAGTTTGTCTTTGTTTTTTTGTAGCGGAGGTACTTACGCAACTGTTGTACGCCCCAACGGCAGGTATCTTCAAGCGGAGGAGAGAACCGAATCTTTCGGCCTGAGAAGAGAATCGAGTTCACCGTTTCGATGGCCAGTGGCGCAACAAATAGTTCGTCATCCATTACGTCTATTGGAAATATATGAGTTGAATGAAACTTTAAAGAAAACTGAGTTCTGTTAGGGTCCTTATACATCATTGTGGTTTCTCATGCTTCATGTTTGGCGCAAGTATTTTTTTCAATAGATACTTTGAGACTGAATCAACATCCAGGGTTATTGGCGACTGACTAGCGAATGTGTATAAGTAAAATACAGTCTCACTACAACATTTTGTTTCGAAAATAGTAAACTGAGATTTTCTATTTTTTACCAGTTTGTTTGGAACTTTTGTTGTTTTAGGGAAGAAATCTCACGAGTCATCAGTTACGGATACTGTTCAACTTTATTTCATTTATATTGAAAGACGCGTTCCTCATAACAACACTAACAAAATTTATCGAAAACATGAATTAAATAAATTATAGACATTTCATTTATAAGTCTTTACGTCTTCACCTAATCAACATACAGGGCGTTTCAACGAAAACTTGACCCCCCCATGGGAGTCGAGTGATACATCATTTGGGNTCATTGAAATGAATGACAGCGAACTTTCTGCTTTTTCTTGAATAAAACGTTCAACATTTAATTTCTCAATAACCGATGAACCAATTTCGAAAAAAATTACAGAAGTAATAGAGGGACAAAAAAAACTTTCAAATGATGCATCACTCGACCCCCCATGCCATTGAAAAAAACAGGGAGGGTAGTTGCTGACCGCAGGGGGTTGAAGTTTCGAGTATGATTTCCATATTAGAATTAGTCGCCCTAAAAATAAAAATTGACGTATTCTTTGAAATTTTCGATTATACGTCCGTTTCTGACTTACAGTGGAGGTCAAGTTTTCGTTGGAACGCCCTATATACTCTGACCATCTGAACATCGGAGTGCTCCAAAACATTATCATACATAGTGTACTGTTTGTATAGAGTCGCATTAAGAAGCGACCGATTTTTTTACCAATATGCGTCTGGGTATAGGAACTTTTTTCAGGTGTAGTGTAGGGACACAAATTAGCAGTTTATTAGCCGTATCAGTACTTGACATTTTAAAAATTTTGAACAGTAAAATACCGTGTATCTTCACCCCTCAGACGTTAAAACGTAACTGACCACTCCGTAACTGGTCATTGTAACATGAGTTCCGCCAGCCGATAGCAGTTGAATCTGATCAGCCCAAGGAGGCTGGTTTATTTTACCCAATTGATGCAAATTTACGTGGTTACCGTGCTTTGATCACGCATCTATCTTTGGGTTACTTTTTTTGTTGGATGGATATAGTTAGGAGCTTTGCTGCACAGATATAGCATGGTAATTAAATCTTGCATCAAGTTAAAGGTTCATAGACTTGATGGGATTCGTTCGGTAGGCGTTTCTGCTATTACTCGTTGGATTTCAGTTTTCGTTATCACGTATCACATTGTTAGATACACGTTTCTGATTGAAGCATTTTGAAAATAACGTAGGTTGTCAGTTGTTCAAACAAAATTGTGATCGACTTTTATTCCTTCTACAAAAACAAGTAAAGATTTTCTTTCCAACTACCACAGACATTAATATGAGTTACACTATTATTTCTACCATTATTTTCAATTCAAATTTTTGACAGTTTTTGCGAATTCTAAATTGATGGAATTATAGACAGTTTTAGTAGATGTTGGCGTCATTAAATTCGAATATCTTGAGTTTTTGATATAATTTTTATGATTTCTTGACGCAAAAACTGGAGGTGGTCGTATTATATCCTTACCGTACGTCCCTGGCTGAAAACGTCGAACATCTGTCTTTGATAGCCAACCGTCTTTTAGCTCCAGTAATTACGATTGTATGTTAAAACTCTGTTTTGGTAGTTTGAAACACTCATTTTCATTCACTCCGTCTAATGGGACGTGTTCGAGTAATTTTTATATCGTTTTATATCCGTGAAATGGGAATGAATATTAGCCGTTTCACATTCCAGTTTCGAGATTATAGTTTTCTATGGCTCCACAAGAGTCTGA
>NW_019289605.1:104874-241946 GCF_000500325.1 Leptinotarsa decemlineata | reverse complement strand
GAATGAATGGTAACTAAGTAAGAAAAACATTCAAATGGATCTGCATCCTAAAAATTATACGGAAAATAGTTTTTTTAATCACCAATCTGGCAGATGTAGGTACTAAATAAGTGAGAATTAATGAAATCGGACGCGCTCCAAGTGAAATTGACAAATGTTTGAAGTTGGCGATTTCCGATAAATGTGTATAGGAAACTCGTTTCGACGATTACGGGACTGGAACAGATTTGTTGACCGTTTTTGGCAACACTGGGGTTTGGAAATCATCCGGCGTAGCGAAAGGATATATTGAGAACTCTTTGAACAAAAACCATTCCGCTAATGAAGCTTTGAAAGTAAAATTTTAAATTCAAAATTCTAATGAAAGTATACATGTTTTTAATTTTATATTGATTTTTTTGCGTGAAGCACTTCAAACACTTTTTACACATTGTACTATTATGTGATGAAGCTGCTTATTCCATGAAAATTGCTGTCCATGAAAATAATTGAACAATTTTTACAAATAAAATTTTTATTCTAGACGCGTTTCTTTAACACCTATTACATTCCTTATAGCCAGCTATCTATTTAAATGAGAGTGAATAATTGAAATAATGCTGACAGATTCAACTATTGATCATATTTGTCAAATCCTTAATTGATCAAATTGTCGATAGGTACATAGTTACATATTCTCTAGAAGTCATTCAATATTTACTGACAAAAATGGTAGTATTAAATTTCAGATAGACCCTTGTCATAGAAAACGAAGGTATGGTGACATCAATAGCCATACAAAACTTTTTGATACCTTATTAATGAATTATTAATTGATGCAACATCGATGTAATAATGCAATTTACAATCATTTATTTTTTTGTTTCAGAAAAAGTTGGATTTCAACCCCCCTATGGGGGATTAGACAACGGAATGGTGAGTTTCAAAAAGTTTTTGACATTATTTAATACAAAATCGAAAAATTACGAGAGTCCTTAATAGGATAATAATTCTGAAGAAGAGGTGAACATGACAAAACACGAGCACTACAGGAAAAGCTTCGAGGCGCTCTAAGAGCGGTGCCTGTGCGAAAGTTGCGATTCACATTGGATTTGAATCGCTGGAGATTAAATCCATTTGGGAAAACGTTCTCAGGAAGTTTATTGCACATAAACGCAGTTCTCCAGATGAAAGAGTTCTTGAACAGTGAAGTTTGAGGTGTACTGAGTTGAACCCCAAAACGATGAGCAGCCCACAGTCCGTCGCGTATTTTTGATATGTATCGCTCTTGGTAGAATCAAATGGGCGAAGTCACTTGAACACTTTCCGTGAAAGTATCTGAAGAAGAGGGACAAATCTCCAACCTTTCCTTGATGTTCCAGACTATCAAGGTTGCAAGTGATCGCGTCTCCAATCAGGTAGAAGGCTCTTTTCCGGATAGAATCCAGCAACTTCTGGGTTTGCTAAGGGGCATGCTCCATAAATAAGAACAATACTCCAAAGAAGGTCTGATCTGAGCTTTATAAAGCATCAAAAGTTGCTGAGGTGTGTACAGTTTTCTGGTTCAGAACAGTATTTCAAGCTTTTAAAAAGCAGCCTTTGCAGTTCCAGCGACATGATTGTGCGAAGATATATTGGTGTCCATTTTAACCCCTCGACAAACTTATCGAAGCAGAAAGCGGAATTGTCTGTCCTGTCATTATTATATCCGGTTCGGAGCCATTTATCTTTTTGGAGAAAACCGTTGCCTGGGTTTTTGTGGTATTGCATTGACCCCAGTTACTTTCACCCCAATTCGAAATCACTTCTGGGTCCTCATTAAGATATGCAACCTCCTGCTGCCGGTGAAGATGTGCCTCCGCAGCCGATGTCCTGGAATCCAAATGGAGTGACCAGACAAGTGTGCTGTCGTCAGCAAAGCAATATATTGGATTCTTGGTTTCTTTCAATAGCTCGTTGATATACAATAGAATAGAGGGTTGGAGACAATATGGATCCCTGGGAACACCAGTGTAAAGACGTTATCTATGGCATGCGCCGAGAATACAAACTCACATCATCAAAGATGGATGAACACCTCTGTCGGCGGTCTATTTATTACAAGGCGAAATGTTTTTGCGATTCGATTTCATTTAGTTGTCTGTTTGCAGTGAAAACTGAGAAATAGAAAAACTTCGTATTTTTTTTACTATTTGAGTATATGACCTTCCGTAATCATGGAAATCAACAAAGTTAAATTGCTGGATTGTAAAAAAGGGCAAACTGAAAAGTTCACCACGAAACGATACTGTGTAATGATTACCGAAAAGTCAAATTAGTTATTAACTTGTCGTATTCTCACATTTTGTTTACAAGCATTATTGAATAATCATTGAAATGAAATGAAATTAGTATACTTAGCTTTCTTTAGAAGGACGACTTCTCGTCGACACGTGTATTAACGGAAATATAGTTTTCAATTGAGCTGTTGTTACAAGTGATTTTTTTTGGTTTTGAAAACGGAAAAATATTTTTCGAATCTGAATCCTTCGTTTTTCAGATTGTGACAAGTTATACACTATACACCCAAAAAATAGCAAGAAATATTGTAATGTGTTGCATACCAAATATAAATTGATATGTAGATAAGGTAAACTATACCTTTATTAATTGAAATAGTATTTTAAACTGAAGAGTTGAAAGAAAATATAAAATTAATATGTGATCTGATATGTGACAAAGCGTGTCTGCTTTCCGTCGCAAGCTGGATATCTTTGAGAAATATATTGCAAGACAAGAATTTACTCATTGAATAGAACTGGGCGATACTTGATGAAAATCTATATTAAAACTCATTAAAACAGTATATTATATGATTTTCACTATATAGGGTTTTACAAAAATCTTCATAGTGAAAACCATGCAATAAACTGTATTAAGGAGTTTTAAGAATTTACCTACTCATTTTGCGACAATTCTTGAGTATAAAAAACTGCGAAGAAAACATTGCAGTGTTTGTAAAATTTCTGGCCGATCTAAGAAACGAATTTGCTTTAAGATACCAAGAAATTGTAGAGATGGGCAAGCTATCTCCTTTTCTTAAATCGCCATTTGAAGTTGATGTAGCGGCAGAATGGACAAATGTGGCTACCAAGTTGTTTGAACTGTCAAAGCCATCACTTCAAATAGAGATAATTGATTTGCAAGAAGATGTGTCTTTGCAAATGTATAAAACGGTATCCACTGAATAATTTTGGACCAAACATGTCCCAGAAAAATATGAAAATTGCAAGAAACACTGTGTTTGATTCGACATACGTATGTGAAACATCTTTCTCAAAGATTTTTTTAAAAACATATCGTTCGAGAATAACGGACGGCCACCTAGAAGACACACTTCGAATTTGCCATTCCTCTCGAAAACCAAACAAAAAAAAACTGGCTTAAGACCGTCGATGTAGTTTCTCACATTAATTTTAGGCCTTGTTTTATAATTCAGAATTTGATTTGAAACCAAAATAATACATAGGTAGCACTTGCTTATTATCAGTTGTTTTTTTCTGGACCTCATTAAAAATTTTCCACAGTATCCGGACCCCATCTAAAACTACTTGCCGACCCCTGCCGTAGAGTCTTAAGTTGTAATGTTTACTTCATATCTTTTCAAGACTAGAACCGACGTATCATTCGCTGTCTCGTTCACTTTAAACACAGGAAAAGAAGAGAAAAAGGAGAACTAAAAAAAAAGAAAATAAGAATATAATGAATATCATAGATAAGAGACCCCTGAAGAAGCCATTGTGCGGCGAAACACATGTTGCGTTCTTGTAACATCTAGTAAAAATCTCACGATAAAGTGTTTGTTGAATTAGAAACAGATAAGTTTTGAGGAAGATTAATTTAAATTTCTCAGGTTTACGTGCAAATATGAATATGGAAATTCTGGAGACACTAAAAGGTTCTCCAGAAGGTGATTGGCAGCATCCAATAAGTCACCTATCCTGAATCCTGAATGGGAAATGAATAAGTAATGGTTTTTTAGCCGGAATGGAAAATAGAAACATTGTTAAAAAATCTGCTTTATGCTGAGGTTTTATTATATCCTATATGTTTTTCTCCGAATAGTAATATTCTGAGAACGATCATATAAATCATTCAGAGGTCCCCTCAACAAAATCATCGACTCTCAATGAAACTTTAATTGCAGACAATTATTTGCTCTCTATACATTTAATTTCAGGTGACAAATAATATAAACGCTGAAAAGAATCAAGTTTAGATGAATGTCAATCAACCAAAGTATACATGATCCATAATGTTTCAAACAGATATCACTTGAAAAATTGAAAAAAGCGGCAAACCAACGATTTCCCAAAAAATATGAACATCCTTAAAAACATTTCGAGGTGCTTTAATGTCACTACAAGTCATGCTAGCTTTATTATTACTTACTGGCACTCGAAATGATATTAGATGTCTCGGGATCAAGTACAACATGGACTAATTAAACAGAAATAGAATCCAGTCAAATACAGTTTCGTAATGCGAGCCTCACTGGATAATATATATGAATGTTATTTTATAAAACAAAACTTCCAAACAAACTTCTATGATATCACATTTTATTCCCTTTTCAATTTTGGGTATATAAAAAATGTATAGACAAATTATTATTATTATTATATGAGTGAAACTTAATTTTAAATGAAAAACAGATATGTTAGTCCTTCAACAATTACGGAACTAGCAATTGTCGCTCAATTGAGCCCATGCTCAATTCCTTTTTATACGAGTATCAGGGAGAGCCCCAAAGGAAAGTTTGTACTTCGAGTCACTCTACAAAATGTTTTCATTTTCTAAATTTCAGATTGATTTAGATCATCATGCAACGTGACAAATCGCCAGCCTTTAATGAGATCTGTTTGTTTTTGCACAATTTATGTAATTAATAAGTTATTACCAGCAATTTCTCATGAATTGCAGATAAGGTTCAATTAAAAGGCAATTATTGTCGCTAAACATCAATAGAGTGATAGTTTGATCTTTCAAAGAGTTAATGATAAACCCTTGATCTCATGTGTGTTAATGCTTTCTTTGTGTATTACAGATACTGCGTTTTATGTTGTTACCAACAGAAATGAGTAAATAAACACTTATACAGATGAATATGATCAATTCGATTCGTTTTCTTCACCAACTGCACATATTCAGACTAATAAATATAAATGGGTTGTTCCTATAACGTCTGTCATTCATATTTAAGCACCTTTTTAGTTGAATGATATGGAAAAGTTCTAATCTTTGAGTGGATGATGTTCCACGATGTCATCGTAACGGATTGTAAATAACTGATATGACGCACAAACGTGGATTCAATGAAGGTCATCCAAAAGTACTGCTGTTCAAGCATATGTTCATTTCGTGAGACTAAAACTTGAAGTGAATCGACATAAGATATATTTCGAGAATGAGGCATCTTGTGAATATCACGTCACACTATGTCGCCTCCGCTATAGTTACAAGTTGTCATCAGCCAAATGAAGCTCCATGAGTATAGCTTCACGGTGGTCAAAATTAGAGAACGGTCGTAATTCTCTTCTCCGGTCTCTTGCAGTACCAGTCCTAGGAAAGTGGTTATATTTTATTTATCAGGAGTCTCTTCTATCCCTAACATCAAAAATGTTACTCGGCTATCATTTTCCAAAAAGTTGAATATGATATCAAAAATATTAATACCATTATATCCGAAACTACAGCGGAGAGCTGAATTTGCCGCTTGAAAAGAGGTGAGTTTTGAGATCGAAAATAATCTATTGCTAGTGCATAACACCATCAAACTGATCATCACAACATATTTGTGTATGAATCATTGATTAGAGTGGACAAAAATACAACAATCCTCGATACAAGGCAAGTTGATGAAAGTTCAGCGGCTCCACTTTAGCTTCAGAGATAACGCTAGTCTTTTCACCTCTACACATATTAGTAATATGTTCTTTGATTAATGAATATTACTGGAGTTTTTTCCCAACACCAAACCGTTATTTTAACACCTCGACACGTGTTTCGATTACGAAGTGATCATTTTCAAGAGGAAGATCAAACTAATCATACTTACAAAGCTATCCTTATTTATATGATTAGTTTGATCTTCCTCTTGAAGATGATCACTTGGTGATCGAAACACGTATCGAGGTGTTAAAATGACGGATTGGTGTTGAGAAAAAATTCCAGTAATATCCATTACTACACCAAAGGTTCCAAACAGTGCATCACAAGTCACAAGTTTATCATTAATCAATGATAAATGAACAAATATGAAACCAGGTCATCCAAAAGTATATGGTGATTCCACTGCTAGGCAAGAATGCAACGGTGTGGTGAACAAATTATATAAAAAAAGTTTTCCTGATACTCACAATGTTTAAGCTCAAACCTTGTTTCAGACTCTAATCTCTAAAGCAGCATTGATATATCTGAAGTAATACTGTTTTTTTTTTCGATGAGGATGCAGCTCAGTTACCGCAAAATAATGTTTATTATGGTGCTTCTCGTGACAAAATGGCGAACACTTTCAGTGAGAGTGTTCATGGAAATGGATCTCCAATGAGAAGACAACTTAACTCTATTTCAGAAAGTTTTTTTTTACAAAACTTGAGTCTTTTTTATTTCAGCATGATTATCCATTTGATAACACAGGGGCTGAGAAGTCCCGGGCTGAAGAAAGAAAACGCGGTTTTTTTGTTCAAACGCTTTATGTATCAACGTAATCTCCATCAAGAGCAACAGAAGCATTCTACCGCCGCTCTAACATTTCAATACCACTTTTGTAGAACGATTTATCTTCTGCTTCAAAATATGCCTCAGTTTCAGCAATAACCTCCTCATTGGAGCGAAATTTCTTACCGGTGAACATTTGTTTGAGGTCTGCGAATAGAAAAAAGTTGCTGGGGGCCAGATCTGGAGAAAACGGTGGATGTGGGAGCAATTAGAAGTTCAATTCATGTAGTTTGACACTGTCCATTGTCTTGATAAAGCAAAATTTTTTTCTTTGCCATATGCGGTCGTTTCTGTGCAGTTTCGCCCTTTAAACGCTCCAATAACGCTATTGTTGTGCTTTTGGGAGCTTTGGACGAGGTTTACCAGTTGCTCTCCACTCAGATGACGATCGTTTTGATTCCGGAGTGAAGTGATAGATCCATGTTTCATCCAGTGTCATATATCGAGGCAAAAATTCCGGTTTGTTATGTTCAAATATGGCCAAACACACCTCAGAATCATCAAGACGTTCTTGTTTTCGGTCAAAAGTGAGCTCGCACGGCACCCACTTTGAACGGAGCAGTCTCATAGTTAAATGCTAATGCAGTATGAAGCCAACGTGTTCTTTTGATATCTTTACAATGTCAGCTTACTCACGCAACTTCGCTTTTCGATCATTCATAACGATTTTGTGGATTCTTTTATGTTTTCTGGTGTTACTGCTTCATTTGTACGTCCACTGCGTTCTGCATCTTCGGTGTCTGTACGACTACATTTGGGGTCAGCAAACCAATGTTTAATTGTTGTTTCTGATGGAACGGAGTCCTTATAACACTTTTCGAGCCATTGCTTCGCTTGGACGGCATTTTTTACCATCAAGAAGCAATGTAAAATTAAAAAACGAAATTGTGTTTGATCCATTGTTTTGAAAATAACAAAAGTAGTGTCACTCTCAGCAATAACTCACAAACTTATGAGTGAAATATCACGAAATTTCAACAACTTTCTTTAGTACTAACTGAAATTGCGCCATCTGTGTTAGGCCCGAGACTTTTCAGCCCAGGTAGTACATAGAAAGTGCATAGAAAGTACAACTTTATCCTTGAAGAACAATATTGTTATATTGCAAGTATCATAGAGAAAAACTATTATTAGGATAAACTATTTTCTATAGAAGTAGGTAGGTACCTACTCCTCCGGCATACCTTATAGAAAAATTAGCTTGTTATATTTTTTAGTCTATTCATTTCATTGATGGCGTCATTATTACATGGCCGAGTCCCAGTTAATTTCGATCAGTCTAATTCTTCTATCAGGAGGTCTTTGTTAACGTTTTCATGGGCAAGTTTTTCATTTCTTTTCAATTTCTTTTTCTCTAACCTTCTTTTCCTTTGTGTTGATGTTTCTTTATTTCCCTTAGTGTTCCCACGAGTACCGAAGAAATATTTGTCAACCCTCCCAGAGCTACGTTTAGCAGGGTAGGAGCTTATATACAACAGGGGTCCCTGCGGTGCCCTGAGGTGGTACGTTCACGACATCATTTTACACCCTGATGTTACTCGGTTCTCGGCACGGCCTCATCTTGACTTGGGTGGTAATTTGGTGAAAGATGCGCCACTTTTTTCAGCTTAGAGCTTACTCGTGCCTGACGAAACACCGTTCCGGGTTAGATTTTGGAGTTTTCTTTTTCCTAGACGGGTTGCTAATGACGCCCATCTCACCAAATTACACAAGTCATGGTATGCCTGTTGTGTCTGTTGCTCACATTGCGTGATGGACCCTCTTAATCTGGGAACTTAGAGGGTGGTAGATAATAATATTTTTTTACAATGCAAATAAATATGGGTTCTTGCAACCTACTACATAATTTATTGTCTTTTTTTAGAGTCGAGAAATAGGTATTTAAACGTAAAAGCTTGATTTAATTTTTTTCTAGAAATATATTTTTTTATTGAAGCCAACCCTGGATGTGGCATCTATTTCATGGTGGACTTACCAACTGCCTATCATAAAGGAATGCGTATACAAAATTTCGTGTCCCTGCTATTTACCGCTGAGGAGATCTCTCGTACGGAGCCGATCCTGGCAGCAGCATCAGGCTTATGATTAACATGCATTTTCATCGGTTCTGGACCAGCATGCAAAATTTCAGGTCAATCGGATACCGGGAAGTGGGTCAAGTTAAACTTGTAAGATTTGTTAGCATACATACAAGTCAAGCTTTTATTCAAAATCGAATGTCTCTTTCTCTACTTTGAAAGTAAAATTGAGAAACACCCTATTTTCCTGTCGATGTGAGAGTTCACTTGATTTGAAAATAAGGCACCAGGACGAAGTTATGATTGGTTGAGGCAAACAAACGACACATACCGTTTTGAAAATTCTGACCGCCGAAGAAAAATAATTAACTATTCTGTGTCACAGATTAGGTACACAGAACAATCGGAAGTTCAGTGATTGAATTTCGATAGTTTAACTCAAACTATTTTTGTTTCTCTGAACTCGACCTGGCCCTTCAATATCTACGCTTTGTTTCGTCCTCACAAAATGGCGGGAGTTATCGAAACTGGGTTTCTGAGATCAAAGGCGCCGTCCCCGAATGTCCCTTCGAATTGTTCACTTCTCTGTGCCGCGGTTATACAGGGAGACCATAGAAATCTATTACAGGATGCTACCTTGAATATTATCAAAACATGGATACGGAGACTTTAGAGCACATAGTTTCTCCGAATAGTTTGAACCGAACAGGCATGAAAACAAACTGACGACTGACTTCCAGCCTCATTGTGAAAGCGAATACGTCAGGAACACTTCAGTTTGCGTATCGCAGCAAGTTAGATCATTTCGCCGCATCGCCTTTAATAAAATCTGCCGTAGTTGCAAACGAAAACCTGCAGTCCACAGGTTGGAAACCAAAAAATGAATATCTTTGTTGTTCCTTTTGGATAATGAAAACGCCAAGTTGGGCTTCAATTATTCACTCATCGCTTAATGCTCACTGTCATTTGTAATACATGATTATTATTGCATACTGTCTGCCACACGCAGCCACAAACACAGGAATAAGTGAAAGAGATTCAAGTCTAAAATTTTGTAATTATGCATGATAATATTGAAGATGGTGTTGATATTAATGCGATGACAATTTCAAATTTCATTTGAAAAATTTGAAAAGCAACTGCATAATCATAAAAGGAATGCCACACACACATTAGATTAATACCTTCAAAGATATGGATAACGTTTGATCTCGAAGTAACTCGTACAAAAAATTGTATGATGCACCCATGACAAAATGTCAAGCAGTTTGGAAAATGTCTCCTAAATTCTGTGAAATCTATCTAGCATCAACTGAAAAATCCCCAACTCCTCCATGTCCAACACGATGGAATTCATATTATCATAGTATTCAAGATATATACCGGATCAAGAATACCAGGAAGACGATAACAATTTTTGGGAAAGAAAGTTTTTGGCTTTCTACTACTCCATCTTAATATAAAAAATGTGTGAATTTTCCAAAGAAAGGAAGAAAGTAATCAATTTGAAAATAAGTAACTTTATACATGGATGTGTAGATCATGCAAAGAAGTAACTTTCAGACACAAACTGGAAGAAAGGCCTCCTAAAACAGCTACTTTCATATAAACATTGAATTACACGAAAGAAAAAAAATCTTTCGAAACAAATATTTTTATATGAACACTGAATTATCCAGAAAATACTTTTCTTTACTCAGTTTGTATTCCAAACATTCGTTATGGAATAAAATCAAATATCATTCACAGGAGTTTGACTTTGAATGAATGGTAACAAATTGCACTTACATGGAATACTGTCATCCTCACTCGTAGACATCGATATTTCGCCGTAAGACACTTGCCTTAAGGCTCTTCAGTACCAGATTGGATAATAACATTATAGAAAATTACTTTGATTCATTCCTCTCTTTCAATAAACATATTGACACTATTCTGACAGCTGCTTATCGCATGTATGGATTCTAAAGTGGTAAAAAACATATAAAGTTTCAATTATCTTTTCTTCGTTTGTAACTTTGTTTGATGGACAAAGTTGAGTATCTAAAAGTCTAAAAATTAAGTATTATATTTTATGGCGGCAACACTGGAGGCCACGCCGAAATATCCGAGTAAAATTGAAGGGGCTTTTCCACGACGCGATACAATAGCATTGCGTATTAACCCTGGTCTAACTAAAGAAGCGCTACCGAAACAGTCCAGCAATGACAGTGTAATGAACGCACTGCACTGTTCGAAGTTGATTTGCGAAATTTCGTTCTGGAAATTTTAGCCTCAAAGATGAGCCCCGAAGTGGTCGACCTACAGTAACCCAGGACGAGGATCGGGACCCTGGTGGAGACTGACCCATCACAAACGGTGCGTGGTATCGCGTAAAAACGGGGTATCAGCTCTCATGCGGTTTTTGATGGTTTGAAATAGATTGCCCAAAAGCTCGAAAAGTGGTGTCCCACGATTTGAACGATCAAAAAAAAAATTGTCACGTTTTAAGGTCTAATCTTTTTGCTTTTGCGCAATCAGAACGATCCTTGTTTAGATCGGATCGTCTCGTGTGATGGAAAGTAGATTATCTACAACAGAAGACGTTCAATCACCCAGGCATATTTCCAAAGGCGAAAACCCATCAAAAAAATATCATAGTTACTGTAAGGTGATCAGCGGCTGGTGTGATTCACTATAATTTTCTACTACCGGCCAAGCCATCACAGCAGAGTCTTAAAGTGAGGAAATCGACGAAATATACCAAAAATTGGAAGAGGTCCGATCCTGCTTCACCTGCCTCACCTTCACCTGCCTCACCTTCACCTGCCTCACCCACAATACTCTCCAGACCTCTCGCCAATCGAGTACCATATTTTCAAACACTCCGATAACTTTCTCAATGCTAGAACCTTTGTCAATCAGGACCAGACAGTAAAGGCATTCATCGAATCCCGACCACACGTTTTTGGGCTGACGGAATTAAACGACGTTATATTGTCAAAAGTGCACCGATTCAAATGGCGCTTATTTCAGTTAAATTGAATAAGTATTCACTGAGAGATTACAGTTTACAGTAAACTCACAAAAACAGACAAAACTTCTGAAACAAGTTGATAATTAAAAGATGTCGGTATTATTTTGGCACAAGATAGTTTAGTCTATAAAAATGGATCACCTTGGCGTAATTTAGGAAACAAATTTTGCAAAACAAAAGAACTCTCATAAGAATTTTTGGCATTCATTTTGTCTCCATTGATAGTTAGTTTTGCCAAATAAACTGCGAAATTCATAGATTCTATAACTTATGTACTCAGGCGTTAGCCTGGTGGAACCTCTGGCCAATTAGTTTGTCAAGCCTTGCTAGGCACGAACCCTAATATCGCTCAGAACATGTGCTCAGTTATGCTATTTTAGATATTCAGCTTCATGTATAGCTGAAATTTGGAACTGTTTCAGGCCTACGCACTAAGTCCGGCCGGTCCGGTATACAGCGGCCCTGGCGCGAGTCCGACCCAGGCGACGGCCGAACCGTTTACGGCCGACAGCCCGTATTTTCCTTTTAACGCGCGGCCCGGCAGCCGCTTGTCGCCGGCGAAGGCGAAAATTATCCCGGTAGCCGCTGGATTAAGGCCGACCAAGGAGGAACCCGCAGGCACGGCGACTACGTTAGAAGGACACTGGGGAGTGGTAAGTGCATGTTTTTTTATTGGTTTGTTTTTGTTCGGATGTGTACATTTTTTAAAATGAAAATACAACTCGATATTTTTGAACAAAACATTTTGTACAAATTAGTAAACATTTTTTTGAGAAATAAATCGCTTGCACGTTTTGAAACAACCTTGGAACCTCTATCTTTCGTGAGGGTTCCCATTTGGATCCGATGATTTTTATATATTATTCCATATATATTAATTTCCCTCATTTTTAGGTAACTCAAAGCTACTCAGTCTATTCTTTTTCTAATTTACGAGGCCCTTAAATATCTTCTTTTCGAACCAATTTAGGAAGACGTACACAATGTGTGAGCATTAACGAAATATTCAGTGATCCCAGCGCTATGAACTACGGAGTTCTTACTGTAAGAATCGATCTTAGGTCCCTTAGTCTTCATTCTGGAACTTAATAACTCATTTCTTTTGAATAGAACTCTTACTGATACTAAGGTAATCTACTGAGAATTTGAAAGTAAAATAGCAGTTGGGTGATTAAGAAGTAAATTACTTTTCTTGAATTTAAAGAAAATGTATTTTATGCCATACAGTTCACACAAAATCAGATCACCAAATTACCGTGTTGCAACAAACGTTACATCGATAGCCCCCTCAAATGGGATGCTCTTGTTAAATAAGTTTCGAAAAATTTATATTAACAATAGGTATATCATTTTTACCGTACTAGAAACTTTCTCCAACAAAAAGACCAAATTATTCTTTATACAATTTTGGTGACTTGTCATCTGCTTTAAGGAATCATTGCATGGGGTGGAGTTCTGAAAACACACCGTAAAATCCACAGATATCTGCAGACATCTTTCCGAGAAACTTAACAGTGCAATTTATATTTTTGTAATTCCCCAAATAAATTTTCAAGTATCATGACTTCATAGGTCAGGTCACACCAGAAGTAGACAACACTCGCTATTTTGCTATTTTTCACACATCAAACTTCAAGAAATATTTGAAATTAAAAAATTTACCAACCATCATCATTATTATGAAAATGGAAAAAATATGCAACCTAGTTTCCATATTCATCATTATTGAAAAATTAAATTACAACAGGAAAAAAAGGAAAGAAACGTGAATAATCCAGAGTGTCATTATCCGTTTTTAATTATCAACATTATGTATAACACTCCATTTAATCAATAGTGTACATCTTTTATATCAATACATTCATGTTTTATTATAAATTGATATTCAATAAACTTCTTCACACAAAAGTAATAAAGGGTATTTGTCCACGACGCAAACGCTTTTAGAATGCCTTTACATTGGGTCGCGCGGCTGCTGCGCGACTTCTATACTAAAAGGAGCCGCGCGGCTGTCGCGCGACCTAATGTGAAGGCGTCATACTCGTGTGTCCCGGTGCTGCCACCCATATTGTCCTGTGTGCCCCTTGGCTCGCGAGTGGTAACATTTCCAAAACAGATTCTCTTCCAGGTGGCCCTTAATCTTAAAGAAAATGTATTTGTTTTGAATAACTTAATCAATTGTTACTAGAGATTCAACAATGATGGTAACAAAAAGGAACAGAGTTTTTGTTGCATGAAATATTATGACTAATATCCATTTTCGGTATGCTGATTTCAGATCTCAAGTAAAATTTTTTGTACCAGCTTTACTTTTTAAGATATAAGAAAAACGTGAATTTCAAGAAAAAACCATTTTAATCAATAACAATTATTGGAGAAACAAGTATCAACACCTTTCTTTTATGGGATTTGCTTGCCTACGTGTTTCACAAGGGCTATTTTTAATGTCCATACAGTAGTCCGCCATTATGTAGGCATTCCAGTGACCCTGATACCGCTCCTCTATAGTTTGGATATCTAGTGTGGGGAACGGTTTCATAAAATTTGCCTGAAAGGCAAGTCTTTTTGTTTTGTTTGAATAAAGGAGCTAGAATCTCCGATGCTTTCGTAGAAAGGCTCTTCCTGGTTGAACGACTCAGGAGAAATATGTGGATTAAAATCAATTGTTCCACTTTCATCACTTGAAAAAGAGATTTTTTCATCTAAGTTGTGATCATTTTGTATAGTTGAAGATGTTTGCGGCACTGGTGCATCGCCAGAGTACAGGATTGGTCGAGTAATAGATAACACGTTGGGGTAAAAATTTTACACATATTTCTCGATGACACTGTAACAAAAAATCAACTTGTGAAAGAATCACTCAGTATTATAAAAGTTGAGTGTATCTAGTACAGAAGTATGGTCAATAGATAGCTGTTCCTTAAAAACTAGAACTTTTGAAAAATAAGGAGAGGAGATTTCAAATCAGCGACCTTAAATTATAGTAATCAACATCCATTCAATTCCACACAACAAAGAAACAATTGAATTTGGTCCCTTGTGTAATTATTGTAAGTACTTCCAATCTCTATAATTCAAACTAGCTTTATAAATACAACTATCATACAACTGTACCCTTAGTTTTGTACCTATCGAGTGGGTTGATTTAAATAAGCTCTTTGATTGAACAAGTAATATCTTTCATAACCGTACATCTCCAAACGATGGTCAATAATAATGTGTCGTGGTACGATATTTCATTGAATCAGTACGCGAATAAACTATTTCAATCCAGAGCATACTGTAACTCAGTTACGAGATAATGTATTCATTCATCATCCCTCCAGTCCTCTTCTCCTATTTCTTTGGTTCGGAGTAATTCGAGTGCCTAATCGACAAGTTCCTTTGTCAGAACGTATAGACATTATATTGAATTGAGTGGGATAGGGAGACGGTCCCCTACTATCGTCCCTCCCATTGGCGTAGGTGGGTTTAAAACTATAGAATATTAGATAAATTCAAAAAAATAAATGAAATTATATGACAAGAATGGATACGTGAACAGAAAATCACAGATGCTCTCAAAAGGCCTTTTTGGAATAACATTTTGGTGGTATAAAACGACCACGTCTACCATACCTGGATACTCGAGGAAAAGTTAGTTTTTGATCAGCAGCACAAAAATTTTCATGAGTGCGAAACTCAAACATGAATCGGTTTTGAGCTACAGCAGGTCAAAGTTGTAGCTTTTACGCGTAAAACGATCAGAATATTCCTGCTAAAATTTCAATGGGGACAGCGCCCAATTAAACGAATCCTTAGAGTCGTTTTTGTCACAGTAATGACAAAAACATTTGTTTGTGTTTTCGTGTGGTGAATAATAATTCAATATTAGGAGAGATTGACATAGATAGAATTCGACTAAGAAATAATTCTAAGTAATGATTCGATGTTGTGTAAGATTATCCAGATTGTCATGACTGGATTTGCAACATTTTTTATCGGTTTTCGCGGCCCTAGTCTATGTCGAAGTCTACTATAGGGTATGTTTTGGGATTTGGCAACCCTAGTGTTGCAATCTGGCAACTGACAGCTCTATCGTAAAGTTGGACATGTTTGAGCTTATACGTACTCTGAACTTTTTCACATACGCGCGCTATTTGTGTTGTTTACAATAACTTAAAAGATTCATCTGGGCCCAAAAATGGAATTGATTCGTGAACATTTTCATGCGTTTATTTTTGCAGCTTTCGACATGGATTAACTCAGCAACAGTGCATGGATGAACTTAATTTAGTTTTTGGTGATGAAGGTCCATAAAGGACCAGTGTTTATCGATGGTATGGTGAATTCAATCATCGTCGTAGTTCACTCAAAGACGAATTTCGTGAACGTCGTCCAAAATCAGTTTTTGTTCCGAAAACCATTGATGCTGTGTGCGAACTGATATTGCAAGATCGTCATGTGACCTATCATGAGATTGAGACAACCTTAGGAATTAGTGGGACTAACATACATTCAATATTGCATAAACATTTGACTGTCAAAAAAATTTGTTCGTGTTGGATCCCACACAATTTGTCAATCACTCAAAAAAAGGCTCGCGTCGATTAGTCGAAGGAAATGCTCAAAAAATACAATCGCGGTGCTTCGAAACACGTCTATGACATCGTGACAGGATTTACGCGTATGAGCCCGTAAGTAAACAGCAGTCGACTGTATGGGTGTTTCAAGATGAGCCAAAACCAACAAAAGTTGTTCGCGCACGAAGCACTTTCAAGCAAATGATCGCCTGTTTTTTCGGAATGACTGGACATGTCGCAATCGTACCACTATAACAACGCAGAGCAGTCAATTCTGAGTGGTACACAACCATTTGTTTGCCAGTTGTCTTTAAAGAAATCAGGAAAACCAACCACCGAAGACGGATCACTCTTCACCACGACAATGCGAGCTCAAACAACTGCATTTTTGAGCACCCAAAACATCGATTTGATGAGTCATCCGCCATATAATCCTGACTTGGCATCGAATACCTTCTTTTTATTCCCGCTTGTAAGAAACAAACTAAGAGGTCAACGTTTTTCGACACCTGAAGAAGCGGTTGCGGCATTCAGAATGCACGTTGCAAAAGTGCTTCGACAATTGGTTCAAACGCATGCAAAAGTGAATAGATCGTCATGGGGAATATTTTGAAAAACAATAATAAATCTAATCCCGAAATATAAAAGGCACACTGATAAAAGATACTAATCTAGTAGTATTCATCGAGCAACAATGTATTTCGAAGCTCATTATATACAGGGTAGTTCCTAACTACGGTACGAAACTTCAGAGGCTGATTCGTTAGGTCGTTTTAAGAAAAAAAAGTTTCTATGAAAATATATGTCCGGAGTTGCTTCGTTTCTGAGATACAGGGCGTTGAAGTTTAAGAAAAACGGTATTTATAAAATATCATAAATATCCTCACACCGAGCTAGTATAAATTTGCTACAGTTATTTGAAGTAATGAGGCGCTTATTTAGCCCAAACTAGATTGAACTTATTAGGACCAGTGGCGTCTCAGTGGGCACCACAGCCAACAATATTGAGAAAAAAAGAACGCCACCGACTTTTTGTAGTTTTTAATTTTTTTAGATTAAGCAACTGAAATTACAACTTATTCGTCGCTTGCGTTTTCTTCATATCAAGCTTCATATCACTTTTGAAATTTATCTATGGACAACATAAAATAAAAACCAAAAGTAAATAATAAACAATTTCAACCTTAAGGTAAATGAGCAAAATGTCCAGCTTCTGATAAAATACACGACTGCAATCGATTTGTCATTGATTGTCTGACATGTTCAAAAATACTTGGAGTATTTCCTATACCATTGCAATTGTCAATTATTCGATTCCTCAAGTCAATCACATCTAGTACAGGAGTTTTATAAACAAGCGTCTTCAGATGACCCCATGAATAGAAATCTATAGGATTGTTATCAGGACTGCGAGCTGGTCAATTTTGAAGTCCTGCACGTCTAATCCAGCGATTAGTGCAAGTGATTTCGAGATTCTGACGAGCAAGAACACTAAAATGAGCTGGAGCCCCGCCGTGCATAAACGTTCTGAATGTTTTAGCACATGGACTTACTCTGTTCCGTGCTTCTTCCGCATTTCCATTTGCTAATCCATAAATAAAGTGCATGTCGGCTATTTCAGCGTCAGTAAAATCATTCATGATGGAATCACTGTTAATTGACAACTCTGACTTTCACTAATATGACAACACTATCACTGTCAGCTGATTTCCAAAGCAGATGTTCATGATATGCAAGCGTCTACAATTCTTTTTTCTCGAAAACGAAGGTGGACATGAAAAAAAAAACAAGTGAAAAAAAGTTGTGTTTTAGTTTGATTAACCTAATTTTTGTTACATTTCCAGTTTTATAAGGGAATTACTCCAACCTTGGAATTTTACATGGAACATTTAGTATAATTGTAAATTTTTGGATTCAGCACTTCATTTTCGGATAAAATACTGCGAGGTATTTCTTTCAAAAATATTATCAGGGGCCTATGATCACTGAAAAATATTTTATTTGTTTCTATTATTTCAGGGAAGTCAAATCAGAACTTCTTGGGATACCATTTGAACCACCAAAATGTAACATTGGTACCAGGAAAAATAAAAAAGTTGAGCTTGAATCGGTATATGTATTATTGAAACATCTTGGAGTTTTGCTTTTAAAATGTTTTTAATTGCTTACTTTGATCAAACAAAACATATATCACATGCCTATACTTGTACGGTGTATGTAACAATTACGCGAACTAATCTATTTGGAGCAATACAATCAAACGTATAATTTTCATGTCATACCATATGGTGGAAGTTCCTCAGTAAATACCTTGTCGGACCCCTTCGAATGTAAATCAATTACACCAATTGACAATTTCTTCCTCGTTCAGAACGAGATCAAATCATTTGAGTGTACAGTTCGAGATGGGTATACGATTCGCAAGTTCTCCCGTTAAAATTGATTCAGTCGAGATAATCAAATTGTATGTTATGGCGAGCCAATCATCCAGAGTCCGGACCCGAACGGGCTAACAAGAGAGACCGAAGAAGACGAGGGATCCCGGTAATGGGCCACTTAGCTGTTTAGTCGACTCCCGCCGAATGGGATGTGCACGCTTTATCTGGTTACCGGCGGGGGTTACACAATGCTTTCTGGGGATGTGATCGCCTCTTTGGGACTGTGGAGTACTGTAGGGGCGGCTAAGGGGTTTGAGAATGTCATTCTGTAAGGTCGAAAATAAAGGAAAGTAAGGATTATACACTGTTTCCTAATAGAAAAAAGTATAATAAATGCTCAATATGAATGCAAAACACTAAGAGAGTGGTAAAACAATATGTGTCACAGCTGATATAAGTTTTGCTAACGGTTGCAAACAAGATGTTTTATGAGCTTTCGGGTCGTTGTATACCTGCAGTGGCGTACGTTTGGTTATTTACTAAATGGTTTTTGTAATATTGTTGTAACAGTTCAATTTGAAATATTTTCATAATAATAAATAGGTATAGTTCAAGTAAAAGATATAGTGCCCCCTACCTTCCAGCAGTTCCTCTTTAATAACACACACAACGCGTTACTCATCGCTACATTCATCACCGTAACATGACTTTAAATTTAATTTTATAACTCTTCAGCCAATCATAAAACTCGGTTAGTAAAAATGATCCAATACGAACCGCCAATTCTTCAGTCCACGTGGACTAATTCGTTGCGGCATAATTCCTTTTTATTGTTTTTTTTTGGCCTTTGACTTTGCCGACACCTTTAAGATTACTATATCGGTTACTTCGACTATAATAGGTATTCTTCAGCACCATTAGATCGCAGCGAATCATAATGTCATGCTCTTTTCCAGTGAAAATTTGTAAATTGAAAATTGTAAATATCTTAGTTATGCCTGATTCAATCAGGTGAGTTGTGCGGGTATGTAATATTTTAAAACGTGCATTTGAAATTTTGTTCCAAAAGTAAAACATTTTTGTGTTAAATTTAAAAAAATGTGTTGCTTATTTCTATTACACACCGTATACATACAACTATAAAGATTTGTAAGAAAGAGGTCTTTCGAAACAACTACTCACATTGAATTACACGAAAACCGCTTTTTCCTGTTCATTTTGAAAGAAATTCCTGGTCCTATGGCTGGGATTAAATTAATGAACTTCTTTCGGTAATATAAGTTGAAATCTTAGAGATATGCCTGTCTGCGTCTGAAAGTTGAAAAACTTCTGATGAGGAGTTGAAGATGAGTGTTTTCAACCCGAAACTTCGAGAAGTAGCTACACCATTAGGATGATAGTGTTACATATAAATGAAATTTTATATCAATACTCTTTAATATATTACGTTGTATAGCGTTCCTATTGATGAAATATGTTCCATAACGAATGACCTAAAAGGGAAAGGTAGTTTTTTTTGTAATGTTCTCGATGAGAATTTTTTTCTTCCTGAATCTGAAAAATATATAAAACAATTCAAAAAATCACTGCAATAAGCAAATTGAATAATAATTCGAAAAAATGTTTTTTTTGTTCATTGTTATCGTACACATTGCCTAAAGGATGGTTTTGAGTGTAATCCAAAAACTGTATTTCACCACAGGGTGTCTCAAATTTAGTCAATAAAAACATAACTTTGTTTTCCCGTGTATAAAGTGTATCAATCGTGACTCATTAGGAAATCTGTTCGATGTGAATTAAGATAAATTTTAATCCATTTATTAAAAAAAAATTGGTCTAAAAATAAAAGAGTTATTCAAGATAAACATTTGTCAACATTTAAAGACAGTCGTCTTTTATGCATCTGAGGGTAGATAATTCATTCATTTATTGAGAAAATATATCCAACAGGTCATAAGACCCAATTACAGGAGTACATAATACAAAATGAAAAGCTTATATTAGTCCTGAAAAATAGCATTACATACCATGTAACATTATAACATATAAGCATCAGTGGCAATCAGTTATGTAGCACATTATATACTGCTTTCCTAAACTGATATAATGGTAAAAAGAACATATCGATATTTTCTAGACTATTGTTAGGTACGTCGATATCATACATTCTAAGATTCTAATTCTAAATTTAAAAAATATATTGTTCAAACAAAAGCAACAAAGTTTTTCAACAAAATTAATTCATTTTTGAACAATTATTATATTTACTAACGAACTAATCGACAACCTATTTTTTCAATTATTATATTTTATGGAACTGTTTCTGCTTGGAAGTCGTTCATTCTTGTATTTTTTCTTCTCTTTTTGTGACTTTTTGTTGAATGTTTGTCATATTCTCCTGGAAATAAATATTACTGGAGTTTTTTCCCAACACCAAACCGTTATTTTAACAAATCGACGCGTGTTTCGATCACCAAGTGATCATCTTCAAGATGAAGATCAAACTAATCATATGTTCTCACAAAGCTATCCTTATTTATTTTTGAGTGTCTTGAATTAATTTTACAATTTGCCTTATCAACTTGTCTTAAATTAATTTTACAATGTGTCCTTATGTCCAATCTGATAATTGAAATATTATAGGCTATATAAAATCAATTTCACATATTGCCGTATCTACTAGTATTAAATAAATTTTACAATGTGTCCTTATGTAATAGTTGGATAAATTTATAATTAAAATTAATTTCACAATATTGCCTTATCCACTTGTCTTAAATTATAATTTTACAATGTGTCCTTATGTAATAATCAGGTACATCTAATAAATAAAATATTATTTTAACAAGCTATATAGTATACTATTAGGTATTGGTCCACCATCGTTATTCATAATATTATTATGTTTACTTATTTCTACTCTCATAGGCATCTAGATTCCTGTTAAATTGTCTAATTGTCTAACTAATCTTAATGAAATGAAGTCTGTGGAATGGTTTTGTTGCAAAATATGATGGGCGACTGCTGATTTTTCATGTCTTACATATTTTAAGTGTGCTGAGTGTTCCTTATATCTTATTTTAATAGATAATTTTGTCTGTCCATAATATTTTGCATCGCAGTCCTTACATTTAATTTCGTAAATAACAGACTTTTTCGAATTCTCAACTTTGTCTTTTGGACTTCTTAAAAGGCTCTGTAGTGTATGACTTGTTTTGAGAACCACCTTCATATCTAGTTCCCAAGTTCTTCGTGTATCGTATATTCTCCTGGAAATAATTTGGTTCATCCATAAATTGCTTACCACCTGCCTCTCTGCCTCATAATCACATGAAACGAGCTGTCCTTTTATTGCATTGACTGCTGCTAAGATCTCTGTTATACAATACAAAACCTATTCAGTTCAGATCTCTTGTAAAAGTTTAATGTCCAGTATCCAATCTTGGCATATCCTACTGTTAATTGTCAACTAGCATCACAGTTCATCCTCATATTGTATCCAATAATCTGCCTTTGGTTTCACTAACCAAGTTGAGAAAAGCTTCAGATATCAGTACCAATCAATTCATGAAACAAAATTTGTAAAGAAGACTGAATATATATATTTGCTTTGGAATCAAATTGAACTTTCTGTTTAATACTCCATTTAAAGGGGCTATACTCGAATTTCATGTAAGACATTTGAACGTATCGTATATAATTTAGACGTATATTCAGTATCGTGCTAGTTGCATTAAGAAAAATTTCCATATTGCTAAAGGTGACATTATTCATTTGTTTTGCAAAAAATAGAATGTTCACTGATACGAGTGTGCTGTTTGGATATGTAACGAATACGTCTTTAGATTTACGTCTCGATGAGACATTCGCCATTGTATTTACCGTGCAGGTGTCAAGCAGTCTACTGTTATACGGTAACGTATTGCATGGGCGTGCAAAAAATATGAGTATGTATTTATAATTTCTTGTTTTTAGATCATGTTTATTGCAGCGTGCAACAAAAGTACATGTGAGGATAAAGAGTAAATGTACATAAGTTATATACTCGATTTTTAAGTACATTTCACGTTACAAATTAATAATAATAATAACAAATAATTGACACACAAGTTTTCATAAATATAATTTGGCTTTTTGTAAATGAGGAATTTATGTGTATTGACGAGTAGGTGGAACTGCCAGGTTTTAGCAATCGGTAACCAACCTGACACCTCGAACTTGGGGGATATATGGTCGAATTTTCTCACATCATAAGAAACACGAATGCAATTGTTTTGTATTTTTTGTAAGCGATTTACATCAGTTTGTATCAAAGCAGGTCCGTAGATGATTATATCGCAGTATGCTAATGTAGACAATATGAGGGTTTCGCAAAGTTTCAACTTCAATTTGGAAGTCATAATATCTCTATTTTGATAGAGTTGACGTAAGCTACTGTATGAGCTACGACTAAGTGAATTTCATATGTTTGTGAAATCTCAGATCAGCATCTAGCCATGAATCCAAGTTCTTGCTTTCTGTAATTGTTTGTAGTAAGTCTTGTCCAAGTTGGATTTCAATTCTTTTTTCAATTTCCCATCTTTTGTGTTTCGGGCCAAAAGGTATCAGCTGAGATTTTTTAGAATTCAATTTCAGGTTACCAGTTACTTGGAGGAAATCGATAATATAACTGAGTGTCATTTGCATAATGATGAACTGTGCAATGATCTATTATTTTATGTAAGTCAGATATATATAGAGAGAACAGATAGAGAGAACAAATTCACATTGAAGAACATTTTACAAACGTACATTCAATTAATTTAGGGTACAGTTCCCAAATTCATACAGGGTTCTCAAAAATGTACGCTGTGGATGCATGTTATTAATCAATTTGCTACTTTCTTTGTGCACTCACTGTTTCCGAATCAAAGAATGCAAAATACAAACTCTTCATTAAAGTTGTTTTATGTCGTACAAATACAAATTTACATGCGACACGTTAAACGTCTTCTGTCTTTTCCTGTAAAAGGAAGAAGTGGAGAAAGAGATGGGAAAAAGTATGCCCGATTTAGGACGCATCCTCACGACCTAAGGGAGAGGTTAGTTCAGAGTATCCTGCTATTGTAACAGGTACTTTTCGTAACAACAAGTTGACCCGGATATAACTGCAATTTTCTAAAGGTTCAAAACAAATTTCTTCGATATCTTTATATTGAAAAATATCATAAATGGCCTGGTTACAATTCAATACGAACATCTCCACTAAGAAAAGAATTCAAAATATTATCATTTGTACAAAGATGTAGTTTGACATCTCTAATATTTATTTATAAAATAACACTAGTCAACAAAATTTTAACTGTTTTTTGTCACATGAAAACTTATATCAAACTTTGAATCTACTAGGGTCACTAACCAATATTGTATCAATGAAAAAAAATTACATAACAGATTTTTGTCTTGACATCAAAGCATATATTTTGGTGAAAATTACAAAAATCAACTATACTCAGAGAAATTATTACTTACTGTACAATAAATATTTATGATTTTTGTGAAATCTGCTAGCATTCCTGGGCCCAATTTCCATTGATAACGCTTCTCTATTTAGTAAATGTCTTAATGGAATATCTTGTTCGTCACTCACAACACCCAAATCTAGATGAGAGTCAAACATACGTATGTTTTAGGACACATTACACCCCAAAGCTTTATCTGACACTATAAGTTTCTCTATTAGGTCTTTGTGTTTTCCGGTTTATGATTTCCTAGGAAATTTTGGACAACACTCACAAAACATTTCCAGGCGATTTTTTCCTGATCATTTAGTTCTCTTTCAGAGCTCTTATCCTTCATAAGTTGTCGTGATTGTTAGCCTACAAATATTCTCCCTTCAATTTTCGAGTCGCTAAGTTTGGGGAATGTCTCTTTCAGATATAAAAATCCACTGACATCTTTGCGCATAGCTTTTACAAATTTTTCCATCAGACCGAGTGCAACGGTGGTAAAAGTATGTCATCAGGGTGAACTGAAGGCTTATTTTTAACATTTTTACGGCCTGGAGTAACGGCCGATTTCATAAAGAAACATAAAGGTTACTTTAACTTTAAATGATACTTTAATAAATATTTTTGATTTCATAACCAAGTTAAAGTGTCCTTTAAGCCAAAAACGTCCTTCAAAGTTAAAGTGTCGATTTCTCTACTTCAACTCGCTAAAGTGTCATTTAACTACAACATAACCTCAATTTTAATAATTGTTATTTGTTGTGCTACTCGCTACGTTTGCTAGTTTTGTGTTCGTTTAGCCATAATAATCATAAAAATATGAATAATTTTGAAACGTCTAGCTCAAGTTCATCTGATGAAGAATTTATTTATACTAGAAGACCAAAAGTGTATAGGAAAAGAACAGACTGCTTCGAAAAATATGATGAGCTTGACTTTTACCAACGTTTTCGCTTAAAAAAACAAACTGTTTTGTATCTACTAGATGAAATAAAAGAACAAATTCAGTTACCTACTAATAAGTAAGTTGTAAAATTTGTATTATTAACAGAATTATAAAAAAATTTATTTATTTTTTAGAGGTGGGTGCATTACACCATTACAACAATTATTGTTGACTTTAAGATTCTACGCATCAGGAAATATGCAAATAATCGTATCAGATTTTATGGGAGTGTCTAGAAGTTCAGCTAGCAGGATTATCAAAAAGGTGTCTATTGCTATTGCCTCACTAGCCCGACAACACATTCGCATGTATGAAAATAAAAGGGAATTGGAAGAAGCAGTTGAAAAATTTTATGAAATAGCTTCATTTCCCAAGACCATTGGAGCAATTGATTGCACATTAGTTAAAATTGATTCTCCCGGTGGAAATGATGCAGAAATATTCAGATGTAGAAAATCTTATTTTGCATTAAATGTTCAGACAGTAAGCGATGCTAAATTGAAAATAAGAGATATTGTTGTGAGATGGCCAGGATCGGTGCATGACCAAACAATTTTTAATAATAGCAGTTTAAAGCAAAAATTTGAAAATGGTGTATTTGGTCAGTATATGCTAATTGGTGACAGTGGATATTCTCTAAAGCCATATCTTATGACTAAGTTACAACAAACTAGAACACCTGCTGAAAATTTATACAATGAGTCTATAATAAGGACTCGAAATGTAGTAGAGCGTCAATACGGTTTATGGAAAAGACGATTTCCCGTTTTGAGGTTTGGCATGAGACTAAAACTAGAAACCACAATGGCAGTAATAGTCGCAACTGCAGTTCTTCATAACATTGCCATTGATATGAATGATAACTTTACTGAAGAAGATGAAATAGAGGAAGACGATGAGGATGTATTACCCCCCATGGAAAATAATCCAAATATAGCAGAAAATATAAGGAATTTGATAATTAATGAACATTTTGCTAGATTGTAAATACTAATAATAATTAAAAATCAGTTTTATGAAACATTTAATTTATTTAATTGTTTTTCTTTTAATTTGATTTCTAAATCCAATAAAGTCATTTTTTTTAAATGTTCTTCTTCTTCTCTCTCCCTTCTCCTTGATCTCTCCTTCTCCTCTGCTTCTACCGTTTTTTCAAGAAGCTCCTTTTTCTTTTTATAATAATCTTCTTTTGCATTATATAACGGGTTTATTTTGGTTGGGTGTAGTTTTCCGTTGGCTTTTCTTTTTAAATTATTAGGTGCATAACTACTCCAATCGATTTTTTTCTTAATATGCGTTTGCTGGGAACAGACAAGAGTTATATAATAAAAATTACAACTGTACCACACACAATTCAAAACTCACTTTTTTACTAGACATGCTCCCTGAGGGTGTCACTGATGTAGGAGGTGATATCTGGTTCTCCTCCAATACAATTTCTTCAGTAAATTCAGGTACTATCTAAAAGCAAATGTACTATTACATTTTTTGAGGTCCTAACTTAAATATTAGCTTTAATCAGCATAACAAATTAAAAGGTTTGGGAAAAAAAGTTTTTGGCTTTCTACTTCTCCATCTTGATACAAAAAAAAATGTAGGTATCTTCGAAAGAAAGGAAGGAAGTAATCAATTTGAAAATAAGTAACTCTATACATAGATGTGTAGATCATGCGAAGAAACAATTTTCAGACACATACTGGAAGGAAGCCCTCCTGAAACAGCTACTTTCATATGAACATTGAATTACACGACAGAAAAAAATTCTTTCGAAACAATACTGAACAATGAATACTGAATTATACAGAAGATACTTTGTAATGTAATTCAATGTTTATATGAAAATAGCTGTTTCAGGAGGACTTCCTTCCAGTTATTATCTGAAAGATGTTTCTTTGCATGATGTACACATCCATGTATAGAGTTACTTATTTTCAAATTGATTACTTCTTTCCTTTCTTTGGAAGATTCCCACATAATTTTTGTATCAAGAAGAAGTAGTAGAAAGCCAAAAAGTTTCTTTCCCAAAAATTAATCACTCCTAAAAATATAAACCCTTCAATTCAAAATAAAAGGTCTTTCCGAACTATGGATTAGTAGTGAAAAAAATCTATAACTTACTGATTGCGTAGAAATCTCTGACATTTCATCTTTGGCTTCTCCTGCTGCAATTATTGTCATTTCTGAATCCTGTAACAATATATTCAGAATAATTAATATTATACAAGTATGTTCCCAAGACAAAAAATAACAAATTTATCTTGACAACTATTAACAGGTTGCTAATATATTATCATTTAAAAAACGGTTTATTTACTTACAACATATTGTTGAGGATATTCTTTTAGAAGTTCTTCCTTTAAAACTGAAGATGATGCATCCATTCCAAGATCCTATAATACCACATACAATTAATATTTAATTTTATTGCCCTAACCAATACAGATAAAATCATGAAAGAAATAATGTTTTTAACCATTAACCAAATTTTAGTTTGGTAACTGTTAAAACAAAATGATTTGGTTATAAAAAAATGTAATTACATTTATGAAATCGCTATCCAAGCTGTTATTCAAACCCACCACCGTTTTCATATTTATTATATTTAGGGTTGCTTCTGTTACAGGATCTAAATCAATTTTTATTGCGGGACCACCCCCTGTTCCCGTCATATATGATTTTTGTTTCGCCACATCCTTTCTAGCTTTTGTTTTCAGATTATCAAATTTTGCTTTAATCTGAGATATACTTCTCACTTGTATATTTCTGGAGTTGAAGCTGGAAAGTACTTTGCGCCATGCCTCTTCCTAAAATCATATTTAAATTTATTAATATTGAGGTATCTAACTACATAGATATATATAGTTTTAATTTATTATTTCAAGCTCACACCCTTCACCCTTGATGAAGTAAAATTAGGGTTATGATTACATTAACATGTATTCTACAATAAATAAAATACACACAAAAAATTGCTTGTACTTGTAATACATACCTTTTCTGCATTCGTTACTTTATTAGTAGTTTTGCATTCTAAAATATGCTTGAATTTTTCAATTTCTTGTATTAAATTCATTTCTTCCTCCCGAGAAAAATTTGACGAGCGAACTTTCTTATTATTATTTACCATTTCCATTTCAGTCCAAATCAATCGTCCTCACAAATACAAATAACAAAAACATCAAACACCACAACTCTTAACCTTACTTATTCAAACACTGAACTTAAATACTCGTCAAATATGACAAATCTTGTCAAAATCCATGAATTCCAGGTTGACCAACATCTTAAAAATTACTTAAAAGATACTTTATGGAAAGGGCACTTTAATATTAATTATGAAACCAAATGACGGCAACAGCTACTTTAAAGGGGACTTTAGTGTAAAGTCTCCTTTCGGTAAAGTGGACTTTAGATATTGATTATGAAATCGGCCGTAAGTGACTCACGCTTGAGCCACATTTTATTTTATTAGTAACTGTTTCTGTGTCTGCTGTCCCATTCGCAAATAAAACAGCAAAATTTTGTGTAATAAACATATAGTCCAAGTAAATAATAAATAACTTTAAAATCGTCACAAATTTTCCAAGCGTGTTCACTTTATTTAATTTTGTCAAGAAGAAATCTCATATTTTCGTGAGTTTCTTTCATATCAGAACCATGAGCAACCGTTTCTGTTATGCAGCAACACTGCTTTCAAACTAGTTTTTGAGGAGTCAATGAACAGTCGCCAGTGACTTGGATCATATTCAAAATTCAATAAATTCATCACAACATAAATATTATTACAATGGACTTTAGGAAAGTAAGGTTTCATTTCATCGTCACAATGTCAAAAATGAGAAAGTTTCCTAAAAGGAGAAAGTAAATTCCAGTCCTTTAATCTAGATCCCAAAAGCTCAGCCTGTTTATTTAGACAAATTTAAATCACGTACTAAATCGTTTAAATCACTTTGTGTCAATAAGTGCGGTTCTTTTAAGTTTGCGGTTCATAACTTGGGTCACTATCTCCATATTCCTCATGCATGAACAAGTTCTGCCGGACTGGAATCACGACTTTCTGGTCGATTTGGAGGTTTTAGCACAAGCAGTTCGGCACTATCCAGGATGGGTCTGTTGGCCGAAGACAAGTTTGGATACTGGATAGTATGTCTGGACTTCGTTGTAATGCCTTTTATTTTTGTTTGACTCAAATAAAAGCCCAACCTAATAGGAGTCTCACACACGTTACACAACATTTATCTGGGACCCAGAATTTATCTTGATGCTGCACAGTAATCCAAAATATTCTTAAAAGCACTGTTGAATTAGTAGAACACTTTTGTTGCATATTTGCGATGTACCTAACGAAAATAAAATGTATGTTAGCTGATGCAATAGCTATACAGCCGCCTAAATAACGTATATTAAGTCAGAAATGAATATATAGCTGTCACAAAAAACTGGATGTGATTAAAACAAAATTATTGTGTATTTATAATGGGGGTAGACCAAAGTTCATGTGACAAAAACACTGTTGACCTGTGTAATTATTAATCTTATCCTTCCCGAAATCTCAGGCTTGATTCCGTTTCATGGTGACATAAAAACCTAAAAATAAAGAATAATGAGTAGGAAGATTTTTCTCTACATGCTTTTCGTTTAATGTCATTTGAAAAAATATTACTGGGAATAAAGAAAAAAATTAACACTTTTTTTTTGAAGAGTAATTTTTTTAGCTCCTGAATTCAACGAAAATCATCGCAATCGTTGAATAGAATTTTGCAAAGATCCAGGTTTGACTGTTTTCTGTTCAAACGACTCGGACTTATCTTGTAAGAACTGTTGTGTTCAGTAATGCATGCGTGATTCAGTCTAGCACCAGTGAGATGATGATGTGAAAATTGTCGATAAAAACCATAATATGATATATAACCAAGTGTGGATTCTACAAGATGGCACATCATATAGAATTGATACACGCATTGGAACAGAACAGTTAGTTACACCTTCGGACCATAATTCGCTACAAATATTCGAAATTCAGAAATTAATATCGTATACTACGTGTTGCAGAGATAAAATCAAAATTATTGATCCATAATAATAACAAACATTATAAAATTCTAATATTTATTGGATAATTTTTGACATTATTGGACATTTGTGGGAGATTGACAAGACGGGGTATCTATGTTCAGGAACTAACGGGAATTTTCGTTTGGAAAAATATTTATTTATTCAACTACAATAATGTAACATAATTTATCTCTTTCAGCGATGCGCTTTTGATGGCGTTTATGATTGTGAAGTGATGGCCCTTCAAGGTTCTCTTAATTTTTGGAAACAGGAAAAGTCACACGGAGCCATCTCTGGCGAACGTGGAGACTGGAGCGTGTTTTAAGTAGTTGGCCAAAAATTCACAAACAAGCAATGGAACTCGAGCTAGTGCATTATTGTAGTGCAAAAACCACGGATGATTTTGCCACAAATACGGGCGGTGATCGTTATCTTCAACGTCTTCATGGCCATCTTGGAAACGCTTACGTCACTCGTTAACTCCTGTTTCACTCAGATCAGACACTTTAGGCTTTATTTAATTTCTCACACAAAATTTTATACAAATTATTTGATTCATTTGTTTTAATAAGCTAAATTCGCCGTGCTCTGAAGAACAGGTTCTAACCTCAGCGGTTGCCACAGACAAAGTAGACAATGAATACAGATGAATATTTTATTATACTGCAGTAGCTTGTATACCGACTTGAAAAAAATTGGCAATGGGATTCTCAGAACCCGTGAAATCAAAATATTCCCGTTATTTTCTGAACCTACCTCATATCTTATGGGTTCATCACTAAAAATGGTTGTTTCGGTTATTACTTCAATGGGAATTCTTCTGAGGAATAGATACATATTCCAAAACACAACTGAAAAAATAATAGCACCCTCAATATTTCGACCTTATAAAAACAGTAATGTGAAAAATAACATTATTCATATTTCTTTGTAAACGCTGATGTTGCAGTTCTAATTAACAAGAAACGCCCATGCATTTTCTTATCTTACTCATTTACTTTAATAACGTTCTATGCGCACTGAATGTGTGTTCCAAATCATGAGAAAAATATGTAGCCGTTTCAAGGATAAATTCCTTGAATCACTTTTCATTAGCCACAAGAGTGATTTGATTCGTTTTTTATTGTATTGAAAAACGACTCCGTGATCTATCGATAATTATAGCGACAAAATGGAAATTACTTACCAACCTACCTACCTTTTTTGCTAACCTTTCCAATTCCTGTATTCAACTGTTTCTATGTGTCTGCTTAGACGATTTCACTTTTTTCTGTTACCAGAAAAAACCTGTTTCTTTCATCACGAAAGAAACAGGTTTTCGTAGTTGTATTATCACCCAAATCTGATCCTAATTTTTTGGTCAATCACTGTATAATCGAAAAATTGATAAAGGTAAAAATGGCAAATGCCAGGAGAAACACTAGAAAATGTATGTTGATAATCCACATATAAAATGGAAGAAAAAGATAAAAGAACTACTTCGATGATATAAAGTTATGAATGTTTGGTGGATAAATTGATGAAGCTTTATAATAGGGGAGCCCAAGCGGGGATTTCGGGATTTAGTGAAGCGCGGCTGATTAATATACAGGAGGATACCTTGTACCCGGTTGAATACCTCAACCAAATATAAATATTAGCCCCATATATAAGGCCGCCCGTGAAGGATAAAGCATCAGATTAGCAAAAAAAAATTGATCATCAGGAATTCTCGAGCGCATCAGATTAAGGTAGGGTGAGTTATTTACATGCTAAAAAGTGTATATTTCAGTAATCTGACAATTTATTACTATTACTCTCTTACTCCGTCCCCACTCTGAATTCTGTTGCCATGACGCTATCACAGCTGATCACAGAGACTCGTTCGTGATGAAGATGAAGATGATGATTATTTGCACATTATAATAATGGCCGCGAGTTTGCGTCAGATCGAAATCGTCAGATTATTGAATGAGAGTTTTTTTTTGTTGCACTCAACACCCCCTTAGAAAATCTGACGCTCTCGATAAAATTTTTTTCTTTTCACTTTCAACCCTTACGTACAACCACCCGCTTCATGCAAACGATCAAATTAACATACGAACATTATTAAAAATACGTAGGGCATTGATGCAATCAATATCTGACGTGCTCGAGTATGTCCATGCAACAGTATTTTTTACATATTTAAAAATCTACAGCCGCTTCCCCCACCGATCATCTAAGCTTTGCAACCTAATATGTCTCTATGAAGCTCGAGTAAATCCCCATTTTGCATCGTGGGCTCCCCTATTATTAATAATTTGTGTTACTCATTCGTAGGAAAAGTAGTTATTTCAGATGACAGTTTTTTCTCTTGATTTAATCTAACGAAAACAATGATGAACGCTTTTGTATTATCCCTAATAGACATAGACGCAAATACGCATGCAAAACATTATAAATATTTATTGTGATAAAAAATTGAAGACATTAGTGATATACTGGACACCATTAAATTCAACATCATTTGATTGAGTAGATTCTCCAAAGGATTGAAGTCTTGTAAACGCTATAATATTCTTGCGTGGTAGAAGCAGTTCAATTTTTTTTTAGTTGCCAGATATACAGTCAAAGGCCAAAAACAAACCTTATGAACGCAAGACGCGATGTAATACAAGAATACCAATAACTTTAGATGTTCATCTGATAAAAGCATTGGAAAAAACAATATACGACTGTTATAATAGCAATTACATTCCTTCAAATGAAATCACAAGGGAGAAATTGAATACTTCCAGCCATAACGTGACAAAACAACTCTTCAGAATTGGATAAAGAAACTAGGATTTAGATTTAAAATAATAAACAAACGTCAATAAGTTATGGAAAGCAGAAGAATAGTGGAATTGCGTGATAAATACTTTGAACAAATAACTAAATATAGACAAGAACAACGGCAAATTTTCTATTTGGACGAAACTTGGTATGACAATCACGAAACAGTTACGAAAGGGTGGACTGATGGTTCGAGAATGTGTACGTCTAACATGCCTGCAAACAAAGAATCGCGACTAATCATTGTGCATTGCGGAGGAAGTGAAGGATGGGTTCCGAATTCTTTGAAATTATGTGGAAAAAAATTTAGGGCTACAATGTTGACTATCATAAGAACATGGAAGCTAATATTTTCGAGGAATGGTTTGAAAACATTGATCCCAAATTTGGATGCGAACAGATTAATAGTTCTTGACAATGATTATTGTTAGGCCATTTGCAAACAAATGCCCAAGGTTTACCTGCAAAACATTTCACTACGCCCTAACTGAGTTTTCAGAATCTCGCTTAAATGCATGTCATTCACAAATAAACGAGGCGCCCTGTACGAAATACGCACCAATATAGAGTTTGCCAATTAGGGCTCAGAATGCCGCGAATCCGTAATTAGGCGATTCTGTCGATAAAACTATAATATTTTCAACACATGCAATGAGAAATGTACTTTTTCATACTATTAATATGGGAATGAACACATGAGATTCGGAGATATCTTTACGAGTGTTGAAATATGCCGAAGAAAAATTCTTTAAATGTCGAAATTGGAATCGAATTATGATGAGGCGAAAAAAAAAATCTAACGAACTAATTAGTTCCAATTGATTGATGTTTGTAGCAAATGAAAAAAAATATATAAATTCTTGGTTATATAACCTTAAGCTGAGAAAAGACCGAAACGTACGTTGATGTAATTACAAACGAATACATGGTGAAAATACTGAATTTTCCACAAAAACAATTGCATGTGTTGCATTTGATATTTACTTAGGTATAAATAAAAACCTTTATAGTTATTAGATGCACATCAAATTTTCGATTTTGTACCGGTAAACCTAGATTTTGCTTTTTATGAAAAACAAGAATCTGGAAAAACTGCAATACCATTTCCTAAAAGACCAATAGTGGCGTTAGGATTCTGAAGGATCCCGATTTGTACTGAATCTTGTTATTCAAAATTACATTATTTCTTTCACAATTACACTTGATATAATCCATTCACAAACAAGTATTTTATGTCACTAGTTCACTTGCGACATTTATTTACGACTAGCGATCCGCCCCGGCTCCGCACGGGTGCAATGCTGATAGTAAATGTAAATTCACACACCTGAAATTTAAGGGCATGGAGAAACACTCATGAAAAGGTAACTTTATTTTATGGACGCACTTTTTCCTCTTTGGCTGGCGCCCCAGTTGGAATATTCAAAACTCCTTTCTTATTGAACCTCTACCCCCAGGGAGGGCGCCCCAGTATTTGAAAACCCTTTTTTATTGCACATCTTCAACATAAAATGAACCTGCATGCAAAGTTTCAGCTTCCAAAAATCTACCGGTACGGACAAACAGTGATGGAAAGGTAATTTTCATATGTAAACGCACCCCTTCAATCCCCAGGGAAATCCCTAGTTGGATTATTGAAAAATTATTTCCTATTGCACTTCTACAACATATAACGAACTTACATACAAAATTTCAGCCTCCAAAAATATAGCGGTACGAAGAAACATTAATGAAAAGGTTAATTTCATATGTAAACCCACCCCTTTTATTCCCAGGGGGCTCCCCAGTTGCAATATTTAAAAACCTTTCTTATTGCACATCTACAACATAAAACGAACCTACACACAAAATTTCAGCCTCCGAAAATATAGCGGTACGGAGAAACAGTGATGAAAGGTAAGTTTCATATGAAAACGCGCCCCTTTTATCCTCAAGCCCCAGTTGAATTATTTAAAAATCATTTCTTATTGCACATCTGCAACATATAACGAACCTACATACAAAATTTCAGCCTCTGAAAATATAGCGGTACGGAGAAACATTGATGAAAAGTAATTTTCATATGTAAACGCGCCCCTCTTATCTCCAACGGGAGCGCCTCAGTTGGAATATTTGAAAATACTCTCTTAGTGCGCATCCATGACCTAAGAAGCACCAATATACCAAATTTTAGCTTCCTAGGACTTACCAGTACGGAGAAACAAAGATGAATGAGTGTGTGTTGTTAATTGAGTGACTTTCGCATTCATAAGTATAAAATATATATTGCTGGAAGGTTGAGAATTCAGTACTTGGCAACCTGTCAAAATAGACAAAAGCCTATGTATAGAGTTAATAATTTTAAAAATGATCTTTCTTCTTTTCTTTGGAAGATTCCCACATGTTTTGTATCAAGATGGAGTAGCAAAAAGCCAAAAACTTTCTTTTCCATAAAATTCAGTTTGTGACTTCTACCGCGCAAAAAAGGGTATGAACAAATGTCCAACTATTCGAGGAGATCTTTTCCGCTAGGTGGTGCAAGCTTCAACACAACACTAAGGAAAGTAATTGAGACATCAATATTTTTTTTATTCTACAGATATAGTGTGCTCCAAAATAACAATGAGCAAATGACTTTCCTTTTATCCAAGATGCGGTTTTCCCCTTAAATTTTCAAGCCTTAAGGGACCAACTTCTCTCGATAAAAAAATTATATTTTATGATTGATCATTCATTAATTTTTCATTGAATTTAAGCGTTAAAAAGCATCACTGATAAACAAAATACAATAAATATTTGATATATTTCACGATGAACAACCCGATTTCCGGAATGATACTTAGCAGAAACCAAAAATGCGAGAAAACATCTGACCACCAATTTTCATTTCAAAACAGATTTGCCTGTTCGCTTGTGTCATTTAGTATTGCAATCCACAAGTAGCTCGGATCAATACTCAGTAATTTTGATACGTTGTGGAAGTTGGAATAATTATCGTTTTGGTATCTCAGATAAGCTATTGATGATTCGGGTTACATTTTTGTTATTTTAGGTTCAGATTTAATTAACCTAGCTAAATAACATTTACTACGTTATTGTTCATTTAAGGATTTGTTTGTCAAACAGCGTCAGTTTACTTGAGAAGGGTTTAATAAACCGGAACCATAACAAAAAAAAATGTTAGTAGAAGTTAGGCAAAAGTTTTTTTTCTACGGATGCTATACAATGTACCACTTCTCTCATCGCTTTCATACGTTCAAAACGAAAGATGTGTCACGCAGTGAGAAATATCCGCCAATACAGTGAGAAATAATTTCTCACTGTTATCCCGATAACCCAAGTCAGTCATGAATTGTTACATGTCAGTTTGATATGACACGTTCTCCATGTTAACAACGCTACGCCGACGATTTGCGTGCAATATCCAAGTAGCCCATTGTCGGCGTTTCCATAATAACAAAACCGAAGCACTGCATAATTATTACTGTCAACTTATCCAACGAAAATAGTTTATTGTTGATTGTTATAGTATCGACAGTTCAGATTTATTAAATATTGAATATAATGGAATACAAATATTTAGAATTGAAAAATACACCTCCAGAACTTGTTCAGAAAGTAATAGATGTTTGCAATAATTTGCTACCAAGCACATCAAGAGTAAAATATTAAATCGCTTACAGAAATTTTATGGATTGGAAAATGAAAGCCAAGGTAAAGTCTTGTTCCGAAAATACCTTGTTATAGTTTATTTTGAAGACTTGTCAAGAAGATTGAAATTGAAATGGTCTCAGTACTCGATGTTGATATATCAAAATACGTAAAACTGCGTGCAGTTTTAAAACGCAAGTCTGAAAAATATGCTGCAAAACAGTCAAAAACATCAACTTCTGAAGAAATTCAACAATTTTTAAAAGATGCACCTGATGAAAAGTATTTGCTGATAAAGGTATGAATTGAAAATTTTTAAATTGTTATCTAAAAATGAATGTTTGGTTTTTATTTTAGGCTGCTTTAGCTATTGGCCTTACAGGGGCATGCCGTTATGATGAATTTCGAAAATTAAAAATTGATGACATGGAAGATCTTAATTCGACCCTTTTAATAAAATTAACTGATACTAAAACCAAGGTTCCTTGTGTATAAATGAATTTGACACCATGGCGAAAGAAATAGCGAAATTTTTGCAATAACTGAACCCTGAATTATATACTGGCCACTGTTTCTGAATGCCATCTGCGACTATTTTAGTTAATGGAGGGGCAAATCTTTTAACTTCAAATCCCCATGGGGGTTGGAAATCCAGCAATGTTGCTGAATCCATAGCTAACATAGCTAACTCCATAGCTAACAAAATGAAAATTTCAAACAGTATAGCCATTCAGCCTCCAGCGCCATTAGAACTTGAACACAACAATGCTGTGGAACCTCAGTACGTTTCCCCATCAACTACTGATGGAGCTTATTACTGGAGTTTTTTTCCCAACACCAAATCTTTATTTTTAACACCTCGACACGCGTTTCGATCACCAAGTGATCATCTTCAAGATGAAGATTAATGAGGAGGAAAATTAATCGAGGTGTCGAGGTGTTAAAAATAACGATTTGGTGTTGCGAAAAAACTCCAGCAATATTCTTTATTGAAAACATGTTGAAACGAAACGACTTACCAGGAATTACTTTACAAAATTGTTCAAATATAACTGTTAATTACTATTTTGAATAAAATATAAAAATGAATTAATAACGTACAAATATCATTATATATGTATTTTAATTTTTAATACTTGAAAACAACGCAACCGTAGAAAAAGTACAGTGTACAATGCGTGAGAAAATGACATATTTCTCACTCGCTTGTGAGAAATATGTCGTTTTCCTCACTTGTTGTACAATATACTAATTTCTCTGTCCTATATTTCATTCCCACACATTCATCTTTATGTACACCAGAAATATATCAGATGTCTGATAGGACATCGGAACTATAATTTTTTAGGTCTACATAATAATAAATAATATTTTTCACATTATGGGAGGTGAAAATACCCAAAGAAGGTCGATAAAAAACTTCTCCACCAAAATGACTTTCGTTCAATGAATAATTAAACTTATACCACTTCGTTCTCAATCAACGTTGCCATATTCCTACCTCTTTGCATGTTTATGAGTTAGGCAGTGATGTGATGACCCCTACTGTTTGTTTACTCTTAACACGAAGTAGTTGGGGAAAGTGATGAAATAGTTCAGAAATTGACTAATGTCAATGTAATGTGAAATAAATAATGACAGCGTACGCAGCGCCCTCTAGATGTTAATGAAAATTAATACGAAATTATGATTTCCCATGTCAAAAAAACTCCGTGTATCAAATTTCGTGGAAATAACTTAATTTTGGCATGAGTTATTTTCAAAAAGCGAACAAAAAATTTTAATTTCAACACCCTGTATCTCCGAAACGAAGCATTTTCAGACACAAGTTCATATAGACTTTTTTCTTAAAATTGTCTCAGGAATACGTCACTTCAATATTTTAATGCACTTATGTTACACCCTGTATAAGCATATATGTGTAAGTAAGCACATGTACTTGGGGTAAAATGAAAAAAATCTCAGTGAAAAATTACATGAATTTGCTAATCGGTTTTACCCACTCATGAATTTGATTTTCTATTCCTTTGGTTTTTCCGGGACTTCTGGGAAGATATACATTTATTTTAAAGCACAGTGTCAACTACTTCGAAGTATTTGGAACCATGTTCTTATTTGTCATCTAAATCTAAAGTTATAACTAACTTTAAAAAATTATCTCAATTGATTTGTTTTGTTGAATTTTCCAGATATATGTCACTTCAAAATAAATTCTGCTCATTTGATAATCTTGCTTTTAAAAAAAAATGGTATGAACTCATTTGGGTTCGAAGGATACACTTGTTCAGTTCTTTAGGTTATCACATCGATTAATTTCTTAGGAATAATTGTTATTGATGCTTTGTTGTCTAAAACAAATCACCTGTTCAGTGAAGTTATTGCTTGTGAAACTTTTCAGCTAAGATGAAAAGTGAAAAAGTAATTTTTTATTCCACATTCGTTTATATAAACCCTACCCATACATCATCAATTATAATATATAAATTGTCACAACTACGTGACAAATGTATTTCAGTATTCTAGGTGACAGAACGATATATCTATTTTCTCTTTGTTGTCGTAAAACTTTCAACAGGAATATTTTAGATATCTAATACCCAGTCTAATCTGCGATAAACAACTTCCATTTCTATCCCTGACTTTAACAATATTTTGTCATTTAAAGTTTCATGACAGAAACATATTTGAATATTGGCAACATTGTTAAATAAATAGAGATCATCGACTCTGCAGGCTTTGTTCCAACTTCTTTTTCCTCCTATTTTAAATTGTTTATACAGTTCGCAAAGACACGATTTATTAGACAATTAGGCTATTATTATAAATTACTCCCAGTACTTCGCTGAAACATTGATTATTCCGCTGAAAAAGTGATGGATTGTTTTACCCGCGATTTCATTAAAAATCATGAAATCATAAACAAAATGAAATTGGTGTCATTAGACGTTCTCTTGTCACTTTGCCTTTGATTTTTCATTCTGGTTAGGAGTATTCATCTGGTAATTACGGTGAAGTCAATAATATTCAACATGGAAAAAATTGGCATCTAATATTTCTATCCAATTATTAGTATTGATACGTTTCAGGACAATTTCAAGCCCAATTAAAGGTATCGGAAGACAAAAAACTTGTATCGCGACTTCCAGAGGTAATAATTATCTTATTATCGCAATTATTATTATTGATTTGTCTGTAAACATTACCTGATAACTGTTGGGCTTATTAACTGAATAGAATGCAATAAATAATTTATTATGCAGGGTATTTAAATTGCCACAGGAACTCGCAAGAACACAGTAGCGTATCGATATGATACTTTTCAAATAAAATAGAATTATCGTCTGATAGTCGATTAATTCCGTCAGCAAGCAATTTGTGTGCTCGGGATTCGATGAAATTGACAAAGGCCGTTTTTGTCTGGTGCTGATTGGGGGAGGTTCTAGTGGTGAGGGAGTTATCAAAGTGCTTGAAAAGATGGTAGTTGGTTGGCAAGATGTCTTGGGAGTATAATAGTGGATGGGGCAGAACTTCGTCTCTCGGACGGTGATTTGTGAAACATGCGGACGCGCATTGTCATGAAGCAAGATCTGGCCTCTTGTGTTGACCAGTGCCGACTGCTGCCGACGCAATTTTCGGTACGTTTCGTCGGTTTCCTCACAATGAGATTTTGCTGTGTTGGGTTGACCCGGTTACATCCGCTGACCACCATACAGTATCCATGGTCTTTTTTGGTGGGTTTTCGCCTTTGGGAAGTGCATGGATAGCTTATTGGTGTTCATCCACTATCCTAAACGTCTCCTGTTGTCGTTGTTCCTCTTTTTTTCGTCCCTGGTGATGCTTTGTTCCAAAGGATGTTTTTTTTTGTTGGGCGGTAGTTAAGATTAGACCTCGAAACGTGACAATTTTTGTCGAAGGTTCAAATCGTGGGGCACCCACTTTTCGAGCTTTTTGACCTGTCCAATACATTTTTAACCATCATAAACAGCATGAGAGCTGACGCCCAGTTCTTCCGCTTTCACTAGGGTCCTCAACTCCTCGTCCTGGATTACTGTAGGTCGACCAATTCAAGGATAAGATATCCGAAACGAAATTTCACGAATCAACGTTGAACATTATCATTGCTAAATTCCTGGTTAATTTTTCGGTATGTTTCGGCAGCGCTTTGGTTGATTTTAAATTCATAGAGAAAAATTGGTCGAAAATCGCCTAACTACATCATAGGCTGAAAAGAGAAAAATGAACAGCATCGAGAGTTCTAAATTCTCTAGCGATCGTCACACAATAGAATACATATTTAGTTAGATAGGGAGCTACAAAAACGCATGACATTTAAACGGACAAAACTTTTGAAACGACCCTGGCATAACCTTCAAATCATGAGGCTCGCATCAAAGTGTATTCTGTAAATATAAATGAAGCACTAAATTCCACTGAAAATATCCCAGAGGACATTGTGAATAGTACTAAAAAAATTATTCGCGAAGTGTTCACTTATTTAAGTTTTACGTTGATTGATGGCAAATAATTCTTAGTGTTCCCATTTGGAAATAGGATGCAATATAATATAATGATAAGTGAATATATTTTTGTGATGTTTTTCTCATAATCTCGTGTTTTTTCAGTATGAAATTCATTCGCGTGTCCGATGATTCTGAAAAAGATTTCTCCATTAAGGAAGAACCCTGGACCCTTTCAAAACTAAGTACAAAAATGTATATGTGGTGTTCGCCGAAAAAGGGTCGTGTACGAAAACAAGTTTTCGAGAATGGCGCGTTTCGCAGTGTATTACTACTATTAATAGGGTAGCCCAAGCGGGGATTTCGGGATTTACTAAAGCGCGGCAGATTAATATACAGGGGGATACCTTGTACCCGGTGAAGGATAAAGGATCAGATTACTAAAAAAAAATTGATCATCAGAAATTCTCGAGCGCATCAGATTAAGGTAGGGTGAGTTAATTACATGCTAAAAAGTGTATATTCCAGTAATCTGAGAATTTGAAAGTGCCGTTAAGAAAGGGGAGGGCAGCAAAGTTGTAAACAAATATCGTCATTTCGACATTCTCCAGTGTAGCTAACTTTTTTTATTTTGAAGGAAATAATTCAAGGATAACGAAAAATATATAATCTGACGATTTCCGCTAGCCGAAATAACAGAAATTCGTAGTTAAAGTTTAATGCGTACAGTTGTGTGATACCTATATTTCCCTCTCGAGTTTCTATTCCCCTTTCACTTTTTCTCTATTACTCTCTCACTCCGTCCCCACTCTGTATTCTCTTGCCATCACAGCTGATCACAGATACTCGTTCTTGGTGAAGATAAAGCTGATGATTAATTAATCAATTGATTATAAAAAATTTAATTTTTTGAGCATTTAAAAAAAATTACTTACTTATAAATACAAGTATGCTACTTAAAAAACATACACTTATTTATTTGCATGATATTTCCTGATCTTTTCAATTATCTAAGTTCAATGATATAAAAAAATATATTTTTGTCAGATTAGGCGAATCTCTCTAGATAATCGTTAGATTATGAGGCAGCACGTCTAGAACATAAAGATGAACCATATATATTTTAATCTGACGTCCTTGAGTAGTTCAAAATGGCGAATTTTTTTTTGCACATTATAATAATGGCCGCGAGTTTGCGTCAGATCGAAATCGTCAGATTATTGAAAGGGAGCTTTTTTTGTTGCACCTAATACCCCCTTAGAAAATTTGACGCGCTCGATTAAATTTTTTTTCTTTTTACTTTTAACCCTTACGTACAACCACCCGCATCATGCAAACGATCAGATTAACATACCAACATTATTAAAAATACGTAGGACATTGATGCTATCAATATCTGACGCGCTCGAGTATGTCCATGCAACAGTATTTTTTTACATATTCAAAAATGTATAGCCGCTTCCCCCACCGATGAAAAGGTATATATCATACACCATTTTTTTCTTCTTATCATCTAAGCTTTGCAACCTGATATGTCTTTATGACGCTCGAATAAATCCCCATTTCGCATCGTGGGCTCCCCTACTATATGTAGACGCCTTCACTGGGGTTTAAAGTCTTGATATCATTGGTCTGGGTATCTGTGACGTAATTCCTTCAATCTGCGATGTTTATTCTCGTGGTAGTTTGACGAGTCTGTGATTGGGCTACAAGGCAGCTGATTAAAGTAACCTTTTCTCAAGTTTTCCTTCCTGAGTTTTCTATCGTATCACCACAGATGTCTTCTTTCAATTTCCTAATTTTCGTGAGCATTTCATCGTAAATTATCAACTTTCATAAATTCTATGCGGTATGTAATTAAGATGAATCTTGCGCAAATTCTGGTTTATCTAAATATTACATCAAAAAATTTTGAAAGGAGTATGCTGAGTTTGAGTAGAATTTGAATAATACACAAGGGAATAGTTGTCGTGTCGTAGAACTTGAAGAATATGTCGTACCTGTACCTGAAGCTTTTTCAGTGAATGGTTCTGAGCTTACTATTACCAAATAAAGGTGTGAATAATTTTGTTTTCGCAAGTTTGACGAAGTTTACGTGAAAGAGCATGCTTTCAAGTGTCCGAAACCGTCGTTGAGTCAAAACTAATTTTCTGACACACTATGTATGTACATTTTTTCGGCGAACTCCACAATGTTGGAAATTATTGAAATTAGAAGAGTGCATTAAAATCATGTCCACTAGTTCTAAATATTGACTTTTATGTTTCCGCTGATACTTCATAGAAAAAAAAATAGGTAAGAACATTTTTGTTTGGGAAAGAAAGTTTTTAACTTTCTACCTAATCCATCATGATACAAAAAAAGATGAGGGAATCTTCCAAAGAAAGGAAGGAAGTAATCAATTTTGTATCAAACCGAGTTTGACTACTATTTCGTTATTACACAAAACTATCTCTGTATATTATTTCTACATTTTTCCTTTTATTCTCGTTAAGCTGCTGGCTGGAATTCTTCCAACAATGTCCTGAATGCTTCTACGACGGTAGGTTTTTATCCCATTGAAACGCGTTATTTATATATTTCTCCAACGAATCGCTTTAGCTTTCTAACGAATTGATTTATTTTGCCAGCGATCTTACTTTAAATATATAAACTTAGTATAATTTACGATATTCGCGTCTCCGATAAATAACTGCTATTTATCGGAAACTTGTTAAAAGGTGTCGATTTTCTTTTGGATTATTGTTGAAAGATGAAAGAATTGAATTCAAAATAGGTCTTCAGTCTGTCTTATCTGGAGAGAACTTTTTTCGTTGTCTGAACTTTCATGTATTTTTTTAAAATAATTTTCTGATATAACATATCACTAACCTACAGTGTGTCCCAGCTAAAACTTGTCACCTCTCTATATCTGCGAACTCGTGAAAAAATAATTGAAAATGGCTCAGACCCGTCTATTTTTATTTCAAGGGGGAACACTTTCACCAAATACTTCATCATTGTGTTGTCAACCCCCTCAATCCCCAGCACTCCTCACTTCAGAATTTTCAATGGACCCACTATACATTTTGAAGGGAATATTACAATTAATACTTGGAACAATCATGAAATACAAATCAAATCAGAGAACTGAGTTTATAAAAAAAAGAAATAAGAGAGAAAAAAAAAATCCCCTCAAAGGTGCTGCTTCGTTCTCTCCTGTTCATAAAAGAGGACATATATGCCTCATCACTCACAAGCTATTTTGGTGAAATTGGGAATACGTGTGAATCGTTGTATTCACTTCTGTCCTCACTATGTGGGTGTCTGCAATATGCTGTGTAATGCTTTGTAAGTAGTTCCACTATGATTTGAAAGTGCATATAGATTGTAACGACAAGGAGCCACATTGTCTGCTGTATAATTGCTCGTAACTAATTCATCTGAAGATGAAGATGAAGTGGGTTGTTCATATTCAAATATTTCAGCTAGAATTCTTTTGCTTTTCCGCTGTCGCTCAATTTTTCGTGATCTCCGTTAAGATCAGTTCAGGTCTCACAGTAATTCTGAGGTCTTCATGTAAACCTTCTAAAAGATATCTAAGGAAATCGTGGGCGTCTTGATGGGCAGAACCCATGAATCTAGATGTAAATCTTTGAATCTGACTTTTAAAATAGACTGTGTTAATTACTCTATCAGATGAGTCTTCTGACCTTTCCTTGATAACTTTTGCGAACGCTTTGATTAAAGCACCTTTCATAGTAGAAATACTAGTATTGATATCTTCCATGTATGTATCCTTTTTTAAATATTCCAGCAACCATCTCGTGTTTGATAAACATTGGATTACACTGTTCATGAATCAGGTGTTTTCAATATTTTTCAACCCATTAAACCCAAGAGTTCTGAGTGAAGAATGTATCGCCGATGCATTGTTGTAACTGTTAATACTACGTTTGCTACTACTTTATTCTTCTGAGTAAACACGGATACGATGATTCACCCCTTCATTGGATCGGTGAGATAAGGAATTTGAAGCAAAACTGTTCAAGACTGAATTGGATATCAGTTCTTTTGGGGACTGTGAGGGCTCAGCCAGAGGACTAAACTCAGCCTCATTTAGAGTTCCCACTTCCTCTTCTGTCAAAGTTTGACCGTATTCTGTCTGTCTGTTGGAGCGATTCAAGAGGAAAGTTTATGTGTAAAATGTAATATTGATTTGTGTGAATTGGTTGAAATATGATGTTATCCTTGAGAAGTCGAAGCGGTTTCGCTGGTGCTATCCGGAAAGTTTGCATGGAAAACGCTGCCTAATCGTTTTCATATATGAAAAAACAATTCACCACATATTGTTCTTTTTTAATACGTCTACAAAAAGTTCGCGATGGCATATGGTTATCTTTCAAGGATGCTATATCCAATTAAATTTTCGAAATAATGGCCAGATATTATATTAGACAGATACGTTATTTCACGTAGTTGAATTATTAGCACTTTGAAGGTGAAAGTATAATTTTTTGTACCTTTAAGTGGATAGGAACTTTACTGTATCAAAATTAAAATCAACAGTTGTTTACACACTTTTTTTATTCCATCATTATTAGTTGAAACCTGATATTAGCTATGCAACAAATTGGGTTGATTTTAAATGAGTTTATCATCAACACTATAATAATAATATTAATCATTTATTTCATCAAGACAGTTACGAACCATATGGAAAAAGTCAGTTGCTTACATTTAAAATACAATAATACTAAAAAATTTATTTCACAGCCAATTGCCACGATAAATTTATTCAGTTTATAAAAACACTGTTCTGTCAAAAAGGATTTCAAATTATGTTTGAATGATCGTTTTGTCAAGCAGTTTTTCACATTCCAGGAGCCATAGGACTGGGAGATTATTGGTGGGTTATTTTCAAATTTTCCAAATGGAATTGAAAAGTCATTCAAATTAAAAAAAAAACAGATCAATCAATTTTAATTTTTAGTTCAGTCGTTATAATGATTCAGTAAAAATTCAACAATGGTCACATTCTAATCAATGGAAAATGTACCGAAATGTGCATTATTGGTGTTATGTCGAGTTGGGTTGAAGAATGCCAAGAATTGTTGAAAAAAAACTTGAAGAAATGTAAAAACGTCATTGATTTATTTAATCAATAATTGATGATTTGTTTGATTTTCTAGAGTTATTTCTCCATAAATGTTACCGACCGTGAATCTATCAGAGACAGATCTGGAAACTTTGGAATAAATTTTTTTTGTGTGTATTTGTCTACAAAAATTGTGTTGATATCTTCAAGTGACATTTCTCATTGTTCATTTTTTCAATACCAACATAAAAAACTTTCTTTTCATTAACTCGACATTTTATCACCAAAAACGAATCTCTACTAAAAAATATACCTCTTTCAATTTAGATTAATCACTATTCTTCCTAGTGGAATGAAGAACTGAAATAAGAATACGATAATCATTCGAGGTGAAAATAGTTTTCAACTCTCTGTAGCCAGCAACAATTATTAGAACAATAGACGAAATAAAAAAATCCCACAATCGTATCACGAACTATGCGAAGCTAACCTTATAGATATCACATTAATTACCCGATTAAGGTAAACGTGGTTTAACATATTTGTTCGTTAAGTACTACATGGGAATGAATTCTTCGAGAAACAAAGATAGCTAGAATGTATTAGCAATTAGTTGATTTGCCATAACGGTCGAAATAGTCGGTAATATGGGGGTTACAGGTTATGTTCTTACGAGCACAATGCTTATTTGAAAGATGACTTTGTAGATTTAAAAATCGCTAAGTTCCCCTATTCACGGGGGGTTTTATATTTCCGGATGAATTGTGGGAACTTGCATCAGTAAACTTGCCTTACAAAGTTGCCGGAAATAAAAGTAATGGGCCAATGAATCTTTTTTCAAATATATGGTATCGAAAGGAAGGTTATAAAATATGTAAGGCTGACGATGGTGATATTTATATACGAAAATTTTGAAAAATGTTTATTACATACACGCCTCCTTTCAAGTTTAATTTTAATTTTTTTTTTCAACTATAAAATATTCTATTATTTTTCATCTTTCATTGGAATTAAATGCAACTTCATTAAAAAATTACTGTAAATAGCTGAGGTATTGGACACATGCCATATGTTTATGGGTGAAAAGTAACCATTTATTTTGACTACTGCGTATGCAAAATATTTCAGGATACGGTAGCTTTAGAGAGTGATAGAAACAATAAAAATTCAAACACCAGTCGGCACGCTCCAAGAACATATATGTGACGTCAGAAGAGTTGTCAGATGGTAGCCGGTCGGTTCGACGTGGGTGCTTTGTTCACTCACTCAAATCGGCTTCCTTGTTGGTCTATGGTTCAAGCCCCAGGCTGAACGATCGATTTTACTTGCTACCGTGTTAGGAATCACACGTTAAAAGGTAAGACCTCGTTAGTCGCACAAGTTTAGACTTCTGAGGGTTGTTAACGGAAAAACATACAGATATAACAGATGTGATGTGGGGGTATTTCCAAGTGTGGACTTTTGAATACATTCAAACTTGGAAGGGCTTCAAAATCTGAAGTGTGTCGGTTTCTGTCAGTCCATAATATCATGCTCTAGAGTTAGACTGTTCTACCGCCAAATGGGGAACCACTTTCTGTCTATTTTGATTTGAGCATCAATGGTATGACAATAATATGATTCCGACGTGTAGCATATTTATGGTGATAAATAGTTAATTCTTTTTTGTTTTTATGCTGTACAGCAGTAATATTTATAAAAAAAACAGATGTCTGGTATCAAATATTCCAGATTTTGAATAAAGTAGATCGCTGGGGTAGTCGTAACCTTTCCTTAGGATATATCTGATAAATCTCTTCTGCATAACCTCAAGGGAATGTAGATGAGTTTTCGACTCGACACTCCACCCCAACCAATTATACCATATCTCAGATGGGCTCTAAGATCTTTTCTTTGTGAGTTTGATGACTTCCGTATTGGAGATTTTGATGTCATATTCTAGTAGCGACTTGTCATAACAACTGAATGGTATGTAATAGGTTTTCTCAAAGTTGATAGATAAGAGCCTCTGGTCGAACCACAATTTGATTTGATGAAGGTCATGTTCTAATTTCTGTTTCAAATTAAATCAGTTTTCATCTTCGCAAAACAGCACAGTATCTTCGGCGAAACTCAGAATGTTGGAGTTGATGTCTTGTAGGAAAAGGTTATTCGAGTAAATATTGAATAGGATTGGTCCTAACACCGTCCCCTGGGGCACACCACATGTAATAATTTCCTCTACACTTATATGATTGCCCACTTCAACCCTCGGCTCTCTGTTGTAAAGATAACTTCTGAAAAGATTATTTGCTATACCTCTAATTCCCATATCGTTCAGAAGATTCAATAAGATAGATTGGTCGACGATGTCGAAAGCTTTCTAAGGTCTACGAAAATAGCAATAGAAGGTTTCGATTCGTCCAAACATGAATAAATTTGCTGGGTTAGCTTTTTTATTGGGTCTTGAGTGGACATATTCTCTCTGAAGCCGTGTTGTGATTCTGACAACTGATGTTTTTCAAGAAACACATTCAATCTCTTTTGAATAACCTTCTCGAGAACTTTAGCAAGACTAGTTATGAGTGAGATTGGTCTATAGTTTGCTACATCGGTTTTTTCTCCACTTTCATATATAGGTGTTATAACAGCCATTTTGAGAGCTGAGGGAAAACATCCCTCCTCTATGACATATTCACTAGTTGTGTTGGTGGTTTCGATATATAATCAGACACCAGTTTCAGATATTCTGCTTTGATATCATCATAGCCAGGAGACATTTTATTTTTGAGTTGCGATATAATATATTTTATCTCGTTTAAAGTTGTAGGCTGCAAAAAAATGGGATGGTTACATACAGACACCAGTTTCAGATATTCTGCTTTGATATCATCATAGCCAGGAGACATTTTATTTTTGAGTTGCGATATAATATATTTTATCTCGTTTTCAGTTATAGGTTGCAGAAAAATGGAATGGTTACGTATACTCTTCCTTTCTGAATAGTCTGAATTTATATTTATATTTCGCGCCAAATCTCCACCTACAGAAATGAAATAATTGTTGAATCTATTTGCTATTTCAACCGGGTCCTTGACGAGTTCGTTATTTTTTGTTTCTATCAAGTTGATAGGTGTAAGATTTTGGTCGGTTAATATTTCATTAGCAGTTTGCCACATTTTTTTTGAATCATTACCAACATTTTCAATACAATTCCTATAGTATTCATTTTTTGTTTCCCTGATGATTTACATTCACAAAATTAGTATCATATGTTTCACATAATAGAAGAATATAACTAACGTGCTTGCTGGTTAGATTTTCATAATACTGTCAACAGTAATGTCTAAGACACACTAAACACTGATCGTCTGTCCGACTAGAGAGGAGGAGCCTACCTTCCGCTGACGTATACGTGAGAAAAAGAGGCCAGACAAACTGGCGCCGTTACGCGTTAGGTAACGAAGCGTTTTACCCTCCCATAAGATGTTATCACTTCAGAAATGATGAAAATAATAACAAATCGTATTTTCATGCGTTGTTTTTGCTTCTGGGTATTGTATTTTTCATATACCTATTTTTCAAAATTAAATATAGGTGATTATCTGAAGGAACAATTCGTTCAAGACAGTCTTTCCTTACCTACACAGTGGGTTTATGGACTGACACCTACAGAAAACAACTACTCCCCTGGCCAATACCGCTAAGGACTAAGGGCGTTGGATTATATCCAGCAGGTGTCGGTGCAGGACTCTTCACAGAAGTAATTCCTGATATGCTTTTGGCAATACAACTGCCGATTTTCAATTCAAACGGACACACTGGCAAATCGGTTTCGAGCTATTTGGCCTCTTGTCAGTTCAAGGTGGTGTCCTACGTCAATAATGAACAACAACAATGAAACTTTTTATGCAAAAATATATTCAATTTAATATATGAAAAGCAAATACTTGTAGGAGGAAATTGGAACGCCGCGGAGGGAGTATTTCGGTCATTATCAAATTTTCTGAACGATTATAATTTTTTGGAGTACCTAATGAAAATGTCAGTATGTATAAATGAAAGAATAAATGCTCTTTTCGATTTACATTGAGCATATGGGACATGGGTAGAGTTAAAATCACTAATGAATCAAGTATTTATTTTTCAATATCAAACAGATCTAACAACGTGCGAAGAAAGCTCTTGTCGGACCTTGCTGGAAAACAGTCGGGACTTTGGTGTATTTTATATAGGGTAGTCGCTAACGACCTGAAAGAAAATTAATGGTTCACTTCTTACATCAATTTAAATCAAAAACAGTTCAATTTCGAAGGTGTGCTACAGTTTGGTGAGAAAATGAGTTATTTTTTCACGGGAAACGTGTTTCAATAATTAACGTCTTTCATTTCAATAACCCTGCCATTTATATCAGTATGCATGATAGACATTTTAATTATATGAGTGGAGTTAATCGTTGACAAGGATTTTTCCCGCCTATAATTATTAATTTTTTAGTAGATGTCAAGATAATTTTAATGTTCAAAACACTAGTTTTTTCTTCGGGATAGCAAACTTGCTAAAATTCAGTGGCTGATCAGTTTTTTCAGTTGTTGGAAATACGAAGGAAAACGGTTTTATTGATTTCAGAGCTTTTATTAAGAACTGTTGACTTCCATATCTTTGACCCATTTTTTTGCACATCGAGAATTAGTTATTTGAACAAAAATGAAAGAAGTGAGATTCATAGAATGATTTATCCTAAAAATATGAGCGATAGCTCATTCGATTTGGAATCACCTATAGAAAAATGTTTTTGAAGGATTTTGGTACAGGTAAAAATTTGCAATTGTTATTAACAAAATAAGATTTTAAAAAAATGTTATTTAGTTTTTTGTTAATACTTCATATTTTGTTTATGTTTCACGGAAACTAGTGGACTACTTCGAGCGGTTTTTTCCAGCGCTATTTCCGGGCGGCAATTGCTGAATAAAAATCGCTACAGTGAATACCTGACAGTCTCCATTGGTTCATTGTCTGCATTCATTGTCTGTGGTGATAGTCAGTGTCCGCGACTTTCGAGCTATTTCCTGGCAGTCCGGGTTTCTGACTGGAGGGGAAATATTATTCCCTTGTCGTCCTCTAGTATTGTTCAAAGCAACCACCCAAGGAGATACGACGTGCACCCGTACCACCGAAAGAGGAACCAGGAAAAAATATTTTTTGTTTTATACAAAAAAATCAGATAATATGCAGACAAGTTTTTTACCTATTACCGATTGTCCATAAAATCGTTCGGTAAACTTGTGGCAATCGTTAAACCTTTGCTACAGAAAGATTGCTCCAGAAGAGTACCTATTAGCGTTGAGGAGAGGCTTACTGTTACATTGAGGTTAGTTCAAATTTATAAAATGTATTGATTACATATTTCTTCTAGCGGGAGACATGACCAACACATATCTTATGAGAAACTTGAAAATAAATAAAATCAAAATATATATTTGTAGTAAATACTCGCTTTTGTACCACAAACAAGGGTGATTTTCAACGCTACGAATTAAAGTTTACACTTCCTTGCTCGAATCGCAACTGAAAAACCAATCGGAAATAATGAAGAAAAGATAATTGAAACTTTCAATGTTTTTTACCACTTTTACTTCCATCAATTCGCTAGGAAACAGCCAACACTCTATTCGTTTACCTGGGTTTCTCCCTCTACTTGGTCGCTCTTGCCGACGACCGGTCGGTTGTAAAAAATCGCCGCTGTTAAAAATCGCTCTTTTTTTTAAATCTTATTTTGTTAATAACAATTGCAATTTTTTACCTGCACCAAAATCCTTCAAAAACATTTTTCTAGAGGTGATTCCGAATCGAATGAGCTATCGCTCATATTTTTAGGACCTATATCTCTATTTATTTCTATTTATTCTCATGTTTTTGAACTTGTTGATTAGACTAACAGTGTTGTTCTTTGAGTTAACAACTTCAATGCCGTCCAAGCCGATGCGGCCAAGACCATATCAGTCTTCCTATTGAGGAGAGCCTCTTTTGGCAATTTGCTACCAATTTAGACGTTGCTCGGTAGGAACCAAGACATTCCAACGCCGCTTGACTGCCCGAGAATATTTTTATTGAATTGTGTATGAGGTTGGATTCTACCAATATCTCCGCACACAATTCAATAGCACATATTTCCGCTTGAAATATTGTCGCGTAGGTTCCTAGGCAGGTTGATTATTTGTCCTGTGATGACAAGGCAATTGTGGTAAATTCCTAGTTGGAGATTTGTCTCTCTTTCATAGATACTTTAACTGGAGATGTTCAAGTGACTTGGCACATTCGATTCCACCAAGAGGGGTACATATCAGAAATACGCGACGAACTATGGCTGCTAATCGTTTTGAGGTTCAACTCAGTACACCCCGAACTGTTAAGAACTCTTTCATCTGGAAAACTGCGTGTATGTGGAATAAACTTCCTGAGAACGTTTTTCCAAATGAATTTAATCTTCAGCGGTTCAAATGCAACGTGCCTACTTTCGCACAGGCACCGCTCTTAGAGCGCCTTAAATATGTTCCCTGTAGTGCTTGTATTGTGCCCTTAAAAAAATACTGCGTTTTCTAGAAGACGCCAACTCAATTGGTGGAACGCGGGTCGAGAGGAATGTTGCAGTTTTTTTGTTTGAAAAAGTATTGTTTTGGACTTCAAATGTATTTACCGTCGTACAGAAGCAAACGCTTTGTACGGTATTTACTGTTTCACCTGTATAAATAGCTATATAGTATTTTAGAAAATGACTTGACTCATTCTTGCATAATGAGGCTACGACTATTTTACTAGACAAATCAGAATTTTCCATTTGTAAGGGTGACATCGTTATCCATGTACGTGTTCAGTGTTATTGGCCAACTTACTCTCCTAATCGAGTATAATAAAAAATATTAGAAAGTCTGGCAGAAACACCTACGCGCCGGCAAAAACTCATTTCAATGCATGCTTTTATATTACAAAATATAATTGACAGTATACGTAAACTAAGCTATTGTAGAAGTGATACTAACGACATAGTAACCTTACAACTGGCTGGAAAATCTTATCAATCTGCGATTGTAGATAAATAATACTGACCAATTTAAAACGATAATAATATTATTATCGTTTTAAATTGGTCAGTAGTTTCTCGTTTAGAAATATCAGGCTCAACAGCTCTTGACTCTCCATGTTTCTCGATTGCGTTATTCCAAATTAACATACGCAGGTCGGCTGTTGATCTTTGTTTTCTAAAACCATATTGATGATGGCTCAAGATGTTGAAGTCTCCCATATATTTGAGGATATGGTGGTTTACAGCTTTCTCTATGATTTTTGATATCAATGATTGCAAAGCGACTAGTCTATAGCTAAGAGTTTTCTTGCCTTTTTGGGAATATGCTGAACACGAGAAATATTTCAACCAGAAAAAAATTCCTTTTCTTGCAAGACAGGTTGAAAAGTCTGCAAAATAGTGTAGCGAGTTTATTTGCGCAGTTTTTAAATATGATGACGGGTACTTCATCAGGACCAGACGCCTGGTTGATATTGAGCTGTTTCAAAATTTGCCTGACCAGACGCTGTCAAAAAGTAATTTCCGACATTGTGGATTGTAGTGTGAGAATAGTAGGTAGTGCCTTTCCCAGGTACCTAATCGACTGTGGAGTGGAACGCAAATCGTTGAATTGGCAGATTTTCTTTTTCTGTGGCTGTTGTGTTAGTGGTGGAATTGTGGATTTTGTAAAGTTCTGATTAACAGCTTCAGCTACCGACCAGAAGGACCTAGACCCGTTAGTATTGGCAAGCAATTTACTCCTAATTCTCTGATTGTGAAGTTCTTTGCTTTCATTTTTCCGGAGTTCGGAGCTGTTGCGAGTATTAATTAACCTGGTTTGCCGTCAAAAAGTCATTTCATTGAAAAAGGAATATATATGGATCCATGGACGGTAGAATAACTTCGGTGACTTCAGAAGCACAAGTTGATGGATCTTTAGAACTGAAACAAACATCTAGTCAGGGGAAATTTCGAAAATAGTTTTTTGAAGATCCTTCTATTCAGCTGATCTGTAATACCAAACTTTGCGCGGCTTAGATTGTTCCCAACAATTATCGGTAATTTACCAACACTGAAATGAGTCTGTGGTCAGAAGATCCCAATGGAAACCTTACGGTGACTGTGTGAATTTTTGAATTGGTTGTTAGGTATAGATCCAGAAGACTAGCATAGTTTCCATCACGGTCAGGAATCCTGGTCGGCTCATTTATATGATATGATTTTGAGCCACATAACATCAAATTTCGGGGTTTCAGCATTTTCTCCCGTTGGCAGGAGAGATCGCTTCTGATAAAAAGAGATATTCCAATGAATCGAGAGTGGAAATCATATCCGAGATATAGATAATGGACGAGGTTTGTTGAAGCACTGACTTTGGTTTCTGTGAGTGCAAGAATATGAGGACTACTCGATTGCAGATGTTGGTGCACCGAGTTCATATTTGAGTTGAGTCCTCTGATGTTGCAGAAATCGATTTTGAAGTTGCTAGTGGGCCTCTTAGCAACTGAAGTTACCATGCCATTTCCCTGTGGACTGATGTTAGTAAGACCCTGCTGACTGTCAAGTAATAGTGGTTTTCGAATAGCTTCTGCAGGATGATGCCCCTGAATCAGCTTCCACCGGAAGATCCGATTGGGGAGCTATTTTACCTCCGGAGTATTTTGACCCTAGGAGCGCCATCATGCATTTTTCATTATAGTGCAAGCGGCACTATTTTTATTTTAAGTCATCTACGCTATTCCAAATTGAACGACACCTGGTTGTTCGATTATTTTTGAGTTTGTCGTATTCAGATAGACAGACAGACGTAGCGTCACTAAATGCATTCTCTATATTTTCGAATAGTTTTTGAAGAAGAATTGTTTTTGTTGAGGTATAATCGTTAAATATATTCCGATATTTTGTAATATTCTTTATGACAAAATATGGATTTCACAATCATCTATTTCTCCTCGTAAAAATAAAAAATTGTCGAATCACTCTCACTTATCATGACATTGAGTGACTAATTTACATCAACAATTTTCAATGCAGCATGAGTTAGCTCGGGAAAAATAAGCAGTACATCGAGTGGTTTATTTTTGGTGAGCTACTTGATAACGGAGAGTAATTGACGCACATTAGACAGCCAACTCATTTCGATATCGCAAACGAGAAATGAAACGATATAATATCCGCCATTATCATTGCAGATCGAGCCGAGTTGCAACTTTGGGTACTATGCAGTGGCGTTCATTATATTTTCGTGCTTTGCACTCAAAATGTGTGATTTTTCTGGCCCAGCCATTCAATGAAGGATTTATATTGGTGGTGAATCCTTTTAAAATATATAAGTTAGTTAATCAGTTCATAATTGGTTATGCAATTATATTTGACATATATAACTCTTATGTTTATATCCTTGAGGAATTAATTTTATTGAAAAAACAACTGCTAATTGATTATGACAAAGTTAGATAACTACCTCATTCTGGCAAATTGTTTAAGTTCTGTTTATCAACTTTTGTGAGTCACTGTACATTGAAAGCTTTATCAAAATTCCTATTTTATCGCTCTTAACCTGACTGACTATTCGTACGGCTTGATAACTATCTCCATAATTTTCACGGAAATGTTGAAATTGTAATTGTTGATTGATGTACAGAATTCGTTACATCATGCGAATTTACAGTGTGAAAAATATTACCCTCGGCAGTTTTTTTTGCTTGAGTATGTTTCTCATAAATATTGCCACAATATAGTTATACGAGTATATTTCATTAGCGATTGAGAATGTATGTATTCGAACATAACAAATGACAATTCATTCATTCAACCATGTCGTTTTCGAAATATTAGTAGGGGTGAGTGGCGGGGGAGTCACCGCTGGAGCTGAAACTCGGTGGGGCGATTGATATATGACGATATGTATAATATTACAGTGTGACCAGATATTATGACCTCGTAATTATTGAGGTATCAATCAATGAAGTTCACAATATCACATTTATTAATATTCCAAGCTATGATTGATGGTGCTTCAAATTTGGCAATACCGCTCACGATAGAGATACACAAGATACGCTTACCATTCATGCACTGTCATGTCTTTCTACTAGATTTTTTGGATAAATTAAATAAATATCTACTTTCTTTAATCGATATTATGAAAAACTATATATTGTCTGTTTATTTATGCACTAGTGTGTTCGAAATTCCGAGATATCCAAACCAAATGTTTTGAACATTCCGGCTTATTATATAGGGTAAGTTGGCAACTTTACTTTCCACAATTGAACTTCTCTCATTATAATATTTCATAACCCGAATTGCCTTAGGGTTGTGCGATGAAATTGCAGGGGTGAAAAAATGATTGACTAATTATCTCGTGGTTTTAGGTTAGAAAGAGTTCTATGATTTCTATGATTACGAAATTCAAAGGTGGAAGAGGAAAGCACAAAATTGAACTAATCAAAATGATTATTGGATTCGCGAATCTCGTGCCCTGAGAAGACGTAACAAACAAAGAATGACTACCTTAGGTTAGACTTAAACGATGTTAACGTCTCAGCCAAGTGTATGCCGCAAAGTGCAATGCTTTTTTGTTTTATGGGCTGGATCAAAACCCGAAAAAACAGTTCATCTTATTCTAACCGTGAGAATATTTAGAGTTATCATACAGACAGATGTTTCAGCCTATTGGGCATCGTTAGTACCGGGCAGGCGGTCCTCGATTGAAGACAAAATGTGAATAATCAAGAAAGGTTCTTGATAAAAATAACTGCGTAAACGCAAGCGAGACTTAAGTGGAACCACCTATTGGTGGTTCCACTTCAACTCCGTCAACTTGCCAAGATTTTATGTCAGTGTTGGTGGTTTGACCAATCAACCGACAACTGCGCTAGCAGAAATTTGGGAAGCTATCCTGGAATGCCATCGGAAAACTAATCCACATGTTTCTAGAAATGATATGCAATCTAAAATGGTTAATGCAGTCAAGCTCCTGGAAAAAAATTCCATTCAAAAGATAAATAGGTATATCTATTTATCTTTTGATTTTCAACTTACCCCTTGCCTCTCATGTAGACCTACGACTTTGTAGATACGTGTGGCAGATACCCGACGGAAAAAACAACAACTAACCCAGCTAATGCCGCGCAGAAAGCTGAAGTAAAACCATCAGACACTTCTTGCGCAACGTCTTTGATTTGGAAGATTCGTCGCAAGTTATTTCCCACTATGAAAAGCAGAAATTAATTTCATTTGGTCGATACAACCGACCGATAGACCAGTTTCGTGGCACAGTGGAAATCCCACTGAATAAACTGCAGAATGAGTTCAAGACTAGAACTAGAATTATATTTGTTTGGTCGTGATACTCAACACAGTTCACTCCGTTCTGAAGAGACCATGCCCGGTACTGATGATGGGGCAAGTACCCCGAAACCGTGATGAAAAGTCATCATCTTCATGAGGAAGATTAATCTTTCTCTTTCTCTGATTATCTTTAAGAGGAAGAGTAATCTTTCTCTTTCTCTGATCATCTTCAAGAGAAAGATTAATCTTTGTCTTGAAGATGATCACTTGGTGATGGAAACACGTGTCGAGGTGTTAAAAATGAGGGTTAGGTGTTGGGCTAAAACTCCAGTAATATTCATTACTACACCAAAAGTTCCAAACAATGCATCACAAGAACATTCGGGTAGGAAACTCCGTATGCTTTCAATAACATAATAATTGCATTTTTACAATAACAAAAATGTTTCGTTTATCGTTCAAACAGACATTATGAAAAGTTATTGAAAAGAATGATGATGAGAGATATTGACAAATGTTTACTAGCAGAAAAGATTGAAATTCTTACAATTTTAAGATTATATAAGCCTGCAGTCCGGACAATTATATTATTTTATTGGAGGGGCGCAATTGCAGGCTCTTGAGCTGTGGAATTTCCAACATAAATTCCACTAAAAGCTTATGGAATAAAATCTTAATTCTAAATTATTTCTAGCGACATAACAATGTTGATGTCATTCAACTTTTTAGTGCGGTTGCAGTGATTTCATTTGTCGTGAATTTGAGTTTCATAATCGAAAATATGTTGAAGAAGAGTATTTTTAGTTGAATTGGCATTTACTTGATTATTTGGCTTTCCTTAAATAGGCCAGTGAAAGAATTACAATAATGAAGACAAAATACTGAAAAAATACTTGAATTGTCTTTGAAATGGAAAGGTTTTAATATGTTGAAATATCACAAGCTACTCTATGACCTTTCACTGATCTATTAGATTGATCATTCCAGTCTGCTATTACAATTGTTTCAGACTAGAACATATTTCAACGTAGATGTTTCTTGCTGCTAGTAGGGCTATGAATTACAAAAGTTATCGCAACATAGCAAAATTTCACCAATAACTCTTTGAAGTAAGTGTAGGTAGAGGGTCAGCAGCGCATCAATTGTATGTGTATTAAAAACTTGAGCAGCGCTAGGTTTCCATAGGTGTTTTCAAGCAGATATGGTATAGCAAGACAGTGGCCTTGGATCGGTTCCTTGCGGTTCATCGATTGTGATTTTTCAAATGCAATTTGTATGCGTGAGAAATGCAAGTCGTATTCTAACAATTCATACTGTCACGAAACATATCCTTATAAGAATCCCTCCGAATGCATAATTCCAAGGCCTTCCCTCACGTGCTCACATGTTCATAATCGTAGAGTGCCAAGCAGTCTCGCGCTTTCGACGGAACCGTCGACCAACCGGTGGAAGTGGGGGACGTGGCCCGGAGAGTCGGTTTGTTATTACATATTCATACTCGTAACGTTAACGTCACAAAACGATATCCAGTTAACATTTTGTGTGTGTATGTGAGAGCTACGATCGCCCCCTTTGAAATACCTATATCCGCGGCGGCGGAGTTTCATAATTCTTTGAAACAATTGACAGTCGGCGGTGTCGAAGGATAACCGGTTTCATTGCTTATCTCGGTGATTGTTCAATGGATTATTCGTATCGTCCTTACGTTCGGTGAATTCCTCATCTGTCAGCTGGTCGTTGTTGTTTTATTTTTCTTTTTGATTGGGATGCCGTTTTGATCCGATCCGCGAGCGATATGGACTTTCAGAGACAATCTTATAATGGAGTACTTTTTTCCGGCTGGAAATACGCGCAGCAAGTGAATCTGGATAGTGGGGTAAGTTGGAGAAATGGGAATGAGTTATGATAACCAGAATGAGTGGTGGTGGGAAGGGGACATTATGACGAACGAATATGATAGTCATTGACTCTAGGCCTTGTATTGAAAACATCCAACTTGTAAATTAGGTTTAGAAAAAGACTTAGTTATCAAATCAATGAAACGTCAACTGAAGGACAAAATTTGAGACCCACCGCGGTATTTTTTCCTAATCGAAACTTTTAAAATTATTTTATTTACTTCATTAACAAATATCACTCTTTAAACATGTTTCAAAATTTCCATTTTATACTCTAACCTAGTACCTACTCGTCTACCTAAATAATGAATCTACTTGAAATGGCCAGGTATGAATTCTTTAACAATATCAATAAATGTTTCGAAAGTATACCTGTATATACCTAACTATTTTTACCTGCGAATGAACATATTCAATAATGGCGAATTATTCAATTCAGTTTGATCGTTCATAAGATGTTGAGAGTTTTTGAATTTGTTTATTTCCATACTCTCCAACTTTTCTTTTGGAAATGGAGGGGTTTGTATTCATGGTTGAACTCATGTCCCTCTGAGATTGAATGACTGGAACATATGGAATGTGTTTTTCCATTCTGAAAATTATATTTGTGTTCCTTTATGCGGGCTTTGAACGTTCTTCCAGTTTGACCTATATAAAACATCGGACATAACCCACACGATAATTTATACACTCCTAATTTTTTTGAAACTGAAAAGAATAACAAAGATAAAAGTTCAGTTTCAGAAAAATCAGGAGTGTATAAATTATCGTGTGGGTCATGTCCGATGTCAAACTGGAAGAACGTTCAAAGCCCGCATAAAGGAACACAAATATAGTTTTCAGAATGGAAAAATAAATGCCACATACCTATGCCAGTCATTTAATCTCAGAGGGACATGAGTACAACCATGAATACAAACCCCTCCATCTTATGAACGATCAAACTGAATTGAATAATTAGCCATTATTGAATCTGTTCATTTGCAGGTAAAAATAGTTAGGTACATTTTACAAGTATAGTTATATCTTAAGTATAAAGAGTTGTCTCTTGACTAGAGATCGACCGATATAAAAATTTTTGGCGATACGGATAATTCAGTTATCATAATTGGTCAATTATCCGTATTTTGATCATAATAAATTTGTTCGCACTTTACAGTTAACAATAAACGATTCTATTGATTGTTGAAGAGTGGTAATAGATGTTATTGCCAAAAAGATTTTTTCAATAACTCTATAAGTGTTTATGATGATCTTTGAAATCTTCTAGACCAAAGAAATATTCCAACCCAAGGAGAAAACTCACCAAAATATACACTGACAATGAAAGATGCAGATAACGTCGTCAAAAGACGAAAAAACACATACATAAAGAATACTTTTTTTTGCAAGGGAAAAGTTAGACAAAACATTAAATGCAGAAATATCTAAAAATTCCGTTCAGTGGTGAAACGACAATAAATTGGAATTTCCTCATTTATTCCGAAAAGTTTTTCCAGGGAACAAATTCCTTTTGAATATGGTAATATTTATGACTCAAAACGAAGCAGGCTAACTCTTAATAGGGCACATGCATATCTTATAGCAAAACTGACATCATTATTAATGAAATATTTTTGTATTTGTTTCATTTTGTCTATGTTTCATGAAAACTAGTGGACTACTTTAGCTTGATGACGTCATAAGAATTTTTGCAAAAAACGCGATATGAAACGGTAAAAGTGAGCGCTGTGTAGCCGTGCCTGACCATGGGGATAGCGAATCTAAGCCCGGTTACATACTTCGCGATTTTCGAGCGGTTTTTTCCGGCGCGGTTTCCGAGCGGAAATCACTGTAACAAATCGTTACAGTGAATACCTGACAGTCTCCATCGGTTCATTACCTGTATTCATTGGTCATTCATTTGGTCGGTCGGTAGCCAAGCGGTTCGGCGTGGGTGATTTGTTCACTCACTCGAATTGACTGCCGTGTTGGTCGGTGGTTCAAGCCCTAGTCTGAACGATCGATCTTCACTTGCTATCGTCCAACCCGTGTTAGGAATCACACGTTAAAAGGTAAGACCTCGTTAATCCCTAGCTCGCACAAGTTTCGACTTCTGAGGGTAGTCGTTCGTAGGGGTGCGACAGCTGGTTAACGGAAAAACAGATTTTTAAACAGATTGTCTGTGGTGATAGTCAGTGTCCGCGACTTTCGAGCGATTTCCTGGCAGTTCGGGTTTCTCGCTGGAGGGGAAATATTATTCCCTTGTCGTCCTCTAGGATAGTTCGCGCCTTCAAAGCAACCACCCAAGGAGGTACGACGTGCACCCGTACCACCGAAAGAGGAACCAGGAAGGAAGGTTTTTTGTTTTATACAAAAAAATCAGATAATATGCAGACAAGTTTTTTACTGATTGTCCATAAAGTCGTTCGATGAACTTGTAGCAATTGTTCAACCTTTGCTACAGAAAGATTGCACCAGAAGAGTACCATTAGCGTTGAGGAGAGGTTTACTGTTACATTGAGGTTAGTTCAACTTTATAAAATGTTGTATTGATCACATATTTCTTCTAGCGGGAGACATGACCAACACATATCTTATGAGAAACTTGGAAATACATAAAATCAAAATATATATTTGTAGCACATACTCGCTTTTGTACCACAAACAAGGTTGATTTTCAACGCTATGAATTCAAGTTTACACTTCCATGCTGGAATCGCAACTGAAAAACCGATCGGAAATAAAGAAGAAAAGATAATTGAAATTTTCAATGTTTTTTACCACTTTTACTTCCATCAATTCGCTCGGAAACAGCTAACACTCTATTCGTCACCTGGGTTTTCTCCCTCTACTTGGTCGCTCTTGCCGACGACCGGTCGGTTGTAAAAAATCGCCGCTGTTAAAAATCGCCGCTGTTAAAAATCGCAAACACTGTGATGTTCCATTTAAACGCAGCTATTGGCATAAAAATAAAAAACCGCTCGGAAACCGCGCTGGAAAAAACCGTTCGGAAATCGCGAAATAGGTTAGGTTAAGTTAGGTCCTTCCACCGCAACCCGCACGGGTTTATTGTGGCTCGCGAACTTTGTCACCGGCCTGAGATTGCGGTGTAATGACTTCAAAATCGCGGCACTCGGAAAAAATTCCATATTTTCGTCAATTCTGCACGGATATTGATTATTCTTTTTTTAATCTTGTGTGACTCGTGAAAACATTTGCTATATTGATCATGGTGAATAATGAGTAATTATGGTAGTAACAAATGTGGTTATAAAAAGGATTTCAAAAACCCGAAGGATAAGTTTCACCACCGACTCAACATTCAGGCAGCTTTCCTGTATTCTCACAATGAAAGGCTACGTTGAAATCAGAAGGTATTTTTGGTTACAAATAAGGAGGGCAGCAAAATTACCAGTTGAATAGAGGTGTCGACCTTGCCGTAAGGCACGTTTCAGACGTACTGAAATTTAACCTCCGACTCAATTTTTAAAATTTCTTTTTTTTTAACTTTTGCATGTAAAAGTAAATGAACTAAACAGATACTTAGATATAAAAATGTTTCATTGCTTACATATTTATATAGCAGTCAATAATTAGTAAAAAATTACATACTTTGTTGGAAAAAATAAAAAAGTCGTTTTGAAGAAAATTCACTGATATAACCCCCTACCCCGCCCTGGGACATATCCTGGACATTAGTTTTAACCAAATTATTTTTCTTGTACAATTCATTTAAGTAAAGGGAAGTGTCAGACATTTTCGTGCAAAGTTCGATTTTGACGAAATACAAAATATTTGAAATATCGTTCATTTTAAATTCTTGATTGTTTACGTTTGGTCAAACTTTGGTCAGATTCAGATTTAAAATCTGTCAAAAATGGCTGTCATAAAAAGTTCCACAAATCTTGAATTTTTTTTGTGGCTACCTACAAAGAGAAAATTCGAAGTTTTTTATATTTTATTAACAATATTTCTAGTGTTTGAAAGTAAAACTATTTCAACACGTTATTTGTAATGGTTTTATCTACCGTACAGCATAGGTCATCCTGCTATTAATTTATTTTGTTTTTTTTTTTGGTAGCTTTCGTCACTTTTTCATTTTGAAGAAAAGGGTAGAATAATATCCTGCTTTTTTCACAATATTAGGCATGGGCAATTATTAGGTTATAGAGGTAATCCACAATCAAATTCAAGGTGAATCAAACAAGGATGAAATTTCGAGAGGAATTCCGGGAAGGAATGAAATATTTTTCTCTTACAGATGCAGTGAAATTTCATTTCATTCCAAAACTAGAGAGTAAAAATATTATTATATGTTAGATTTATATACCGTATCTGATATTATGTACCTCTTACCAGATTTTTTGTCGCACTGATTATGGAACTTTGATACAATCCTAATACAAGCACATTAATCGTTATTTTAAATTAAATTATCCTTTGAAGTATTGGTTGGGCAATAACGTAACGTTTCAATTTTTTTTCAACTTCCTGTTTCTCCGGAAATGACATTTCTATTTTCAGGTGAAACGACCCCTGTTAAGCTAGCAGAACCAATTTGAAATTCAACTCATTTTTAGTTCTTTTGGTTTTCATTTGAAAGAGAGAACCCACCGGTAATTTTACCTCATTGATTAAACCTGCTTTTATTTTGTCATTCATTTTTTTGCCCACATTTTTTCTCGTGGTTCCGGGTTTGTTGGTAGTCCTCTGCAAGTTTTTATGGCTGGCGGACGTTTCGCCTAGGACTTATGTAGACATTAAAAAATGCGTCCTCACATCAGATACTACATTCAATTTTTTTGAATTTTTGACACGGTTTTATTTCATGGTTGGTGATTAGAATCAAATGATTTCTTGAATTTTTGTCATAGTTTACAAAATTAAGGACTTTTTTATTTTCTTGTGATGCACTGTTTGGAACCTTTGGTGTAGTAATGAATACTTCTGGAGTTTTTTCCCAACACCAAACTGATCTAAATTGATCTTCCTCTTGAAGATGATCTCTTGTTGATCGAAACACGTGTCGAGGTGTTAGAATAACGGTTTGGTGAAAAACTCCAGTGAAATTCTTATTTTGATGAAAATTGAAATCTTAAAGTAATGAACTATAATGAATCGAACAAAGATGATATTTCTCAAGAAGTAAAAGTAATTTTAACAAAAAACATTTATAGTCTAATCAACAAGTTCAAAAACATGAAAAATAGTGATAAAAGTCCTAAAAATATGAGCGATAGCTTATTCGATTCGGAATCAATCTAGAAAAATGTTTTGAAGGATGTTGATGCAGGTAAACAATTGCAATTGTTATTAACAAAATAAGATTTTAAGAACTGTTAATAGNGTCAAATTAAAATTATAAATAATGGAGATAGAGTTTCGGGAGTCCGTACTTTCTTTTATTGGAAATTTCCTCCTCTTCAACGAGCTTTTTTCAAAATTGCTTAAATATTAATATTTTTTGAGTTATTAACGAAAAACTAAATACCATTTTTTTAATCTTATTTTGTTAATAACAATAGCAATGTTTTACATGCACCAAAATCCTTAAAAAACATTTTTCTAGAGGTGATTCCGAATCGAATGAGCTATCGCTCATATTTTTAGGACCTTTATCTCTATTTTTCATGTTTTTGAACTTGTTGATTAGACTATTATATTTATAAGTTGATTTGAAAATATGTATATAAATGATCTAACAATGACATTCCTACTGATTTTCGTTATGATGATCATTTAAAATCCACTTACGCATCTTATTTTATTTGTAATTTTAGTTTACAAATTTCTTGTGGATTTCATAATTCTGCTGACTCTTCCTTGAATTATTGTGATTGGCTTCCGAAGTACGTGTCAGTTGATACGTCAAGAAGAGTACTTCGACTACGCCACTGGAGATGACTCCCGCAGTTGCACTTGAAACGTTTGGAGATTATAATCGAAGAATACCACGGCAAAACCTGGAAACCAACCAAAACATTGACGCCACTATTAGAATTAAATTGACGCAACCATGCAACTAAAGTCACCATTTACAAAAAATGAATAATGACTTCAAAAATCAATATATCCTGTTTCAGATTGTTTCATAGTTGCGCGGGTTTTCGGACAAGTGTAAACCAATCCAAGCCAAGTTAATTTGAAAATAGATTTGTCTTGTCAGGAGAGTAAAATGAAAGTTATTTTAAATAACCTAATTAAATACATTTTACAACCACGTACTTCATATTTCCCGATCCGAATTCAGAATCAATAACTTTAATTTCTGTTGCGAAACAACATGGATAATCAAAAAAAGGATCAGAAAAATACAGAATCAGATTTTTCATAATTCATTAAAATATCAATAATTTAAACAAATATTTTTTCCAACTCTGGTGGTTGGTGTAGCTTCTTTTCTATTGATTGAATTGCCTTTGGCTTGTGCAGTTCAGCGCAGGTAGTCTGGCTTTATCAATATTAATTCCCTCTTTTAGAGAAACACAGCGTAAAAGTGTAAGGTCAGCTGAGGGACCCAAAGGACGTTTAGCCACATAGGAGGTATGCCGAATCCCGTGATTGGAACTACAAAGAGAAGTGTAGCCATACAGCTCTATGAACACAAAAGACATTATTACCTGCAGCATACCGACAAATCAGGAGTAGCGCATTATCCACTCATAGAAGGCATTTAAGCGATTGAAGAGAACCAAATGCTCGACTGAATTAAAAGCTACTACCCAATACTATATAGGCATGCGACAGAAATTCAAAAACACAGAAACAATTCTAATCTAAAATGAGAGAGTATTAACATCAATAAGGTCTAGCTACCAGCGCTAAATGGCACATGTAAGCTGTCATTTGATGCAATCAATAGGATCTAAGCTACGCCCACCACCAATAGAATAGAATCGGAAAGTCGAACCTTGAATGTAGTATCTGCTGTGAGGAGAACCAGAGCACTTCGTCCTTTGTCTCGTCGTTTTTGGTAATACCTACTGCAATCGTAGACGAAACGTAAGACATAAAAACCTGCATGAGAATGTACACTCTTTCAACAACATTTGGTTTCAGCAGAACGGCGCTACGTGCCACACAGCTCATGCCACTCTGGATATTCTACCGAGCAGTTGCGTGCATGGTCATCTATTTGAACATGTGAACTGGCCACCGAGGCTTTTTATTGTGGGGAGTTTTTTAAATCGCAGGCGTATGCGAATAAGATACAAACCACAGCGGTTCTCAAAGCCGACATAATCCATGCCATCGGTCAAATTCATCCTGATTTATGTGCCGGTCTCCGAAATGACCCTAGAAGACTATTCATTTTCTGTTTCGCTTCATGTTCTTCCACTTCTAAGTTATACGCAATATGTTGCCATGCATCTATCTGCTTTTTTGTTCCTTGAGAAGTGCTCCGGATGTTTGGCATTTCATAAAATCGGATATTTCTCATATTCATCCTATTATTTGAAGCACCTTTTCATTGTCCCACTCCATATTTTATAAAAGACTGCGCGAAAAACCTTCCCTGACCAAAACACCGTCCAAACTGAGCACGTGTTTCCTTTGATGTACCGACAAGCGACGGATAGTATTCGTGGAGGAAAGCGCATACGCACACAACATTTTTGAGTGGTACTGACTTCGTTTTCAGTAAGATACAATGATTAATTTTGAGTTATTGAACAAATATACTTCAGTAATCTGAAATTTTAACTGATTAATCGTGAAAATATTTTCAGGAAAGCTACACGAAAACGAACGTTTTGAATGATTACCTAATACAAAAAATTATATTGTTCACTTACATAGTATACTTAAACTAGCATGACGTCAATTTTCATGAATAATCAATTTTTGGAGATGATATGGAAATTGTTTTATCTGAGATTATCATTGTTAAACTTGTTATTCAGTATCTTACTAGATTCATATGTATGTATAGGTTATTGGGATGTAAGGGAAATGGAGTTTGAAACAGATCTTCCACTATGGATTGATGGTCATTTGGAGACTTTTTTTAAGGGGGTGAGTTAGAAATTTTTTATCGACCTTATAAAATTGCTTCTGTTTATAAAGTTAGACAAAACAAAATTTGTTTTTATGACAAACAATGACTTATTTTCAGAAGTAGTCTTCAATTACTTCGCAGCTTATTTTCTCCGAATAGTTCACTAAAATTAACGACCAGGTCAGTTTTTCCATTCTGAATGAAATTCACCTGCTCCAGTTGAAATTTCAAAATCTTTAAGATATGTTATCCAACATTTTTTTATGCTGTTGCAGGATTTTTCATTCAGGTCAACGCCAACTTCAAATGGTAAAATACGAATAAATTATTGCGTTACTTACTTGTTCAACTCATGAATAATTACACATTCATTCACTTATAACATTTATCGTCATGTTCAATACTGAAAAAGAAAAGCGTATCTATTTACAATCTCCTTCATAAAACATTATTAACCTGAGAAAAGTTGAGTCAGCAAATCGGTGGCATTTAAATGATGTCAATGGTCAATATAGTCAGTCAATCTTAATGTAAAGTGTATGACACAGTCATTTTGTGAAATGAGAAACACTCGTTTATAACAATGATAATAATACATGAAGCATCTTCATACTTGAATCGATCATTTTATGAGCTAGCCAAGAAAAACATTCCACTACCTTCTTAGCTTACCAACAAATATTGGCTTTGTTCCAAAAGAACTATTTAAAAAAAATGAATACAAATACAAAATTCGAGTAAAAGTATTTTTTTGTACAGGAACTCAAAATTTTTTATTAACTATTTTTGGGGATGTAGGTACACCTTTTACAATCTGAAAAATTGTGAACGATGAAAATCATCAATATAAGGTCGATAAACAAATCCAAAAAAATTCAAAATACATATTACAAAAATAAAACTAATAATATTGTTTTTCAAAGGAAAAAAACACCAAGATCATTCTGAACTGATAGCATCAAGTTAATGTAACATTTGTAATGTTGAGTACAATTGTGATTCTTATTCGACCATGGATTTCCGATATTGAAAGTGTAGGCGCACTTTCGAAATCGAGTGTTTGCGAAAACTACCTTATATAAAAAAAATTATGCTGTGAATGTGAGATGAATATTCAGGACAGAAAGTGAATGGGGTTTTAAAAAAATCTGTTAATAAAATTTAAATCGGCTAGTTAAATGGAAGAGAAAGTATATGACAAAACATAAAGGTGCGTATTGACTTGAGCAAATTTGCGCGCACGAATATCGTGTGCGCTCACATGCGTGCGCGAATTATTTTGACTGTGAAAACGTGCGCGTAAGTTGTGTGCGAAAATTTCTGTTCCGTCTGGTAGCCGCTCATTTAGTTTCCGATCGCTGCGTTTTTATAGCGTTGCCAAAATGTCCAACAGCAAACAAAGTATAATAATAGCGAGTGCAGCCTACATAGTGATGCATTCTTGTATACGGAAGAAGAACAAACGGGATAAGCGATGGTGGGTTAAGCAGCTGTATAAAAGCAGAGAGATATATAGTGGATCAACATTGCTAGAGGATTTGAAATTCCAAGAAATCAGCGAGCAGTTTCAAATTTCGTCCGTTTGTCATCACAGGATTTTGAGCTACTGATTAATATGACCTAAAATGAGGAAACTGAATACACTTTTTAGCGACGGGGGATTCATATGCAAATATGCAGTATCTTTTCAAAGTTTTACCTTCAAAAAATCAGGATATATACTGACCTTTGCCTGTTACAACACTTTTTTTTCCTTTTGCTTTTTCCCTCCGAAATGACCCTAGAAGACTATTCATTTTCTGTTTCGCTTCATGTTCTTCCACTTTATATTTCGGTTCAGGAGGGAAAGGCTTTTTTAAAACAGTATTAAATTTATTACCATCATACATAATAATGACTCTTTCGAAAGATGTCCATATAGTAGTTGTAAAGAATTCGGAGAATTCAAACATTGTCTCAGGAAATGGTGAAGGATATTAATTTCCATATTACGTTTCCCACCCGTATATAGACAGTCGCCCCCCATCTGTGTAATTGTTGCTGATAAATATTAATGTGGACTATAAATTGTTTATTACTTGAGTGTGACTGCAAATTTTTTAAGAGGTTTATTAAACTCCCACACGTACCTACCAAGAATATTAATTTCATTCAGCTCAGTTGATTAATGAATATATTTTTAGTTTTAGTTAGTAGAAATGCAAGAAAATAAACAGGTTCAGATTTGAAGGTTATGATTCTACCAAGTTGTTTTCCTATAAAAGGCAAATACATCGCGGGACCATTTTTTATTGTTACAGTCACTTGTTTATTAACATGGATGGAATGTTTCTGTCGTAATTTCTTATTCCGTTAACGAACGACCACCCTCACAGACGAAACTTGTGTTAAAGAGGTCTCACCTTTTATCGTGCGATTTCTAGCATACAGGGTGTTTCGTATATGCATGATCGACCTGGGTTATCTAAATGTGTTACTGCAGATTCGGGTTCTATGGACAATTTTGATAGGTACTTGAAAAAACTGAGCCGGTCGAAAATTCTCAGAACTTCAAAAATCGGAAAACATACGTGGACTGTCCAAAAATAGAGTGAGTTTTTGCGGGCTACATATATTCGTTTAGCGAGTTTTTTATTTTGTCATGGTGATAAACTCGTTTCAAACATATTTTACAATTTCAGCTGTTTAGCATGATTATTTTGATGGTTAGAGGCATAAAAGTTTGAGTGTTTTGCGTGCTCAGCGATTTTCTGCTATCGAAAAAAAAATGGATCAAAGAATTTGCATTTTGCGTAAACAATTATGGTAAGTGCTCAAAAACAATTCTTGAATGAGATCCACGACGATCCAGATTTGCTCAAAAGGATCATAACTGGTAAAGAATTATGGGTATATGGTTACGACATCGAAACCACAGTCCAATCGTCCCAATGGAAGAGCCCAGAACAGCCAAGCCCAAAAAAAAGCATGCCAAGTTCGATCAAATGTTTTGCTTACTGTTTTCTTACAGTGTATTTCTTTAATGTTCCCCCCTTTTATTTTTTGAACGGGTCAACTCAAAAAATTGAAATTTCGGATAAGAAATAAATGCATGAATACTTCATTTTGAAGTGAAATTGACAGATGAAACTTTCAAGATGGCGACTGGGCGCCTAGAATAATTGGTGAGATGGTAGTAAATCCTGAACAGTCTACTTATTTCGTCGCGAATGTTTGTTAGGTGTCTCCTTCTACTGTGTGGAGACTTTTGAAGAGGAATAGGTATCATCCACACAAAATTAAAATGGTACACCAATTAACTGAAGATGACCCTGATCGAAGAACAGAATTCTGCGAAATCATGACGGAAACCATTGCAAGGCATCCTACCTATCTTCACAATATTTGTTTTAGTAACGAATGTACCTTTTTTTAAACGGCAATGTTCACAGACAAAATTACCGTTATTGGAGTGACACTAACCCTCACGTTTTCCGGGAAACACATACCCAATATCCAGAAAAAATTAACGTTTGGGCAGGAATATTGGGAAACCATATTGTAGAACCTCTATTTATTGATCAAAATTTAACAGGGGAAGTGTATTTGAAAATGCTGGAAACTACTGTTGGCCTTTTCATCACTGATATCGTCGAAACGAATCCTAATGAATTCGATATGGATAGTGTATTCCAACAAGATGGAGCACCACCACATTACTCCAGACAATTAAGAAATTATTTGGATTCTACTTTTCCCGGTCGTTGGATTGGCCATCGAGGTCCTAAAGAATAGCCAGCCCGCTCGCCAGATTTGAAACCTTTGGACTTTTTTAAGGGGCTATTTGAAGCAAAAGAGAATAATAAATGAAAGTGAAAGTGAAATATCGGATAGGCTGTTCATATGTCAAGAAGATCAAGGCAACCATTTCGAGAATCTTCTGAACTGACCTCAAGCTTATTACCTCATATTATGTAGTTAAATGTCAATGTATTCAGGCAATTATTTAAAGCTCTGCCATTTTGTAGTAGTTGAAGATATTGACATTATATTCTAGGGTTGTGAAGCATTTGTCAGGAGCTTCAAAAAGCTGTGTCACAAAGTTCATAAAATAAATGGGGGGTCATTGAAGAAATGCACTGTAGATTACCGTGCCGTAGTGCATCAGGAGTTCTGGATCGAAATTTTCTCGGTAATGTTAGAGTGTTACTGGTAGAGTGAGTATTCACTTTATATCCAAGTAGTTGTTTTAGTATGTTCTGTCTGTTATCGAAGTGAATACAAAATATTTACGAAGAAAGTCTGGACAATATCTTAAACAAATGGTTAAGAAGCTCAGAAATCCAATGAGAGAACTTTGACGTTTGAGAAATAAAAACTTGTTTCTATTCATGTATTTTCCCATTATCTCAACATAATGAACTAAACATTTAAAAAAGCTAAGATTTATCGAAGAAAGAAGATAAAAAGGAAAAGAAAAATCTATGAATATCTTGAAGTTTGTGGTGGGTAGATATAGGGGTTTGTCAACAATGTTCACTCAAAATGAAATAACGAGTAAAACATTCTTTAAATTTACAGGTTGATTGATACGTAAATATCATATATTGTCTTACTCTCTGTAGGACTTCACTATTTCAGTGACATCTTAAATGCCATGTAGTGACTGCAGATCAAAACTTGATTTTGTTCTATCAAAAAAACTATTATTTACAAGACTGGTGGGAATAGCAAATAATTAATAGGAATAAATGTTGTTCAAATTTTAAGGCAGTATCCAAAAATGTTAAATTATAACGTAAGTATTCAAAAAACACTTTATTGTGAGATTTTCACTAAACAGTTTTAAAAAACATAATACGTGTTTCGCCATACAATGACTTCTTCGGGCGTTATGGAATTTCATCAAGTAACGGTCAATTCTATCATATATATTAAATTATACAGATATTTCCATTTGAGAAAACAAAGTTAATATGAAAAACGACTCAACTGGCCACACTGCAAAATATTTTAGAATCATGAATCGTGATGCCATGTCGTCACTCATATATGAATGGACCATTTGTTTAGGTACATAGGAAAGTCGCGGAAGAGACATAAGTCAGCGTTTGGTCTCCACCCTACGTCGTTTCTGTGTAAATCGGCGCTAAGATGAGCATTAACATCTTAGGGCATCCACTCCTCTAAATCTATTAACTGAATTTCAACGCGTGTCAGATTTAAACCGTCTAAAAGTGGAGCAATAGCGATACATTTTTTTGTCTGGGCTAATGTTACTCGATATAATAGAATTAAATATTACATAACTTCACTCATACGATAGTCATGGCAAGCCCAGTTCTTTGCTGCGTAATTATTCATAGAATATAGATTGAAAAATCGTATTTATAAGTACAGTTGTGGAGAAAGGCGAGTATTAGCGTCGAAAAAATCGATTTCATCAACTAATTGTCGCAATTATGATATATGGAGAATAATTTCATTCGAATAGGAGAGTACGGACATTATTATATATATCTAAAAGTTGTTGAAATTTTTTCGTTCGTGTCTGGGAACATCGACATAGTAGGTATAGAATTCATTCAAACTTCCTTGTGTTCATTGTTAATTGTAGATGGTTTAGTTGTTCTTGGATCTGGTTGGTTGATCGTAGAACTAGAGTATCACTGGCTTTTTCAGAAAAATCTACAACCGTTATCATTTATTTCTATAATCATTACATTGCATTAATGGAGAGATCTCCATGAACATTTCCTGTAATTTAAGTTAGATAGTAAGATAGTATTTTATTATAATATTATATATCTTATTTGTCTGACATTTTGGAATATTTCTGCTATCACAAATTTGGCTAATTCTGTCTCTAAGTTCTCGTATTGTCAAACATTGCGTAACTTGAACTTTAGATTTGATCTGGCCCCAAAGAAAAATATCGAAAGGAGTCAAATCCGTTGAACGAGCGGGCTATTCCAACATACCGCGCCTACCAATCCTTATGCCTGAGTATATCCGATCCAAACAATATGTTATATGACAAAAAAAGTGGGGTCGCACCATTTTGTTAGAAAATTGGTAGCTACAATTTCTTGAATACGTTCGTGAATGAGGTTTTCAAGAAGTCCCAAATATAAATCACTAGTCTAAATTTTCCTCTAGATATATGGGACACACATCATGATTTCCCCATATTCTTGCCCAGACATTTGTATTTCCAAGAGTTTGAGTGTGACCTTCTTGAAAAATATATGAATTTATATCTGACCAATACCGCACATTTTGACGGTTGACATTTCCGTTTAAGAAAAAAAGTGTTTCAGTCACTAAAATACTTTTCTACAGTTTTGATTTCCAATCAAGTTTGAAAATTGACTCACAAAACTGCATTCTTCTGTCTTCTGGGTTACTTCTTGGCGGTGGTTGTTGAGACGAGCAACTGTTTTGGTGGATTACAGATTATTCATTACATATGCATCGATTTTTGTCGTCCGAGATAGATTGTCTTCCAGCTCTAGCTGTAGCTAAACTCTCAGTTATAAAATTACCCAATCAATTCTCTGAAATATTTTTGCAGATCGAGTTATCAGGAAATTTTGCATTGAACACCATATATTTCTCATGAAAATTGCGGCCGGCTTCGGCATAAATAAGGATTGCTTCTGTTTTTGCTTTTAAGATCTGGCGAGAACCTTTTTTGAAAATGTAAACGAAATAAACTCTGTTTATTTTTTGTTTGTTATTGCTCATATTCTCTTTGAAACAACAGCATTGTTTGAAGAATAATCCATAAATGCCTTCATCGAAAATTTTGATTTGAGATTCATTCGGTTCATAAATTCACAGATTATTTACGATTTGAGCCAAGTTGTGCTAACGGAAAGTTTGAAAAGTAATAAACAATTCAGCTCAACAAAAAAATGAGGTATTCGTTTTTTGTAGATATCTCAAGGACTCCAATTTTGAAAAAAATATCCATATATCCGGATATGCGGTTGGTTATCTCGTTCACAGGTAGATGGGGCGATGACAAACCTGTTGTTTTTTGTCCGCTTCAGCGGACACTCTGAAAGATTTTGATTTTCAATTATCGGAAATCATCGACTTTATGTTGATGACAGACACTGCCTTGCACTGACGAGTGGCCAAATGGCCCGAAACCCGTCTGCAAGTATGTTCCAATAATTGAAAATCTATTGTGGCAGTTGTATCGCCAACAGCATATACAGGAATAACTTTGGTGAAGAATCCTGCACTGACGCCTGTCGGATATAATCCAACGCCCTTCGTGGTATTAGCCAGGGAAGTAGTTGTTTTTTGATAGGTGTCAGCCATTAACCTACAGTATAGGGAGTCGAGACTGGCCTGAACGAATTGTTCTTTTAGGTCATTCGATTTATAGCCAGTCTTCAAGTATGCCCACTGACTATATGTGAAAAATAATTGTTGTTTACTAAAAATCATGTGAATGCCATTGTATAACAATTTTGTTACGTTGAAGAAACGTGTCTGCAATTTGTGTGATTCATCGCAATTGGCTCGAATAATCTCTTTCTGTGACCGAATTTGTTTCATCTGGTGGAACTACTTTTGAGCCATCAATCATGAATGTTTCCGATGAATGTCTTGAAAAGTAACTAACCCATCAAAACTGTCATGTTTTAGATTAGAATGATTTCAACATCACTATTCCATCTGAGTAATAGAAATAAAAACGACGTTTGATTATTTCTTTTGCTCGATTAGTTTCGCGACGAAAGATTATATAAATATAATTATAAACCAGCGTGATGCAATAACTTTACATATGCACCAGTGTCGAATTATTCCATTGGAGAGTCTCTGAAAAATTCGGTTAGTTTCCGTGATTGCAATTGTAACAATCACCGTCATTATTTTTGCGTAATTTACATTCGTTTTCTAACTTCGAATTGTAGCTGATTTGAATATAACAATGGAAAGCATAAATCTTACAATGGAACTAAACAATCATGAAATGATTTACGGTACAATTTGTGTTATATCTAACATTCATATTCTCCTACTGTTTCATTTTATTTGTGACTGAAATTCGGATAAAGTAAAACTTCGCAACTATAAATTATGCTTCAAGTAGACTATCTATTGCTTGAAGAGAAAGAAACAGAAAATTTATTGTTAAGGAAGATATCAAGAAAATATAATAGATGACATTATCTGGTTGCTTGCGATCACAACAAATAAGTTTAAGATGAAAGAAGATATAATTGCCATATTTTTATATTTCGTTGGTCTAATGGAATAAAAATCTTAGGTGGCCATAATAAAACTAAACTGGATGAAATTCACCAATTTCATCCACAATTATATGATTACTATCTCTCTACCTCAGCCTTTTATGATATCTTCAACATGAACACAGTTATGCCCCATAGAACGATAAGAATAGCTGCCATGAGATATGAAATAATGGCATAAAAAATGACTTCTCCAGCCTCTTTTGTCCAATACTTGAACTATGTTGCTGTATCGCTGCTGTTTCAATGTTTTGACAGAATCAGAATCAACGAACTTAGGCGTGCGCAGCGTTATAGACCAGTGCTTTCAAAAATTGTTCTACAGCGCCATCTAGTGGCGAGTTACAGAAACATTGATAGCCTAAAAACCTTCTCTATGAAAAATTACCTAGACGATCGGTTGAGCGATGTAGAAGTTTATCACCTACCAACCAACCAACAAACATTCATTTTTATATAGTTTTCATTGGATTTTGTCCCATTTTTTGCATAGTTTTGGGCAGACCAATCGTTAGTGCGACAAAAAAGGCAAAGATAATATCTTATTAATGAATTTCTATATTCACTCGATTGTAAGCGCGGAGAATATTCGTTCAAATATTTGAATTAGGAATGAATTTTTAATTTTTTATGGCAGTTGAACGATGACCTGCTTCGTACTTAGCTTCTGGAGCATGATAAGTTTGATTACCTTCTTGTAAGGATTTCTGGCTACTTCTAGCAAATTGTTTAATTGGGCATTCACAGCAACATATCACGTTGACCATCTCGTCTGACTACTTCCTTTTAAATTTGTTTTAATATATTTTTTCATAATGTCCCACCTAGTAGTGGAGCCAAGCAATATACTTTTTGAATCAGTCCAAATAGGTTAATAGCTTCCTGAGCACCTACAAGATTTAAGAAGTGAGCCAAGCAGGATACGGCCAGCTCATTCCTTTCTGCTATCCTTGCTTGTACTTCTTTATAGATGCCGGCCATATTGGAGCCATTTTCATAAGATTGGACACGAAATTGTCCAATATCTAATATATCGACAAGTACTAAATAGTAAACACAAACAAACAACCCACATGTCTAAAACACTGTCGTAGAGAGAGATCGACAAGGAATTTTTCAAATACAACTTCATCCCTTTCGTAAAATGTGAATTTGGCCGCCCTTTGGACTTGCCGCCCGGGGCATAGACCCCAGCTTGCCCCCACCCCACATAGATCCGGGCCTGTAGACCGGCTTTGTTACACAAATAATATTTTTTATAACATACCAACTGCCAATAATTCTCTAAATAGTAATTTGACCTGTTTTCTTGATTTCTTGAAGTTCGACGGTCTGATAAAAACCGACTCTGCTAATTGCCAACGTTTCATATAAACTTTGTATTGGATCGACAAGATCTCTCGTCTCATCCAGTCATCAGAAAATTTGAATACAATTCATCTGCCGAGTCAAGTATACCTTTTTTGGTGTTCGTTTACAGTTATGTTATAAACATACGGTTATTGTATACTTTATCGTAATTATCGAGGCGAAATTGATTATCTTGCACGTTTTGAAGATGCTGATCCGTGTTGCAATTTCTTGAGCGATTCAGTAATCTATTCCTAGTTTTTATGACCATCTGATTGATTGATTGATTGATAATTATAGAAGTGAATGCGCTGGGCTAGTCTTTGGATTGTTGAATTGATTATAATTAATGATTATTTTGCATGTTTCAGTCAGTTTGTAGGTATACCAGATTGTTTTAATACCATAAGGAGATAAATATTATTTACATTTGGGTTTTATAGTTTGTGGTAGCACTATTTAGAATTTATTTGTGGATTTTTCAATTATGGAGGTTTTGAGTAGACTATAGTATCACAGATTTAATGCATATGCAACCTAAAAGTGAAGAAGTGAAAATGAAGGTTTGATATTTCATCCGTTACCAATAATGTGAATACTTCTTTCACTGAAATTGGGTACCATCAACAATGTACTTGTGTAAACAATATTTTAAGGATAAGTTTGCTAGTGTTCACGTCATCAAACTATAAGCCCAGAAGTTTCCTTACTATATAAAATTCAAAAAGTTATATCCCTAAAAATAGCTAAAGATACATCTAAAAAAGAAACAACTTGTTTTTATGCACTTATTGAAAAATAAGTACATACAGTAATATACAAAACATTCGATTAGAGAGTTAGAGAGGAAGTTTAATCTTCCTCTTGAAGATGATCGCTTGGTGATTGAAACACGTGTTGAGTTGTTAAAAATAACGGTTTGGTGTTGAGATTGAACTCCAATAATATTCATTACTACACCAAAGGTTCCAAACTGGGCATCACAAGCAAATAATATTTGTTTAATTTTTGTATGCTCGTATCTTTCATATTTTTCGTCAGATGATGATAAATTTGTAAAATAAACTCATATAGAGAATACATCCTAATTACTCACTGAACAAAATTATGAATCATGATTACCAGTATTGTTTATTATCCGTTTAGCTTTTATGACTCCTAAAAATTTTAAAGAGTGGACTAGAGATACCAGATATAACTGACTAGAGGGCTTTGGCCTCAGAGACAATGTTATTTTTTATATTTCATTTGGATTCTGTTTAAATTATTATTCTGTTCAAACCATTCTTCAGTTTTCCGTACGACCAATAAGATTGAAAAGTCTAGGAGGTATTTATTGTAACTCGTTTCACACACTGTTACATCGTCTGTGAATATGTTACATCAATAAACAAAGTAGTTCCCAAGACTGGTTCTTGAGGAACTCCATAATTAACGATGTGGTCGGTTTGTAAAATATGACTCCAAAAAATGTATGTCTGCCTCATCAAGAATCTGTATCAAAACCTAGATTATACCCCAAACCAACTCCTCAATTGCTTGACCCAAGCAGTTTTGGATTATGAATTTCTTCAACAAATGCATCTCGTATATTATCCTTCCCTAACCAAATTGAATCAAAATATTCTGAACCCAATTAGTGTCAATTGTACTTGAGTTATCTCGCACAAATTATTGACAGCAAATCGAAAAATCTTTTTGATGACTCGGTCATTACTTACTATCAAGGTAATATTACAAATGTCTTTATATACTTGCTCCGTTCAGTACAAAAGCAAAACATTAAGCTTCCCAAGTACTATTTTTTTCATAGATTAGTAGAATGTTTGCAACGTTCACTGGTATATCAAGTGTTTCAATATCTAGCAGAAAAGCAAGCAAAGTGTAACGTTTCTCCTCTTCATTTTTAGTGTCAGTAAAACTGGAGACAGCTCAATATTTTGTATCGAGAAAATTTATTATCCGGGGTGGTTAAATTGCCATTCAGCATATTTCCCTTATATTTTATACCGCGACGGTGGACTTTATAGCCTGATTTTTGCACGGTCATCATTATGTTGGGATATCTTCTTTTCGGAGAACGAGAAACGTGTGGTGGGAAATTGGAGAAAGTTAAATCTTTTTATCTCTTGGGTAGCTTGACGTGGTAATATTCGTGCGGAATGCGTATATGGGATGTTATTTTGAGAATGTAGCGATCCCATTCGTTTTATTGCGTTTCAACGATCACACGGGACGGTGTATAGTTCAAATTTCACTAGTTCAGAACCAAGTTTTCGAATTTTGAAATATAGATACGTTCATTTTACGGAAACTGAAATGTATCGGCTCGGTAACGTCGATACTGACAATAAAGAAAGTTTTTTTTTAAATTGACTATATTGAAGACAACAACGATAAAAATAAAAACACCAATAAAATTTATTTGGCGCTCCGGGGCGACTTCAACGATTCCAGTGGCGCATTTGCTTTTTCAGCTGCAGGAAAACCCGGAAAAACCCGCAGCACATCATCTGTAGATCTTGATCTACCAATGTCCTCTCTCTCATTCTCTCTCCTTTCTAGGCTTTCATTTAGATCAACATTTAAACTGGGAGAATCACTGTCGCATTCTAATATCTAAAATGAACTCAATATCATACCAATTCAGAACTACTAGGGAAGTTCTGCATATGAATCAATTCATTTCTTTTTATTACGCCCAAATCGATAGTCGATTGCGGTATGGTACCTGTTTCTGGGGTCTATCCCCATGCTCCAAAGATGTTTTTTTGGCACAGAAACACCTAACATTTTGCTCTGGTAGCTTAGGATGAACAAGCTAAGACTAAGAGCAAATAAATTTCATCATCTTATCGCGAAAATTTAACATTTACAAGATCTTTGATTAAAACATTTTGATAACTTTTCTTCGATTCATTGGGTACGCCATTGATGTAGTTTCGTTTTAACATTCACTAGGAGGTCTTCTCCTCCATTGGTAGTAATGGCTTTCGTTAGAAGTCACGCCGAGACTTTTTAAAAATTGATCCTACTTGACAAACCAGCTATTTCCAGCTTGACGCAATCTGTTAAGGAACTTTTAAAGCAGACAAACTGTAGTACTGCATTTGAGATCGTTGAATGTTTACTTTTCTATTGAAAAATTTCCATGTTTTTTTCTGAAGAATATTAAATGCCGTGTTTTTCAAAGAAACGTCTACTTCATTTCAGAGAAAATTCCAAAAAGTTGCTTAAAATTTCAAGGGAGAAACTGTTTTCCGAAAAATCCCGAATGGAATAGTTGGTCGAATAGTTGTTCTTTTTTGTTTAAAAGAAAAACAAAAGAAGATTAATATATTATATTTATAAAACATAGATACAGACATGACACAGCCGTGAAAGGCACCTGTGGAGATACACTTTGTACACTTCAGTTTAAAAATAGTTATTTATTATACAAGGGAAATAGTATTAGATTTCAGCTCGAGACAAAAACCATGTATAATACACAATATTTTTCTGTGACGGGAAAAACGACGATTTAATATTGAAAAAAAAACATATTTTCCAATATGTTGAAGTCAGAAAATTATCGATGTGAAATTTGAATTTTTAAACAGGTAGGCTGTTGTACTTATAGCGTTGCTAGGAAACCAATCAATAACGAAAGTATCATCACAAAAATTATTGCCAGCTAAATCGCGGAAAATTTATGAAACTGCGTATTCAAGATTCATGGAATGGAAAATTAAAAAGACATGCAGTTCTTTCTCGGAGACGGTGTTATTGGCTTATTTTTCGGAACTGGCACAACAACAAAAGCCATCAACAGTGTGGTCGAATTATTCGAGGATTAAAAGTATGTTACAGTCCAATAATAATGTAGGCATCTCAAATTATTTCAAACTAATTACATTTCTGAAACAAAATGGAAAAGGTTACACGCCCAAGAAAGCTGCGATATTTACGAGTACACATATTAGTGACTTTTTAAATATTGCTCCCGATGAAGTTTATTTAATGGCCAACTTTGTTGTTGTATTTGTGATTGCAGGAGCTTGTCGAATTTGTGAAATCAGCCAGGTAACATTAGATGTTATTGAAGATTCGGGAACGTTATTAATTGTGAAACTCGAGCAAACGAAGAATGATGTGAACAGGAGATTTGTAGTTACTGAAGAAAATTATAATTTCAACACAGAAAAATTCGACTGTTGTACCGAATAGTTCAAAGAACATGTCATTCATGCAATGCACTCACTTTTTTCTCGGGGAAAGAGTAATTTCATAAAAAGTGACATTTCGTTACCTGTCATCAGAAATAAAATGTCAAACTTTTTTCCCGTCCCAGAAAAAACTCATTAATACAGTTTATTGTATGAATTCCATTAGTTCCCCCATTGTATGATATTATATAAAATTATTTGAAATCCATGACAGAACTGAAAAAGAAGAATTAAAAATCAAAAGCTGAAAATAACAATTATATCAAGCAAAAAAAAACCTGAAATGAAATAATAGGAAAATAAAATAGTTACCAGTAAGAATAGAACAATTGAACAAAAAATGAAAATGAAAAGTTGAGAGATTACAAGGAAAGTTACTTTACGACGTTTCCTCTAGACAGTCTAGATCAATTTTACTGCAATTGTTGGATTGGAATACGAGTTTATATTGAATGGTCTCTAAGATTGATAGATTTGAAGCTGTATATATTTTTCTTTGGGGTTAGTCTAAATCTTTGGTTAGCAAACCTCCCCCTTGAGTTTAAATGAAAAATTATACCAGAAATGTCGACGAATTTTTTTTGTCTCTATAATAATGATATTTCATTGACTATTCTGTTTTATTTTAACTGCGAGTATTTCAAAAAAAATATGAAAAGATCATTATCTATTGCAAGCCAGCCGTTCCAACAAGGTGATTCAAGTAAAAGTAATTTCCAAATTATCTGCAGTGGAATGTTTTCAAATGCCGTGTATAATGATATATATACCTCCTTTTTCTGAGACTACAAAAAGTGCATAATACCACATTGGGTGGAATCCCACGGTGGAATGCTGAAATAACAAATATTTAATTTTATACCACGTCGAATTTTGTCGGCTATTCTGTTCTTGTAATTTCGTTGCGAACAACAATCTTCAATTCTGGGAATCAACTCCGCATTCGGTTCAGAGATTTATTTATATTTATATTTTCTAAGAAATCGTAATGTATCTGATTAACAGGAAACTAGATTGGTCTCAGTGCATTCCAGATGAACATATTCACTTTCGCCAGGCCATGCATGCCGGGATGTGATTATCTCGAAAAATTTTGTTTTTAACCTTTCACACTCATCACTTACCTATTTTACTCATGTCAACTAGCAATCTTCTGTTCAGTACATTAGTCTAAAGCCTAAGGGTATTCACACAATGGAGCCGGAATGAGTACGTACTGGCATACAAGCGCATACTAGATTAGCACCTAGCTAATCGCACCGCAATATGTGGTGTTGGCCAAAAAAAGGTACATAGTGTACGAAAACAAGTTTTCGAGAAAAACGCGTTTATAGAGTGATAAATTAATGAATTACCTGTCTTAAAAAATTTATTTTTAACAATATTTCACTAATCATTAACCAATTTATTTACAACACTTAGCAACTAACGCTCAATTTATTTCCACTATTTGAATTTTTTGTTTGGCCGCTCGATTCACTTTCTGAATTGCCCTTTTGCGTCGGGAAGCCGGCCCTTTATCGGTAACGGTCCTTTCTAGAAATCTATAATCGGTTCGGTTCTAGAGTTTTACCGGCGATTCCCGATTGCATTCTTTTGTTGTTGTTTGTTCGCCGAGTCGGCAGGCATATCGGTCAGGGACGGCTTCAGATTCGTTACAATAGTTTCGCAGTGTATTAGTAATATGTACAAGCCTCCACGAAAAAATAAATCAATCACATTGAATTTTTCATTAACTGGTCACACGAAATTTAGTCCATTTGGATTAATATAATTGGAATACGCTCTTTCTTATGTGGACTGTTTTCAAGATTTCGTAGATGTTGGTCACCGATCTAGTTATAAGGGGTTCAATGTAGCGGTGGAAAACTAATCAATACAGTTTATTGTATGATTTTCATTAAAAAGGATTTTGCAAAATCCGCAATACGTGTTTCGCTATACAATAGCTTCCTCAAGTGTTAAGTTTACGCTTCAGGAAGCGAAACACGTGTTGCGGTTTTTGTAAATCCTTTATAGTGAAAATCATACAATAAACTGTTAATTTAATTAGTTTTAATATGAATTTTCATCAAGTATCGGTCGGTTCTATTCAATTAGTACAGTAGAATTTCGAAAATGGGGTGCTCATATTTTTAAAATTTCAACAAAAGTGTTTATCAATTTAGATGAATTTTTTTGTCTCACAGGTATCACAAAATCAAATCACCGTTTTGAGTTTAAGTATGATACACTTTCAGCAAAACAATTCGTTGATTCAGAACCCGAAAAGTTTTCATCTGCGTTCACAAAAAACAATCAGAAGAATTTGCTGTAGATAATTTTACATGAAACAATGTAAAAAAGCAAAAAATTAAAAATTTGCGATAATTTTGTTATTCTCGAGGGATACTGAGTGTATTTAAAGGATTCACTATATTTTTTTAAATTTTTTTTTTTTTTTCGTAGGAAAAGCTTGTCGTCATCATTACTTTTTCAGGATTTTTGCAATTAAGGAAACTCAATCAATGATTTTTGAAGAAAACATTACTTCTTTGATTTGGATTCAGACACTCTGAAGTCGCTTTTCAATGTTAATTAGGTGGAACTAATGAAAAAATGTTTCTTGTTGTTAGTTCCAGTGTATTTTTGATGTTTCTTTTTTTCAGCGAATGGTTCTGAACATACGATTACCAAATAAAGTGTATTTAAAGAATTCACTATATTTTTTAATTTTTTTTACTCGTAGGAAAAGCTTATCGTCATCATTACTTTTTCAGGATTTTTGCAATTAAGGAAACTCAATCAATGATTTTTGAAGAAAACGTTACTTCTTTGATTTGGATTCAGACACTCTGAAGTCGCTTTTCAAAGTTAATTAGGTGGAACTAATGAAAAAAATGTTTCTTGTTGTTAGTTGCAGTGTATTTTTGATGTTTCTTTTTTCCAGCAAATGGTTTTGAACATACGATTACCAAATAAAGGTGTAACATTTTTTTTGCAATTTTGATGAAATTCACGTGAAGAAGCATACTTTCAGTGCCGAAACCATTGTTAAGTCACACACACTATGTACCTTTTTTCGGCAGACACCACATATGCTGAAGATGGTCAGGGTACACCTGGTTCCATAGCGGTAATTTTTACCTATATCAAATCTCATTTTGATACACTAAAATTTCTAGAAGTTATGACTTGTTTACCAGATTCATTAACCACCCGGTATATATCAAATTGTGTATATCAACTACATTATGCTAATTTCTTTGTTGGACATTTGTAATCGTCTGATGTGATTGAACTATATCGACACTCTCGAGTGTTTTCGTATTTATCTATTAATACACCTTCCTGTATGTGCAGCATATTTACAGTGAGCCAACGGTGTTGAATTGGGGAGGAATGTCGGAACAGAATAGGGTAAAGCGATACCGAGTATATGCTTACACGCTCATTATGACGAATGGTGTCATGTTTCGTTCAAGAGTGTGGTGAATCATGCCATTTTAACACACAAGATCTCTCTCTTGACACACGTTGTTTGGATGCTGCTTGGGAGTTCGCTAGTTTGGTGGTCGTAACAATTATTCAATTACAAGAACTGATATGGGAGGTGGCTTTATTTTCCGATGAGGTGGAATGAAAGCCGTACTAATGTCTCCTTTATCGACTCTGCGCGTTCCAGCTGACAAATTAATTTGTTCTTGTGAAAATGGCACTCTTTGCCGGTATTTATGACGTAGCTACTTGCACTTCTGCGCTCAAACGATAGTGTGTCTTTTTAAAACTGTTTCGGACAAATCTTTTGGTTTGTGTTCTATTGATGGTCGTGTTCTATAGATTTTCCTAGCTAGGTATTCCTAAAAAAAGAAATCGACAAACGCGGCGTGCATTGTCTCATCTGCATTAGTTCATAAGAGACCAATATATTTCAACATCGTTCGCAAAATTTGCGGCACGTTAAATGTAGGCCCGTCTGCACCGGATCTAAAAGTCGACGTTTGTCGACATTTATTCCACATTTTTTTGTAGAACATGCAAAAAGTAGAAATGTCATCCACCAAACATGGTTTCTACAATTTTTTACGAATGTTCAACAAGTTTAACAAATTTTTTCTTAACATTCTTAGACGTATTGATACCTCTGTATACCGAAAACCCACTCACACTGGACAGTATCTGAACCACGAATCCAATCACCATCAATCGACTAAAAGACGAATCACCAATGTGATCGAAACACGTGTCGAGGTGTTAAAATAACGGTTTGGTGTTGGAAAAACTCCAGTTATATTCATCACAGGAGTCACAAAATATTATTATTGATGTTTCACTGCCGGGCGTCTCGTGACAGCTCACAATTTCTCTTTTCCAAAATAAAGTATAAAATGTGAATTTTGTTTGTTTTATTTAGGTTGCGAGAGAACTTTTTTAGAATTGGATGACAAGGTCCAGACAAAAAATGGGACATTGTTTTCTCCTAGAATTAACAATTCCTAGCAATTTCAAAATGTTTGTGCTGTTTCTACAAAATTGTTCACAGACCATATCATTTCTCCGCAATCAGAGATTTGCGAAAGAAAACATTTCTTGCAAACCGGAAAAATTACCGCGCTCAGCCGTTACCGACAAGGCCCCGCTTATGTAAAATGCATTATCTTCAAAATCCCCGTATATGAGATTTTAAATAATTTATGAAGATTTTATATTCTGCTCCACATAAAACACATACGAATGTCACGTAGGAGCGATAAATTTAGCGAAATAAGTTATTGCCGATCGTGTTTCGCACATTCGAATATGAAAGTAATGAGTCAGGAATATTTCAAAAGTAGCGTACGTAAAGCGGCGTTTCTTGGTTCAGAAACTGAATGGGAATTTTCTGATTTTCTTCTTCATGGGTTTTGTGGAGATTCGTACGTTTCGAAACGAAATCCATTGGCAATATCTTGATGGTAGACATTCAAAACTTCTTTCACTTTTTAATCTTGTTGGTGTAACAAACGTAAACACACAAACGCTTGTTAACCATATACAATGTGCCACTTCTCTCATCGCTTTCATACGTTCAAAACGAAATATTTCTCACGCAGTGAGAAATATCCGCCATTGCAGTGAGAAATAATTTCTCACTGTTATCACGATAACCCAAGTCAGTCATGAATTGTTTGTTACATGTCAGATTGATATGACACGTTCTCCATGTTAACAAAGCTACGCTGACGATTTGCGTGCAATATCCAAGTAGCCCATTGGCGGCGTTTCCATAACAACAAAACCGAAGCACTGCATAATTATTGCTGTCAACTTACCCAACGAATAGTTTTATTGTTGATTGTTATAGTATCAACAGTTCAGATTTATTAAATATTGAATATAATGGAATACAAAGATTTAGAGTTGGAAAATACACCTCCAGAAATTGTTCAGAAAGCAATAGATGTTTGCAATAATTTGCTACCAAGCACATGAAAATGAAAGCCAAGGTAAATTCCTGTTCCGAAAATACCTTGTTAGTTTATTATGAAGAGCTGTCAAGAAGATTGAAATCATCAACATTATGGTCTCAGTACTCGATGCTTAATTATTAAAAACTGTGTTGATATATTAAAATACGTAAAACTACATGCATTTTTAAAACCCAAATTTGAAAAATATGCTCCAAAACAGTCAAAAACATTAACTTCCGAAGAAATTCAACAATTTTTAAAAGATGCACCTGATGAAAACTATTTGCTGATAAGGTATGAATTGAAAATTTTTAAATTGTTATCGAAAAATGAATGTTTGGTTTTGATTTCAGTACTTTTTATTATTGATATTGAAACATTTGTGATGCACTGTTTGAAACCTTTAGTGTAGTAATGAATATTATTGGAGTTTTATCCCAACACCAAATCGTTATTTTGACACCTCGACACGTGTTTCGATCTCCTGGTGATCATCTTCAAGGGGAAGAATAAACTGTTTAATCTTCCTCTTGAAGATAATCACTCGAATTAGTTTTAAAAACAATGAACAACTTAAAATAGCAAGCAAAGTTTTAAGACACTTTTTGATTTTTTTACTTATATTGCAAACTGAAGTGTAAACAAAGAAATTTACATATAATTTTAGAACTGGCACTTCACTTACTAGTGAAATTATTCTGAAATAGTGTTTGTTAGCTTCATTTTGTATTAGATTCGTTCGATTTTTCATTTCCTTTTACCTTCATTTCAAGAGCAGATTGAAATATGTAGTGGGTTTGTATTTCGAGTACGGAAAATTTGAGTTCCTACTTATGTTTTAAATGTTAATAATGATAATATATAAATACACTCACCGGCATTAGTGCATTAGACCCAAATTTTATGAAGAACCAGATTTAAAAGGAATGAAGTATATCTCCCATAGGATCGGTTATCACAAAAAATCGGCAAAACTATATCCTCGGTTGTATCAAAATTTTTAAATGAAGAACTTAAAATTAGTGAACTTTCAATTCGTGTCTGATAATATAGTGGCATTTCATGTGTGTAATACCTGTTGCACGTTTATCTGAAGAAGATCGTATGAGAATTGTAACTTTGCAAGAGCAAGGGTGAACTCGATGACATATAACGAGATAACTAGGTTTATCCATAGAACGGTTTCTAGGGTAATCTAGAGGTTCAGAGAACGTGGTCATGTTCATGCACCAAAGCGGTCGGAGAAGATGGACAACACAACGTCAGGATCGATACCTATTGCAATATGCACACAGGACCCCTTTGAAACAGCAGAAGGCTATGTAAGACATTTCCAAAAACGTATTCATCAATTTGTCAATCCGCACGATTCGCAGGCGTCTTCGTAGTGGTGGTTTATTATGTTTTGTGGGCACCGAGAATAAATGGCACACACCGACGAATACGTTTAAACTGGGCAAGAACCCAATCATAATGGAACAAATATCAGTGGCGAAATACCATGTTTTCCGATGAGAGCCGTTTTGGGCTTATTATGAGTCATGACTACCGCATTCGTGTTAGGAGACCAACAGGACGTCAGCATCGACTGAATTTGGCATTTAATATCAATCCAAATTAACATGGAAGCATTATGTAATTGTACCTAGGGCAATGATGGGGCAATTTTACCTTCAAAATGTCATTTTGGATGTGGTTCGACTATTCTGAGGCGACATAGGTAATGACTTTGTATTTATGGATGATAATGCCCCACCACATCGAACACTGGCTGTGCAGAACGCTCTGGAGGAAGAAGGAATTGCAAGGATGGATTTGTCACCGAACTCACCAGACATAAATCCGATAGAGCATGTTTGAAGTTACATTTCGAGGAGGTTGCATACCAGAAATTATCCATCTGGCAGCTTAGAAAAGTTTCGAAACGCAATGTTCCTCAGCATGTTATCAATAAACTTATCGACAGCATGGATAGAAGAGTGGAAGCCTGCGGAAGGGCTAGGCTAGGCAATACATCCTATTGTTGTAGAACAACTCTCATGAACATTTTTCATTCACTCGGAACTCTTGTCATTTTCTTTCACTTCGTGGATTCTCATAATCACTTCATTTTTGTCTTCTTGAATAAATTACTTATATAGATAATTTGAAAAAGAAACTAAAATTTCAGGAATACGTACTAATGCACTTATTACGCCTGTTAGTGTACATATTGGAGCTGTTAAATAAAATCACGCAGTTCTGGACCAGATTGTCTTAATGAAAATACTGTGACAATTAAACGAATTAACTGTCTTAAACAAATGTATTTCTAACAATATTTCACTATCACAAACTAATTCATTTACAACACTTAGCAACTAACGCTTAATTTATTTCCACTATTTGAATTCCTTGTTTAACCGCTCGATTCACTTTCTGAACTCAACTGCCCTCTCTTCGTATGTAATTCACAGCAAGAAATTATCACGTGCTAACCTCTAATAATCTTCAAACAGTATGGGCAGAAACTGAAGTCATATACCTTTGTATACAACTTAATGGTGCCAAATTTGCAAATAAGGATTTATTAGGAACGTTTAAAAAATAAATATTATGAAAATGGGGCGAACTGAAGTACAGCTTGTCAAATCTGGGAAGAAACTTGAGAATTATCTCTTTCTCTCTCTCTCTCTCTCTCTCTCTCTCTCTCTCGCTTTCATAGTCTTCTAACGAACACACATCTGGTGGGCGGGACCATAAGGAAATTCAGAAAGCTCTTCCTACATTTGAGAAACCGTACATACCTGTTGGCAATTACGAAGAATGAACGAATATTCCACCAAAGAAAATATTCATGAAAACTACTTATAATATCATTCCAATATTCAGTAATCTGACTGATTATTGTCATTGAGGAATTATTGCAATTTGATCAACCCGGAGTGTTAACACGAAAGTAATAACTTTTTCTTTTGTTTCAGTATGGCTCGGACGAATTCGCGCAGGACTCACCGCGGTACACATCTCCAGGAGGGGCTGCAGGGTACTACCTCGGTGCCGGCGATGCCACTCCTAATTCAGCGGTAGGTGGAGGCGATTGGCCTGCCTCCTACCCCACCTCATATCAAACCTATGAGGCGTACGGTCTCATTCCAGAATCCGAAACAGCTGGCCAAGGTCTACCTCCCATGTCTTCTCTGAGGCCTAACGGGACACCGACTGCCACCACCTTGGCCGGGCCTAACACCGCCGCAACTTTCGCCACTCCTAACCATGATGTAAATAAAGGACTAGGAGGGGTGAGTAAAGCTAGAATATGTATTGGGTATCTCTGAACTGAACGGGGGAATTTAATGCAATTCAGTCTACTTTCCAGTATCACTCGGAAACAGTTTCCTGAGTTGAAATTTGATATACGTATCAGTGCAGCATGATGTCTCCACAACAATTTACTTACGCTCAAGCCAGGTTTATAATTGGGAGAAAAATTATTTTGATGGCAGTTACCAAGCACATTGTACGGGATCATGTATGACTAGAACTGAGAGAGATGAATGAATATTTCTTTTATAATATCTTGATGCAATAGCAATGATATTGATAAAAAAGGTTTCGTACAAAAATTCATTTGAAAAATACATACAGGTGCTTCTTGTTGTCCAGCATCAGAAATTTGTCAAACTAAATCAAATGATTACTCACACATCTTTTGTACATTCGGAATCCTTGGTTGAGTTTGTTAGTTTCATGGAGAGCAATTCCTTGATCTCTCAGGGTATAGGTTTAGGTGTTATCCCTTCAAGAAACTTAGCCTTGTGCAGACCCGAACTTGACATTCGCAAAGTGCCGAACTTGACATTCGCTGAGTGTTCTGAAAATTCGGCGTTACAACTGAATTAGCATCAACTCTCACTGTTAGTCATTCCAACTGTGTCCAGTTTGAATGACTTTCTCTTGATTTGCGGAGGCAAGGGCGCAGGTCGGTTCTTGATTTTGATAGAAATTCAATTATAAGTGCTGGAAAGCGTTACCAAATTGAACGCTTTCATTCGGACGCAATCTACAGAAGTTTTTAGAAATACTGTACCTCTTTCAACACTTCTCACTGTAGACCAACTTAGTTACATTGGGATAGGAGACACTTCAAAGCACACCAATAAAACAATGAATACGGTTTATTTGGGAGTTTCAACAGGGTTTCACATCTCCAACCTTGAATGAAACTCAAGGTTTATGTTTTACACTCCTCCAACTAGACTTCTCCGATTCTTGAGATCCGGCGGTCTCCAGCAGTAGCCACCTCAGACCTATGTTTCACCGTGCAGCCAGACACGTCCAAGACAATCTCCTCGTTGTGTCAAATGTATTCAATTTATTTCTGTTTTTATACCTACAAGATTGAAGATTGAACTTCCTCTTGAAGATGATCACTTGGTGATTGAAACACCTGTCGAGGTGTTAAAATAACGGTTTGGTGTTGGGAAAAAACTCCGGTAATATTCATTACTACACCAAAGGTTCCAAACAGTGCATCACTAGTAAATAATTGGTGTGTTAACAATCTACAATCCAAAATTGCCAAAAAGGGATTTCTATAAGTTGTTCAGAGTTCATTTTCCAATAAGTCAGCTACTTGTTTCTTCGAGTCCCTCGTGACCTGGTATCCAAATCAAGGTTGCTTGATTTTTCTGTCAGTTATTTTGGGAAGGTTTTGTTATCTCAGCTCAAACTCGTAACGATTTAGAGCTTTCAGTATTTCTTGGTCGTCCGATAGAATAGACCCTCGAACATACATGAAATTCGTCCTGAAAGGTGCTCAAATGCTATACCAATGTAGTATTTGAATCCTGAAAATACTAACTGCTACTTTATTCATTACACAAGTGTGTAATGAAGAAATGTTGTATTTTCATCAGTTCAACTTTGGCTTAGTTAACCATCGGTTGAATATGATCAGTTAATTATGGAATATCCAGATTGCTGCTGTAGTTTTGAAGTATATGTTACTGCCCAATACCATGAAAACCGGATGATATTTTAGCAAGAACGATTTATGCCTAATCTCCATTATTTTATAGAAAATAATGGTGATTATTTTTAACGGGTGATGTATTGAGTCCCCGCATAACTGAACATAAACCTACATGAAACACTATCTTAAAGTATGCCATACAAATCACCCATCAAGTCCCAAACTCGAAAAGAACATTTTTAGAATTTTATTGATGGGTCTATATTACAAATGTTTCGCATATTCCTTTGTATTTATCTATATACAGCTTAATAAACCTATGAATAAACTTTAGAATTATGTCTCACACACTCCCACCGTCTTCTTACTAACCTGCATCTAGTGGGCGGGTTCATATCGAAATTTGGAGAGCTCATCCTACATTCAACAAGTTGTACATCATGTACTTTCTCGCACGTAAGATACTTCTTGTAAGTACAAGACGTCAACGTTAGTGTTGAGTAGTTGTGAACCTTTTGTACCTGGTTTCAATATTTGAGCAAATGAACGTTTTATTATTGTTGAATATTCTTCAACAAATCATTTGTTTCAATATTGTAACAATATTGTAACAAATGATTGAGTTAAAACACTGTTGAACGAGAATATATTAGCAATTTTTTACATATGAAAATATGTATCCTTAGATGACAAGCACAGTAAAACTTTATGGTAAATTTTTCGCGCAACTATTCGGGCAACTTTTAACTTGATTTATCATTCCCAAACAAACGTATTTCTCCACAGCGGCGCATAAAAGTAAACTATCTGCGTTTTCTTCACTTCCAATTCTCAAATTATTTTGATCCTCATCGATCAAGTCGTTATTATCTCTTGATGGAATTTCCTGATTGTCTGGATCAACTTCGATATCTTTTGTATCTTTTCTTTTCGTAATACCCATAGTAAGGACGTATGATTGTCGAGATCTGTCATTTGGAGAGGTTTCTTGGCTGAAATTGTTGCAGTTGAAGAGATGATTTGTATTTTCTGCTGTTTCTTCTTCGTAGTCTTCCGTATGATCATTTCTTTCGACAGTTTCGTTATGTCCACTAATTTCTTCTGAGACGTGTCTCTTGCTCTTGGTCGAAACATTTGGGGAGTGAGAACTATTCCGAAATCTTCTCGGTTTTCCTTTGCAGTAACAGAAACAACATCGTTGAATATTATGTTCTCGCTTATCGCTATCAGATGTAGAACATACCGATTCACTTATACTAGTAGAACTTTTCTCGCTCCCATTTCTGTAATATTGGTAGCTTCGGTACTTTCCTCTCTTCGAACATCCACAAATTTTGATATCTGTTCTGTTTCTGATATGTATAGACGTTCTGCGTTTTTGCACATTCATTTCTGATAGTGCAGCGCTTATGCCGTTTTCCTCCCTTACCGGCGGAGTTATGGGACGACATACTTTCTTGCCTACATATTCATCGGTACTATATTTTTTCGAAAACCGCATTATATCACTTGCCACTGTTTCATCGCTTTTATCTTTGATGGTCGAGTGTATGCGCTTTCTGTTTTTATCTAGAGAGTCCCTTTTAGTTGTTTCCAGCGAGTATTTTCTGGCAAAAGGCGCTTCGATGATGACAATGCTCTTTTTTTCATCGACGGGCACTGATTGAGAATGCGAATATGTTGAAGCTTTCAGATCTGTCTTATGACTCGATTCCTCCGTTTTTAAACCATCAGATAATGTGTCACTATCAGTTACTTCAAACTCGTTTTTCGTACTATCTTTTTCTAGTTTCGCTCCGCTGAATCTAGGTTTTCTGTCAAAGTTCCACCTCTCAGCTGGGTCGTTTTGGTGTTGATTATCTAGCTGTGTTGGAACTGTAGTTTCTGAACCCCCGAGTTGATCAGCTTCACTTTGGTTCACACTTTTGGGTACATCAACTTTCAACTGATATTCTAACTTCTTTGGTATTGCTTCCTCTCTCATTTTCAGTTCCCTTACTTTAATATTGACAAATAGTGTGTCATGGTTTGAAGTTCGGGATGTATTTTCCACAGGTTGGGCTATATCTATTTGTCGATCTGTTTCCGGTTCTCGAGCCTCGACTTTATCGTTCACTTGCAGAATTTCTGGTTCTGAAATAGATATATTCTCTTCGTTATCTAATTGAATTAATTTAGCGCCAACTTCTCGGGGAGATTCACATTCATTTTCTAATCTCTCTTCTCTTAGTTTTATAACTGTTTCAACTGATTCATTTTTTTCTTCTTCGTCCGTTTTACTAACGGCATTGGACATGACGTTTGATTGTATTGAAATAGTCCCAGATCGAATTTTTTCTCTATTTTCATCCTGTGTGTCCGTTGTTTGTGAAACTGACCCCATATCTTTTGTCTTTTCATATATTTCTTCTTCCTTCGACGTTCTGCTTTCTGACAAAGATACTGTTTGATTTTCTGCGTTTTGTGTTTCATGTATAGTCTCAATCATTGTGTCAGTGGTAACTGGAGCTTCAATCTCTTTTTTTTCATCTTGTTCGACATCTAGTGAATCTTTAGTTCGTGTAGAATCCTCAGATATATTCGATGTCTCTCGCGTCTTGTCACCTGATAATTTCCATCCGATAATGATGCTACCTTTTGTACCACTTGTATCATCTGAGTTTTTTTCTGTTACCTTGTCATTCTCTTCGGCAACTTTCATTCCATTATCGTCAACAATGATTTGCTTTTTTTGCACCATAAGTTCGCCATCTTCCTCTGTATCTTTAATTCCGTCAGTGTCAGGAATACTTTTTTTGTATTTTTTCGGTTTCTTAGGTCTCGGAATTAATGATTTTTTCGAGTTGTTTTTGTTGCTTGTGGACGGTCTAATTTTCGAAGTGAAACTGGTTTTGTTGTTCAATTTTCCAAAAGCGCTCATGTAATCGACTTTAACGAATTTTTCGTTGAATGGCAGTGCCACATACGCATACCCATGTTGCAGTTCTTCAGGGCACAATAGAATATCTCCAAAAATCGTGCAGAGTTTCTCAATACCGTCGGGAACGTCCAAAATTTTAGATAAATATTGCAGAGTTATATCCCAGTTAATGAGATCTTTCTCGTTGAGCACAACTTTGACTGGTCCATAGCATATTTGACCATTTACAAAAACGAATACTATCGTCAATCCTCTTCTGCTAGTTTCCACCAAGAATTCTGCTTTCAGGGGATCTATTTCCCCCGAGTAAAATCTATGTTGAGGTTTTTTCTTCGGTTTGTTTAATTCAAATTCGGAGAGAGTTCTATAACCCTTGGTCGATTTCAATCTGCAGTTCGTTCCTAAAATTACGTATCTTTCAACCGGGTCCAGTTCCTCGAAACACGTGATTGTTTTTCTTGTGCTCAAACATACCAGTCTTCTAACGGCTCCAAAGCTAGGATCGAGCGTCTTCGTTAAGTGGTTCAAAACTGCATTCCACGTCCTCAAAATATTAGGGTTGATGGTGACTTCAAAACAGGGATTGAGGACTTCTCCGTTTATCCAAACACGAATCCTTTTGGCCCTGCCAAATTTTGGTTCTGCCAGTTGAAGATAATGCGGAGTAACGTGAGACATTACAAAAAATTTGGTATGAGTGGAGAATATTGGAAATTGACAGTTGAAGTATTTGAAAGTCACTTGGCACATTCCGTAACTGACAAACGATTCAACGTTGGTTGTGTCTGTGAGTACGCCCAGACGTTGAAATGGATGATCATTTCGAGAGAAAAAAATGCCCTTATATTTTCATTCATATTATGTAACTGCCGCTCGGTCATGTATACAGTGCATTATATTTTTCCAGAAAAATTGTGCCTATCTGGTAGATTATGTACTTTTCAAATTGTCCGTATAACTTTCAGTTTTTAATATAAATCTGTCCTGAGTATCACCGAATAGACAGACATTGATTATTACCATAAGAAATTGTAATACTTGTTTTCACAATATATTAACGACTGATAAATTCGCCGCAGTAACGAATGTCTTGAAAAATGTACAGCCTCTCAAAAAATTTGGAAATCGCAAAGAATTTCAAAATTAAGCTCAGAATCGGTGAATCGTATTTCTTATGAGATAATCATGTCTGTGACAAAACAGTTTTTGTAGTTTGTTTTTTTGCATGAAAGTCATATCATAATATGACATTTATCGATAAAAAATATTTTAAGAACCTCAATAGTGTTTTGTATTCGACTCATATGAAGAATATGGTTAAGAAGAAAATAAAAACCTAACATAAAGATGTCCTTGCTTGGTATCGTTGCTCTCTAGAGATAAAAGTGGTTAAGTAGTCATCATCGATGAAGTTATTCAAAATATCGGTGAAGTTAAATACATGTGTTGTCATTTGTATCTAGTTCCTCAAAATACCTGTAACGGTTGAATATCACCGGTGTCGCCAAAAGATTTTGAAAAATTTGTTATGTACATATATTAATGAGCAAAAACTTCATTGGTGATGATGCCAATTATTTTGGCCCCCTACGTCTCCTCCCGGGTTAGGTGCCCTGAAGTAGAAGCTTCCCCCTTCCCCAGCTAGTTAGCGAGGAGAACCTACTACTCCATTCTATCCACCACCGCTCTCCGAGCGGTCCTCAACTTACTGATGGGCACTTCAGCAAGATTGACATCTGACCTCTTTTGGTCGAAAACCAGCCTTTGATACTATTCTTTCGCGATTGGTTAAAGTGTTTTGTCGTGACAATTCCTAACTGAATTTTTGCAAAAACTAACGGCGGCTATTGTTATGAGCGTCGAGTGTTCCTCAGTGAATCTAAGGATAATTGAATCGCGGTCGAGTTGTTCTGCGGTGAACCTACTGAAAGATAATTTATGAACCTACTACCCCACTCCATCCACCCCCGCTCTCCGAGCGGTCCTCAACTTACTGATGGGCACTTCAGCAAGATTGACATCTGACCTCTTTTTGTCGAAAACCAGCCTTTGCTGCTATTCTTTCGCGATCGGTTAAAGTGTTTTGTCGTGACAATTCCTAACTGAATGTTTGCATGGGGGCCCCCAAAAACTAACCGGCGGCTATTGTTATGAGCGTCGAGCGTTCCTCAGTGAATCTAAGGATAATTGAATCGCGGTCGAGTTGTTCTGCGGTGAATCTACTGAAAGATAATTTACCTTATTACTATGCTTACCTGAGTCGCCTAACGGCGACTCGTGGGGGTGGTCGTTGGTTTTGTTTTGTTGGCCTCAGGTGTTTATCCCTTTCTCTGAATCTGGGGTCATCCATATTCAACGCATCGTGTAGATCGCGTAGCGCTGGGTTGTAGTGCGATCTGATTCTATCGAACACGCTTTCTGCGTGTTCTCTCATATACACGTCCATATATTGCGTGTCCAGGTCTAAGTCTCTGTATATAAATCTGGTGGGGATGTAGTACGGTGCGTTTACGGCGGCCCTTACGCTCGCGTTCATAAACGACTGTATCTTCTTCCTGTATGTCTGTGCGCACTGGCCCCAGGCAGTGCAAGCATACAGTATTATGGTCATGAGAACGGTCTTGATCATCAGCAACTTTACGTTCAACCCCATGTTGCTTCTGCGTCCTATGATAGGTGCCAGGCGTTGTCTGGCGTGTCTAGCCATTCCGATTCTCTGCCGTACGTAAGACTGAAATGTTAATTTCCTGTCTAAGACGACTCCCAGGCACCGTTTTGGCATTTGAGCAAAAACACCAATTATAAATTGTTCAGCACTGCACTAAACTCCTAAACAAATCCCTCCTTATCGGGTATTTAGGTATAATTCTGTTAGATTTCGAAGGAGGTTTTTGTATACCTGACATAGTCCAGTTCAGAGTTCAGAATTTTTAATTTGAAAGTCTTAAAGGTATGATTCTGCGAAGTGTTATTTTGGATTACTTGATCTTAAGCTTGATGATGTATATCGTATTATCGACTTACTGTTTCGGTCTAGAGAAAAATGCAGTTTTTGTGTCGTCAGCGTAGAACGACTTGTAACGGCTTGTCAAATCTAGGAAGAAACATGAGAATTTTTGCTCTGTCTCTCTTACGCTTGTACCGTACCAGCCAAAGTACCGTACTAGCGACAAGCTGTAACTTCTGATCACGTATATCCAATGCATAAATTGCAAGAAGCAATGGGCTGAGAATGGAACCTTAAAGGACACCAATCGTGATTACAGTTTGAAAGGAAAATGGGTATCCTTCTTACCATGTCATTCAAAATAAATAACTCATGTCTGGATTTATTAAAATTTGCACGTATCAACAGATTTCCCCGTTACTATTGAAAGTGCGGAAATTAGATTGTTCATTTTTTTGGGAAAGAAAGTTTTTGGCTTTCTACTACTCCATCTGATACAAAAAAAAGGGATGAGACAATCTTCCAAAGAAAGGAAGGAAGTAATCAATTTGAAACTCTATACATGAATGTGTAGATCATGCAAAGAAGTAACTTTCAGACACAAACTAAAAGAAAGTAGTAGAAAGCCAGAAACTTTCTTTCCCAAAAAAATTAATCACTCCTAAAAATATAACCCCTTCAATTCAAGATTGTTCAGTATTCACACTACTAATTATTTCAACTTGGAATGTAATCAGCATTTTAGTTTAAGGTATAACCTGATTTTGAATATCTTATTTACCAGAATTCCTATTTGAATTTTTTTTATTTTCAGATTTACCCGGCAACCGAACAGGCAAGCGCGAGCAGCTATAGCTCGGCGCCTTCGACGCCGGTCAGTTCACCTCCTCCTATAGCTCCAGCCGGTTGGTTGACCACCCCTCATTCCCCCCACTACACGCAAGCTGTAAATAATACTGTCGCCCCTCAGGGATTACACATGGTGAGTTTTGAACATGTAATAATCTGGAAAGGTTGTGGGTGGAAGAAACATAATTGTAGTGTCCAGAGAGACGTATTTCAATTTTTCACAAAAGAAATTTGGGAAAATCAAAGTCATCTTCCAAAAATGACAGTCAAGAAAAACAATAGATCAATCCTTGAACGAAAATTAAGGGAAAAGTTAGAATTGTGTTTCATTTACCACTTTCAATCTTTCTCAACGTTTTCATAGTTCTTTATATAATTTTCGCAAGATTAAAAAAATGTCAACCAAAAATTGAATTGGAAAGATTGAAATAATGTACGGATGATTGTTTCAGAAGGGTTATCAGTGTTTTTCATTAGATTATGATCACGGTCTTTTTGTCTCAACTTTTTATTTTTTCTAAATGACAAAGCAAAATTTCCGAAAGATTGATAATTCGATTCGGACATCATCATAATTAGTCAAATAGCTACTTTCAGAAAACAAAATCAGATGCTTTTCATGTCATAGTATTGAAAAAAATATATAAATAATGACTTCAGAATCGTCATAGTCATTTCTGTCTATTTCACGTAGTATGGTTATCATTACAAATTTTAAGATAGTATTTGTTTTCAATACAATCAGAGCAGTCTTTGCTGTCCTCCGAAAGATCTAAATCATAGCATGCGTTTGAGTTTACTCGATATTTTAATGAATTGTTGTCAGTTCGGTCCTGAAAATAAACCATGGAAAACACCATTTTTAGTTTCTATCAGGTAGGTTATTAATTTCTCAATTTTGTTAATCAGCGACACAATTGGGAGATTATGAGAAAAATAAAACAAATTAGTAACAGCTTAATTCGACTGTGAACAACGAACCAAGAATTTTTGAACCCTTAGTTGTATGTAGTGTTCATTTTTGAATTTTTTTTTGTTTATTTTTTGCATGATTATTTTTTTTTGTTTTTGTGTGGTGAACCAGCCTGCTCCTGAAGCGCAGCGGCTAGATGACGCTATAGGTTTTTTACGAGACCATGCTGAAGTAACGGTGAGTTCGATCGGTTTTTTCCTTTCCATTTTTTCAAACCGAATATTTCATTTGGTGTTGTGTATGTAGAATGTATAATATTCTTATTTAAAATACAATATGGCTGTTACTGAAAACATACTAAAATTGTTTCTCACTTAATTGTGACATTTTCACTAAACAGTGTTTTTCAAAAACGCAACACGTATTTTGCTATACAATGGCTTGTTTAGGCGTGTCTTTACGGCTTGGAGTAACCTTCTCTCCAGATCGAAACTAATTTTGCCTTTTCAGTTAATATTAACTCTGAAAATGTTATTTATAATGACATGAAAACTTTTAACAGGTGAATGGGCTCATTTAACAATTTTTTTTTCATAGTTTGAAAGTTTATGTTTCAAATAGTACATCAGCAAAAAATCTGAATTTTCACTCTTTATCTTCCCCCTCAAATCAATTTTTGAATGTGGCGTTCACCAAAACGGGGCGTGGTCAAGCTTGACGTCACATCAGTCGACTTGGCGACAAGGAAGTGGGGGAAATACGTATGCTAGAGCCGTAGAAAGCAAGTTACGTGTTGTTTACTGCAGTGTGTCAACTGCGTGAATATGAATAGTGATAAAAAATGAAGTTACATGTATTGCGTTGTTCCAAAATGCAAGAATTCTTCAGTAACTGCACCAGGCAAAATTTTTATTTTACTGTTACGAAAGTTATGGCAGCGCGCTATGCGGAGGGCCGACTTTGTATCTGCCAAGGGGACGCATTTTTGTTTTTATAAAAAAAATTATAGTTTACTCTGAGTACTACTTTGAATGTTAGGTTGAAACAGACTTAGAAAATTACATGTATATCAAAACTATGAAAGTGGGAAAAATTATATTGAAGCCAGACGTAATTCCGCATATATTTGATTGCCAGATTGATAGACCGACTGCCCATCTAAAGCTCCACCGTTTGTTCAAAAAAAGGAAAAATAAATTTTGTTTAATACTTGTAACGAAGATATCGCTGAAAATCAAATCATGTGTGATGAAGCAGGTACACACGAAAAGACCTTTGATGTTGGAATTCGAGTTAATAAACAGGTTTTTCGAAGATCAAAAGCTAAACAGACCGTAAATATTATATACCACCGAAAAAGAAATCGTTCTAAAGAATTAGAAAATACAGAAAGTATTGGAAAAAATTACTACTAAGTTCCTCCGAGGACAGTGAGAGTTTGAGTACATCAGACATGACTTCTGTTGATACATCATCAGATTCTACTTTGTCTGGAATATTAGTTGAAAACCGGAATTCGAAAAACAATATTGAGCGAAGATCTCTTTATTTCTTAGAGAAAAATCCGAAATTATGTCTTGGAATCCCGGTACTCTTTATTTATTATAGAACTTTTGTCTCAAAAATGCCAGTTACACAGAATTGATTTATACATTACTATGAAGAAAATTAAATTGAATTAACGATAGCAGCGATTCATAATCTCCAACTACAGACCCGGTTGCCACCGCTCGAAGCTCGTTTGCCTGGTGTGACGTCAATATGTAACCACGGGCGATCTCACATTTTTAATTACTCTTGCTCAGTTGTTAATTGACATATAAACCAGAAAACTTTGTGGGATACTTGGGAGATGATTTACTTTTATAATATATAATTTTCAATAAAAAACTAAATTACCCCAGTATAAAAAGCCATACTATGAAACTATTGACTCTGAGCGCTAATTTTGGTCCATGGCGATTCACGATATATATATGGTATATTTTATTGAAATTGGCTTGTCTGAAGAATTTTCATGTGGATTTGCCTGACGAAGTGCCTGTCATCGTACTTATAAAGTGCGCAAATGAACTCCCGCCAGTATTTTGCAGGCTTTTCAACCTGTCTTACAAGAAGGGGGTTTTTCCTTCTTGTTGGAAGATTGCTCGCGTTCAGCCTATTCCCAAAAAGGGCAAGAAAAATCTTCCAAACAACTATAGACTGGACGCTTTGCTATCAGTGATGTCAAAAATCATGGAGAAAGTTGTAAACCACCATATCCTCAAATATTTGAAAGGCTTCAACATCTTTAGCGATCATCAATATTGCTTTCGGAAACAAAGATCAACAGACGACCTTTGGAATAACGCAATCGAGAAACATGGAGAGTCAAGAGCTGTTGCGCTTGATATTTCCAAGGCCTTTGATCGTGTGTAGCATTAGGGTTTGCTGGCCAAACGTCGATGCTATGGCTTGTCGGGTCATTTTTGTGTATGACTCTTCAGCTTCCTGAAAGAACGTTTCTTGCAAGTGGCCGTCGATGGATATCTCTCGAATACTTTCACCATCAACGCTGTTGTTCCCCAGGGATCCATATTATCTCCAACCCTCTTTTTATTGTATATCAACGACTTATTGGATAAAACCAAGAATCCAATATATTGCTCTGCTGACGAAAGCACACTTGTTTCGTCATTACATTTGGATTCCAGGACATCGGCTGCGGATGCACATCTTCACCGGCAGAAGGAGGTTGCATATCTTAATGAGGAACTAGAAGTAATTTCGAATTAGGGTGAAAGTAACCAGGTTCAATTCAATGCTACAAAAACCCAGGCATCGGTGTTCTCCAAAAAGATGATTGTTTCCGAACCGGATATAATAATATCAGGTCAGACAATTCCGCTTCCTGCTTCGATAAGTTTGTTGGGGTGTTCAATTGACTCGGCACATTTGATTCTACCAAGAGCGATACATATCAGAAAAACGCGACGGACTGTGGCTGCTCATCGTTTTGAGGTTCAACTCAGTACACCTCGAACTTCACTGTTTAAGAACTCTTTCATTTGGAGAACGGCGTTTATGTGGAATAAACCTCCTGAGAACGTTTTTCCAAATGGATTTATTCAATGCATTTTTCAAACAATTGGAAAGAAAGTAATTGTGCTAAAAGTGATTTGATTGTGGCTATTGTGGATATGTCATTTATGAACTATAACTTTCACTTCTCAGTTACTTTCCAAATTACATTTTGTATTTTTTCAAAAAAGGGATTCTTGAAAAAGTTTAATATATTTTTTTATCTTTCCTGTATGCTGTTGACGTTCCCGCTCTAAGTGCATCTAATACGGCTACCAAATATGCACTAACTTTTGGCAGTATTCAAATTTTGGTTGTGCCAATATTATGTTGTTTCAAAAGTTGTCCGTTTTTATGAGTCTACTTTGAATTGTATTATCACACTGAATTGTAATATCACAATGAATACTCATTGTAATATCACAATATCACGATTTAATCAAAATGATCGCCATTTGAATCATTGTACTTTTGCCAACGTAACACAAGCACCGATTAATTCCGTCAGCATAAAAATTGTGTGCTCGGGATTCGATCAAGTCGAGGAATGCCGTTTTTGCCTGGTCGTGATTGGCGAAAGTTCTACCGCGGTGGTGATAAAGTTATCGAAGATACTAGTCGGTTGGCGAGAGGTTTAGGGAGTACGGTGGGCGAGGCAGAAATTTAAAGTTCAATTTATTTAGTTTTTGGACGGTGATTTGTGAAACGGATCGGACTTCTTCTGTTGACCAGTGCTGGCTGCTACTGACGCAATTTTTGGTACATTTCGTCGATTTCCTCACAATAGGACCTTTCATCACACTAAGATCCGATCCAAAAGAGATCATCGTTTTTTACGGAAAAGCAAAGAAGTATAGGCTGTTCACGTTAAGAAGAGAATGACGTCACAAGATGACAAGTTACAGCGTTGCCAACATGTGCACCATTTCGAACTTTCCAATTTTTTTGTAGTTGATTTGTTTTATTGCTATTAATTAACCTTACTTACTATCAACTCACTTAGTTGAAATACAATTATAGGGGCATTTCACCTTTTTTCTTCATAATAAGTAATGAAGAAGAAAATATTTTATTTAAATTCGTTTAATTGTATATATTTTTTGAATACAACTCGTCATCATCATCGTCATACGTCATTATCGGAATCGAAATTTATTATGAGAGGCTGAACATCTTCCCTGTCAAACACAACTTCTCTGTCCCAATATAAGTTTATGTTTTGTTCGGTATATCCAATAGTTTCAGCTCATACATCATGCGTAGCTTTGTCTATAGCTTCTTTTCGTATAGCCCAGGATTTGTCAGCTGAAGTGCCATGTCTTCCCACATTATCCCTGTAAAATTTTTTTGTTATTTCCCAAATATGTTCGATGGGATTAAACATGCAGTGATACGGTGGAAGACGAAGTACTTGAAGCATATCAGCTTCATATATAGGTGGTGGTTTATTCCTACAAGGTAAATTTATAATGAATAACAATCTCATTCACTTTACAACTAATTCCACCAGTTGTGGTTTGAGAAAAGTATTTTCGAAGAGAATGTTATTGTTTGATAACCATTCTTGGATATCAGCTTTCTTCGATGCTGTTGTTGGGGCTTTATTAATAACAGTGCTGTGATTACTTGCATTATCCATGACTATAACTGAAGGCTCTTCTAAATTTATTAATAGTTGGTATTCAAACCAATGCAGAAGACTTTGTTGGTTCATTTCTCCGTGGTAATCACAATTCTTTGTTTTTGAACAGCAGTTAGTGGAAGTAAAGGTCCTCCATTCTCACGTTCTCCTCTCAGTTCTTCTTCCGTCTCAAGTACCAACCAGTATCGAACAGTGCATTTATAAACACTATCATTGCCAAATTCCTGGTTAATTTCACGGACTGTTCCAGCAGCGGTTTGGTTCGATTTTAATTCGTAACGACATCATATAGTAATAAACGGAAAAAAGAAAAAAAATAAAATTTCGAAAAACAAATGAACAGCATCAATGTACAGTACAAAATTCTCTATCGATCAATATATACCATGACACAGAAGAATAAATATTTATTGAGGTATGGAGCTACAAAATCACATGACATCAAAACGGACAATATTTTTGGATCTAACCTAATAATAAATCCATTCATAGCAAACTTTATGGACCACCACATTGTATATTATTGAAACAAGTAACAACATTGAAGTATTTATTTGGTCTCGTCAATAATTCTACGGAGCCGTTGAATTTTCATCAAATTTGTAAAAAATTGTGTTTTCTCAGTTTCCATAACAATGTATTTGGTTTTAGCTTGGTTTCATTAAAAATACCGCCTCAAAGTTTTATACTCCTAATTAATTTGGAATTAATGACTTACTTTACCAATTTCTCATTGACTTTAGGATTATCGATAATGTAGAACATGAAAAATAACTGATCATGCAAAATAATTGTTTACTCTAACCGCTAGTGTAAAAAATGAAAAAAAACATATATTTCATATATTACAGCTTCAATCGGATTAGATTAGGTATCACTTAATTGACTTTTCATTAGCTTTTTTTTCTGAATGAAACTGAGATACTTACATATAAATATTGATTCTAAAAATAATAGTCAACTTTATGATTTGCTGAAGTCGGTTGAAAGACATCTTCATGCTCATATTGAAGATCATCTCAGTTGGTCTGTAGGTAAACAAAACATTCTACTTTCATTACCGAGTTTTATTATTTCTTTACAGGGTACTCGTATGGAAGAAAGACTGGACGATGCTATAAATGTCTTGAGGAACCATGCAGAACCATTAGGTCTAGTAGGACAGCTTCCAAACAGTCTTGCACACCAGATGTCACAACTTGGGTATCCCGCACCATCCCCAGCAGACCCACACCTGCCAGATACAATCAAAGTTGAACGACCTATATACAACACAAGTAAGTTGCAAGGGTTATTAGAAGAAGAGAAACCATTGACGGGGTTGAAATATTCGAATCAAATAATTTGAATTGCAATATGAATTCAAGACTTGAATTAGATGATTTTTTCAATTTAAAGATTGTGGTTGAACACCCTTCCGCTATTGCAGACCCACCTATTTGCCCATCATTTTGCAAATTTTGCTAAAGGTGCTATTCCGACACACTTAGGTCAAAATTCAACATTACCTTGTAAAACCAGTACAAATAATATTATTGTACAATCATTTGAGAACGAACCGATCACTGAAGCTGAAATTCATGCTGCATTGAAGTTAATGAAAAATAAAAATGCGAGTGGAATCAGATGACCTATTATTACCAGTTGTTAAACATATATTTGACATTATTGTTATTCTCTTAATTTATATAATGAATCAATCTTAAATGCTAGGATAATTTCCAAAACAGTTCAAGAAAGCCTTAGTTATTCCTTTTTTAGAAGATGAAATAGAAATGACCTGAATAACTACCGACAAATTTCATTACTTTGTTCACTTTCAGAACTGTATGAAAAAGTAGTGGCTACTAAACTTTATCCATCCAACAAAGTAACCCAAACAAAGATAGATGCTTGATCAGAGCATGATCATCATGCACATTCGCATCTATTGGGTAAAATAAACAAGCCTCCTTACGGTGGCCAATCAGAGTTAACCGCAATCGGCTGGCTGAATTTATTGTTACTGTGTCAGAGTGGTCAGTTACTTTTTAATGCCTGTGGTGTGTATTTTATAGTTTGAAATTTGTATGTCAAGTATTGATACGGCTGCTACCACCTAAAAAAAAATATTGTATACCCAGCCGCATATTATTAAAAAAAAAATGGTCGTTGCTTAGTGTGACATGATAATGTTTTGGAGCACTCGTTAGCTTAGATGAACAGAGTATAGAATAGTGAATTACTTAGAGTCAAATAATTTACTATGTAATAGTCAACATGGATTTAGGAAAGATTGTTCCATAGAAATAGCAGCCTGTGATTATCTCAATAACATATACTCCGAAGTTGATAACAATGTAATAAGTATATTTTTTGATCTGACAATGGCATTTGACCACCAAATTTTCTATATATAAAGTTAGAGAGGATTGGGTTTCCACGTAACATACTGACATAGTCAAAGTCCTATATGAGTGGTTGGCATTTGACAGTCAAATACATGCAGAACTCTTATAATAACTTTTATGCCTATCAACAACAAAGTGAACATGCTAAACAGCTGAAACTGTGGACATATGTTTAAGAAGAATGTACCAACATAAAAAAAAACGCTGATCTAATGCACGCAGCCTGCAAAATTTGAACATTTACCTTTTTTTAACAGCCCACGTATGTTCATTTATCTGTGACAAACAAAAATGAATAAAAATATTTCTGTTGATTAGAAAAAAACAATTTCATTTCATAGAAACTACTACTATAAGTTAAATTAAATGATTTCATTTACAAATTTAATGTCAAGCTCAATGAATATACATACAAATTGAATCATTATGCCGAAGGTGATATCTCTTTTTTTTTATTTGAATTGTACGAAAGGCACGATGCAAAGTAAACAGGAAATTGTCAAAAAAAAATTCAGATCTCATATTCAGAAATAAACAAACGAAAAATTTGAAATTCCCCACCATCACGAATGAAACCATTCAAGGTTTTTTAGACCCCTCCATGAAGACACTAAAAAAAGCTTAGATGATGAAAGAAAACTATGTTCTAAGAGTTCTTATGATCCAAAAAGATCATTTGAAGAACATAACAATTGTTATCATTTCTCTAATTTTAACTCTATTACTTTAGTCTTTCTCACTAAACATTCAGTCCCTTCGGAACAAATTAAATGAACTTTTTATATTTTTAAGTGACTTGATTTTCCTACAATAGTCTTGCTTACGGAACATTGGTGTAATAAGCTCGGACCAATAAGCATTCCTGACTACACTGTAATATCTAAATACTCCAGAAACTGTTCTAATCATGGAGGAATTTGGCTCTTGGTGAATTGACTTNTCAGGTAGTGTAGCAGCTGCGGTCTTTTGTGATCTTTCTAAGGCGTTTGATTGCGTTAATCATAAGATCTTGCTAAGAAAAATTCACCAATACGGCTTCAGAGAATCGACGCTCAAGTGGTTTGAATCCTACCTTTCAGGAAGGAATCAAATGGCAAGAACAGCATGACTTTCAGGAAAAAAAGGGGGGGAAATTTTGTGTGGTGTTCCACAAGGATCTGTTTTGGGACCCATCTTATTCTTATTATATGTCAATGACATTGCAAATTTGATCATTTCTGTAAATTTCACTCTTTTCGCTGATACGACGATATTGTGGAACAACAAAAACTCAAATGATTTACACAATGCAATATCTATTGATATGAAAACAATTAAGGAGGGGTGTGATGCTAATTTGCTATCCTTCAATATCACTAAAACAAACATTTTATCATGACCTATTTACCTATTTATGATGACCTATTTATCATGACCTATTTATGATGACCTGTTATTCGGTGATAACTTAGTCATCAGGAACGAGACTCAATCTAAATTTCTAGGTATTCACATTGACAACAAGCTCAAATTTATTGAGCATATTAAATAACTTAAAAGTAAAATTTGTTCTGGATGTTATGCAGTGAGAGTAACTTCAATAAATTTGGTTATCAAAACTGCCAGAACGGTGTATTACGCCCTCGTTGAATCCCACCTACGTTATGGAATACCGTTTTGGGGATTATGCAATTCATCAGCACTTCTGTCTGTATTAGTACTGCAGAAACGGGCTATCAGGTATATGTGTAAAATTAAACCTCGTGATTCATGCAGACACAAATTCGCTGAACAAAAGATTTTAACAGTGATTGCTTTGTTTATTTTGGAAACGGTTTGCCTCATTTACAAAAATATGTCCCTATTTGAATCTACATGTNACACTTCAAATTTGTTCAACATATTTTCTTAATGGAATGAGAATTTGGAAAAGTGTCAAAAAAAATTATATACCTATTTGCATAGGTTTTTATAGGTACCCATATCTATATTATGTATGGATACTTCAAAACCATTAAAAAAATATTTTTGCATTTATCATGCATAGATTAGAAGATGCATATATTCTAAACTTTGTAAATGTTTTTTTCTTTTAAAGAAAAGCGCAAGGAACCTCCAGACAGTGATTCAAAACCATCAAGTTCCGTAGAGAGTATAGTACAAAACACCAGCGGGCCTCCTCAGAAAGCAACAAAACGGTCAAGGAGATAGTAAGTTCAATTGTTCTGTTTTTTATTCAACTCTGTAGTATTTTTCCTAAAAACTATGGCAAAGTTGTTGAACTAGGCAGTATTACGAATCTTTGAAATCAGTCATTTTCGAATTACTAAATCGATTTAAATTTTTTCAAATTTTATTTGCTGAACTATATGTGCCCTTGAATATGTGACATGTTGTTCATATACCTTGTCATAGTTTCGATATTTTCTATCATTACCAATTGTTCAAGTAGTTGTTCAAGTAACGCCGATGAAGATGAAATTGATGACCCCAGCAACAAGGCCGTACGCGAGAAAGAGCGTAGACAGGCAAACAATGTCCGTGAACGGTATGTAAAAAACCTTTCAACTAAATTGATTTTCACCTTCAAAATCCTAGTTACCCAAATTTCCTACAACAGTTCCTCTATTCGTTTAAATCCAATAGATAACGTTAAAGAACTGTTGAATATTGAACAAAGAAAAACATAAATTACTTCTTTGATAGTGTTTCGTGATTTTTTTCAACACTTCATCAAAACTCGTGCGTGAATTATAGAATAGAGTACCAAGTCTGGTGTTTCTTGTGCATTTTCAATGCATGGGTCGTATGTAATGAATGGCAATTGAATAGAATTATATTAATAAAATTAAGCTAGAAGTCATACTGTTGGGAAGACTTTGCTCTGTACTCTTTCCCAGTTGTAAAAGTAATAAATGCTCATTATAAATGCAAAATGCTGACAAAGAGCTCAAACAAAATTTTGTGATTTTCCTATGATTTGCCACAGCTGGTATAGGCGTATTTAAGATACTCAATATTACCCTGTTTTTATACAAATTGAAGGGTTATATTTTTAGGAGTGATTAATTTTTGGGAAATATTTCTACACAATATACTATATGAAAAGTAAGTGAAATCAACATCAACAAGCACAGTTTTTCTTCCTATATTGTTTTGGTGATTTCTGGACAGTTTAATTTTTTTCTCCAATTTTTGAATTTATATGTCAATGATTTCCATCAGAGTATCAACGGGGTACAAGGATTTTGGTGTATGAGAACGTCATATACATTAAGAATAATGATATTTTCGTTAACAGAACAAGCATATTTGCTCATTCATTTTACTGAAGAGTGAACTGAAGTAGCCATTTTAATTCACACACTAAGTATAATTTACTAATAATAACACTGCGCAAGTGTTTTATCAATAATTTATATTCTACAGTTAATAAAGTACCTATTTGAAACATCGTTAGATCGTATCGCATCATGACGTCCAGTGGCGTAACTACAGGGTGGCAAGTCGGCAAAATGCCACGAGCACCCAGCCGGAAGGGGCCCCCAGTCAGAGGAGAACTCCAAACATTTATTATTTATTATACATGTTACGCAAGCACTCAAGTAGTTAGCAGCTTATAGTTGTAAGAATTGGGTGTTTGTTCCAAATGAGGATATGTTTAATTAGTCAATTGTGAAAATAAGTTGACAATGTCTACTCGGTTAGAATTTTATTCTGATATTTAAAATAATTTATAAGATAACAGTCATTTTAATTTTCAATCTACCTATAAAAATGATCATTTACATCGTCGGTAGGTATCGGTAGTACCTATTTGAAAAGCACAAATCACTATTTTGACAAAATATAACCACCGAAACTATTCACCTATGTTCATCGTTATTTCAATAATTACAAAATTGGACGCTTGAATTAGGCATTGAACAAAAAGGTGGACTTTCATTATATACATTTTTTCGGCCGCTTCTTTGGCATTTCTTAGCAATCAGATTTTTCATTTAATAAAAACTATAGTATTATTACAAACTGTTCACGGTGTTGTTCTAGAAAGTATCAGACTGGAAGCGAAAAATGTAAGCGAAAGAAGGAGTCTGAAGAACAAAATAAAAAGATACCTAAAATACATCAGTACTTTAAGGATCAAGATAGTATAGAAGAAGAATCAAATGAACAGCGCATGGGAAGGGCAGAAAATGATGTCGTCATAAGTGACAATATCGCAGAGCCCGATAACAGTGAATATTTAGATTCAGAGCAATCACAACCCGGAACGAGCAAATCTTGAAACGAATCATTTTTGGATATAGTAAAGTTGGAATCTTTACCGTACTTTAGTGATAAAGGTAACTTCAAAGAACTCAATGTAAAACGGTTTGTGATCGAAATCGAACCCTGTGAACCAAAAGGCTCTTTTTTGAGCGATAGAAACAAAATACCTTTCTTGGATATATATTATTGCAATATTACTAAATCTGGCGTGAAGTTAGAACGTACGTGGCCGTACTATTTCCCTATTGCCTCAAAAAGCATTTTGTGAACCATGTTGGTTATTCACAAATAAGGCATCTAAAAATATACAACATATTTGGATGGAAGGCTATGATGATTGGAAACGTTGAATTTCCTAAGACTCGTTAGATGAATTTGTGAGGATGAACGTCTCTTAGAACCTGAAAGCTTGTTTGAAGTGAACGTATTCTATCGTGTATTAGACATAATCATTAATCAACTGAAATCGCGTTTCCTTGGAATGAATGAAATTGTTTCCAATTTCAGTGTCTTGCAACCTGCCACTTTGCAAAATTTGAACGATACTGATTTATTGGAAATGGTTTTAGCATTTATCCATCTATATAAAGAAGATATATCCATCTCGTTTTCCAAGGAAATTCTCAGTTTTCGATCCTCTTTTAGACACGAAATAGAAACTTCACGTTCTATAAGAGAACTTGCTGAGTTATTAATAATAAATAAATAATTCTATATCTTCAAGCTTTCCTGCAGTGTGCACTTCATTTCTATTGTTTCTCGCCATTCCTATGACTCATTTTCGAAACCGAAATTGATAAAAACTAATTCATTCTATGGGACAAGATAGGTTAAGCAATTTGGCTATTCTATCCATCGAAAATTCTATGGCCAGAAATTGAAACTTTGATGATGTCATTACCACTTTTGCTGAACAAAAAGTCCGAAGGAAGAAGTTTTATTGATTAACATTTTATATTTTGAACACTTTGTGTGCTTACAAAAATATGATGATTCGGACTGCCTATATCAAATTGCTTTTTCGTTTTTCAAATCATGTTGACTACTCAATCAATTAGATGCTGACTGTACTTTAAATTAGGTACTTTTAATTTAAAGGGAATTATTAGAAAATTATGTACCTAAGTATAATTATAAAGTTTGTATGTCCCTATTTAACACAGTGATTTATTATTGTACTCTCACAAGTAAAAGTGTATAATAAGTATTATAAAATGAAAAATTAGTATTATTGTTGGTTCAGCTTTCTTATATTGTGGGGAGGGGGCCCATCCGATGAATTTGTCACGGGTCTCGAACGGTATAGTTACGCCACTGATGACGTCATACTTTTTTTCCAGCGAAAATAGGAAATATCTTGCTGTGAAGGTATTTGATACATTAAAAAGTACTTTTCATAGGAAGTATTGATATTCAATAAAGAAATATATTAATATTTATGTGACTCACCATATTTTTGTTACTCAGCATAAAAAATTATTTTGTGACTTGTTATATCAAATAGTACAACATTATCAAATGTTAAAAAATCAGATACTACAGTTTTTACTTTTCAACCTATGGAACAGGCTCTTGAAAATGATTTATTATTGCTCTGCTTAAAAAAAGAGACTATAGTATAGTCTCGTGGTTTATTTCTACTCATTGCAATTTATCATTATGACAGATGCATTATCATAATAAATATCAGATTTGGAACTCTGTACTATAATTTTCACCTAAGCTCCGAAGAAGTGACAGATGGAATCATGACACATTTGGAAAGAGGCAGTTTGTGTTTTTTATTGCCTAATATTCTGCAATTCCTCAAGAGAACAATTCTTCTCCGTCTCACTTGCAAGTGTGCACGTCATATTTTGACCAAAAATTTTAAAGAACCCTGTAGAGGTTTATAGTGGAAAACTTCTAACTCTATACAATAGCTTCTTCAGGCGTATCTTTACGTAAGCTGAAGAAGCTATTATATATATGGATTTTAATCAAGTACCATCCGATTCTATTACATATTTCATCTCTTGATATCGTTAATAGTTTTTGTAGTTTAATTATTTTCTATACTGTTCAGTTTTTGAAATGTTGAAATAATTGACTACACTGAACACTCAAACTATTATTCGAATGTCTATTGTCTTACTAGATTGCTTCGCGTACAGCACTGTATCTTCCACTTGACTCTGTCGATGTGCTCAAGGCTAGCGTTTATATATATCATAATCGAATGCAGTAGAAATTTCACTGAAATTCCATCGAAATCGGTAGCATTATTTTCGTCGCTTCTAGAGCGGCAAGGAGCATCGTACATTTGCGTGCTCTTAGCTACGTCAGGATTAGTTTATGGCTACCAGTGGCGGCCGGCGTTATTTTCTTTAAGGCATGATTCACAACAATATCATTAAATTTTTTGACTTATTGCATCCATTGGAATCATCCACTTATTTATTTTTGCTGAGAAAGTTTTTGAAAGTTACCATAATTGTGCAGCAGTTATCTCACAAAAGTCACTCATTTATTGAAAATTTATGAATATAGAGAAGCAGAAAGCCAAAACCCCTATTTTGCAAAATCCTATTCCTCCTAAAAATATACCCCTCTCAGTTTTGATCTGTCTTATTGAACCTCTGTACTTCTGTACTGCTCTTTGTCTTCTCACAGTTCTGCTCGATAAAATTATAGATCCTAAATTTTACCATGGTTATTCAGTTTCAAGAACAATACTGAATATATAATAAACAATCTAAATCGAAAATATGGTTTTGTCTTTATTCAGTGAAATTCAGTGGAAATATTTGTATCTAGTTTGGAACGCACTATATTTCCATACAGAAAATTGGAATAGGTCTGAAAAATGTTTTGACCACTATATTATACAAAATACATAAGAAGTGTACAAGCTTTTGGGTCTTGTATGTGTATATTATAAATAAATATCTATCTACACTTAGGTACATATATCACATCAAATGTAACAAATTTTTGAATACAAAAATAGGAAAATATTCAATTATGTCACTTGTGAATTATCAAAAACTTCAATCCAATATCCACTCCATTCCAAATATCCCTTAGTACCTTTTACCCCTAATACCTATAAAGGCCCATATTCAGATCACAAATGTTACGAGAAAAAAATTGATAGCATTTATTTCAAAGAGGACTCAAAATTACATGAATTTACAAGGAGTTCTTCTGTGTAACATTCGTTTTTCGAATTTTGGCCAGCATGCTGTAGATTTTGATGTTGTTTTTAATGAATTTACTTACAGAGACACATTGAATATGGGCCTGTCACCTTACGATACCTCTTTACAAGTTAAAAGGTTCATGAGAAAAATGAAAAGGGGGTTACAATTTCTAATCAGGCGGTTCTTTGAATACTGTTCGATTAGATTCAAATCATAAAAGTTTAATTACTGATTCTTTGAATGTTCATTGATTGATGAGAAACTTCTGCTTATAATTTAGAATACAAATGTGTAATACCAGAGAAACTCTTTTTTCAAGTGATAATGGTATGATTTGAATCTGCTCAGTGCAAGTATACTTGTTTTTGGGTTAAAATACATTCGAATGTTGTAACAGTTGTTCCAGTGCTGATGAAACAGAAGAGGGTGATTTAGATCCTGATATCAAAGCTCAGAGGGAAAAAGAAAGGCGGCAGGCAAATAATGCAAGGGAAAGGTTGGGTTTTCTTTTTCATTACAGCTTCATTAGAGGTTAAACATCGTACATTGGGGCCTATATTCTTTAATGTGTTTCTTCAAAATGTTAGAGCCTGTTTTTTTAAATAACTTTGCTGTACAAATTTCATGAGAAAACTGAAGAAACTGGTAAAAAACAGGTTTCTATCATTATGGAATCATATTTGTTGCGTAACAGTTAATACTTAAGAGTGTACTTCAAGTACACGTGCAAAGTCAATTTGCTGTAAATGAAAAGTCGAGCATATAATGGGATTCTATGAAATAGAAGTCAGTGTTTTGAACAATATGACAGAATTCCATTTCAACTTCACTTTAAATTTATAGCCAATAGACATTAGTTGATTTAATAAATATTTTTTTCATAACTTTCATTAACTAACAATTTTCTCTTTCGAACTGGCTGAACCAGAAAACACTTCAAATTTCTGATTTTAGTTAGCTAGAATCTTTGGCGTTTTGTTAGCTTAAACTTTGGTTGTAGGTAAATACATTATTAAAATTTCATTGAAATCATTTCTTCACCGGAATGTCAGGTTGGAGTGTTTTCTTGATAACGAGAAACCATCTTCTTATCATTCTCATAATTGAAGTCCATCTTTCAGTTCTAATTAGTAAAGCAGGCATTGTAGCAATAATGTAATTTGGTTATCACTGGAAAGAAATGTAGTAGAATATTGCTTCACTTTTTGAATTTTTCCAAAATTTTATTCTTGATGGAATTGATAATATTGTATCATTAATGGATTCACATAGTCAAGAATCTAAAGAAACTCAAAATAACGCATATTGGAGAGAATTCACCTCTATTACATACAGAGTAGTACAACTTCATCCTTTCCAGGAACATGATTAGAGTGAATTTTATAAGATAATTGAATAGAGGCTATTTTTTTAAAAGAACAAATATATATTTAAAATATTTAGTATATCAAATTCCCAGAAGTACTTTTTTTAGCAATTTCAACTTAAGAAATAATTCTCTCATTTTCAGATAAAAAAATTCTCCGCTACTTCATTTTAAACGATGTAAAGTAACCTTTATACAGAATGTCAATTTAAAAACTTACTACCATTGACATATTCCTTGTAGAAAATAATATGAAAAATCAGAAAGAGGCATAAATTTTTAGCCTTCTTAGTTCAACTCCCTACTTGGGGCAGATGGCTATCCTTAGAATCTCATATAGAAAGGGTGTGAAGTCTTCATTTTGAATGAACTATTGTTTCAGCGTGTTTGCTGACTTGCTTGGGGGAAGCTTTCTTCCTCTCCTGTTTTTGCTTTAAAAAGTAATTCGAGCTGTTTTTGTAGTATATATACACACTCTACATATGGAAATACTAAACAATTTTTTTAACGTGTTATAGTTATTAACATAGCCTATATATGTACCATTTTTTTGTTAAAATCAAAGCGATGTTGAGTCATGAGATGAATATGATTCATCTGATGAATTATTTGTGAAATTACAATGACATTATTGAGAAACATCTAATTTATTGCTACAATATAATTGTGAAAATCGATAAGTTGACTCAAATTCAAAAATATTTAATTTGTTAATTTGTATAGGATACGTATCCGTGACATTAATGAAGCTCTAAAAGAACTGGGAAGGATGTGTATGGCACACCTTAAGACAGACAAACCTCAAACCAAACTGGGAATTTTAAATATGGCTGTTGAAGTCATAATGACTTTGGAACAGCAAGTAAGAGGTAAGATTTGACTGTACTGACAATATGAGATCTCAATATATTTGTTTCAAATATATTTTTAGAGAGGAATCTCAACCCTAAAGCTGCTTGCTTGAAGAGACGAGAAGAAGAAAAAGCGGAAGATGGACCTAAATTAGGACCCGGACCACATCACATGCTCTCTGCTCCTCATTACCCCTCTTTGCCGGTATGTATAATATATATCTTAATAAAGGTTTTTTTAATGACATGCAGAGCGTAAAATAATGTATCGCTTTTCAATTTGTCTTTCAAAGATTTTTGGATTTCCTTACACATACTACTAACTTTTTCTTTCAATTTTTGATGTCAAGGGGTATGTATCTATCGACAATTATTCCCCACTAATTTTTCTGGTCAGATCTCTTATGAGATTTCTTCATTATGTGTATAGGATAAGAACCATTCACCTACTGTTCAATGAATATGGCTGATTAAAAGTTCAAAAACTCACATTTATGTAAATTATAATCATGAATGTAATGATCTACATTAAAAATAACGGGCTCTCTTGAAGTAAAACTATTTAAATTTTATAAATTTTGAATTAACCCAATTTATTTAAATCAATTTTGCAATTGGGTTCAATATATTATTGAAAAACTTGTATTAGCACAAATTAACAATCTAAATATCATGAAGCTTTTTTATAATACAATTCATTCACCAAAGTAATGTCTTGAATACTCATTACACTATCAATTATCAAATTATTGGCTATACTTAATTGAAATATTCATTTCTTGGTTCTGTCTCACGTGGAATTTCCGTACGGTTTTGTTTTTGACTATGTATGAGATGTCAAGACAGGCGGAACCCATATAGCAATAGACTAAAACACTAAGTCAAGTAAGATTTATGAAAAATAGGTATTATACTCGTTTCTTTTAAGTTTTCATTTGGCAGTTGGATAATGACTCTCCAATTTCAAGCTCAAGAATTTCAAACACCAAATAAGGCAACTGTATTGGTATAATTTTTAAAACTAAATTTGATATTGGAAAATTATTCCGTTATAGTGTACTTTGAAAAATTTGGAGTTATTTAATTTTTCTATATTTTTTTTCAGGGTGTACCCACCAATTTGCCTCACAATCCAGGTCAGCCACAATAGCATTGATAGTATTTCTTGCTACCTGTACATACACTTTCGTACAAAGCGGCATCATCATATTCATCATACATCAACAATTATCTATTTTTTTAAGAATATTATGTAGTGATACAGTAACTGTATTCTTACTTCTTATTCTTGTCTATTTACAACATTTTTTTCACTTAATTTTATTTGCGGAACTGTTTAGACATGACAGCTTTATTTATTATTAGATTTGAGGTAGCTGAAGAGATTACAATGGCAGTTGGGTTCCTTTTAGTAATGTTTTTCGGTGAATTGAAACTTGAAGTAAAAGTGAATGTATTTTATGGCACTATTTCAAAATGAAAATAATTGGGAGTTTTTATAACTTGACAATTTTTCTTTTGAATAGTATTTTTTTCTGCAGACTGGAAAATACAATACATATTTTAATTCCATATTTCAGAACTATTGATGATTCTGAAGACTTGAATTTAAAAAATAATGGAAGATATAATTGAATTCATCTCGGCTTCGCAGCTGAGAATGAATGAAGATAGTAACACTGAATTTTGTTACTCTTAACACTGACACTATTTTATATACACTTAATTTATACAGGACAATACCGTAAGCTGTGAAAAATCTCGAATTCAAATTTCTGTTTTGGAAAAAACTGTTCAATTGAATTTAATTTTTTGTTTTCTTTTTGTAGTTGGTTACAAGTTGAATTATTGAATGAGGTTATCCGAGTTGTGAGGCACTGTTTGGAGCCTTTGGCGTAATAACGAATATTACTGGAGTTTGGTGTTGGGATTGAACTCCAATAATATTCGAGGTTATCCGAGTTTGATAAAAGAGAAAATCATTTTTCTGCAGTCACTGAATTGAATAATAATAAAAATTGGAAATCATACAGAGATTGGTATGTAATCTCATTCAAAAACATTACTGAAATGATCACAGAATGTCTCAAACGGTAACAGAAATGTTGACCAATAATTTTTTCATGCTTTCAGCTAGACCTTGATATTGAATGACATCATTTATATGTGGTTTGAGAGGAAAAAATAATCCAATTGTGCCAAATCTTACATAATACTCTAGTAATGTTAGCAAGCTTATTTAGCTCATATTTCTTATTTTTGTATTATACTATTGATCTCTACTTCTGCCATTTTTTAAGGATATTCAGCATGGAGTACCTAAGTTGCAACGAAAAATGAAGTGATTTTGGGTAAAGTCGAATATAATAATGATATCACTTGTATTATAAACATTCAAAAGGTATACAAAGAATTGAAAGGGCATACATTTTTCCATCTCAGTTTTCTCAAAATTTTCATTTGTGGTTACTGTAAAACAGAAGAGAAAGAAAAAGAAGATATTTATTATTTCATATTCATAGTAAACTTTTAACTTCATTTCACATGTTCTTATCGCTGGAATTTTCGGATGTTGAGAAGCAATACTTTTTCATGGTGTTTGGTATCCTGGAGAATAAAAATCAGACTGAATTCAAGTACTTTCAACTTTTTTTTTGTTGTATTATAAAGTTTGTACTTAATATATATTTTAGAATGAACAAATTTGTGCCATCATTATGAGAGCAATGTCGGGTTACAAAAGCATTATTTTTATTTTCTCATGTACAGAAAATATATCAATTTGATAAAATTGTTGCTCAAATCGAATCACTCTAAGTGAGTAAAATTGATAATTTGTGTTCTCACGTTTGCCTCATTGTTTTCGAAATCAAATTCCTAATAGTTCATTGTTACTTATATTTCTCAAGCCACATATAAAATATTGATCCTTTGCGCCAGTATTCGATTCGAATTCATAAAAAAGTTACTTATATTTGTAAATATATTTTTTGACAAGTGTTTTTGGGCAAATCAGAACGTCCTTGAATGTTTTTATTTATTTACTAAATCTTCTTTCACTATGAAACTAGACACTTTAAATTGATTTAGGTGTTGACATGAATCTACTTGCATGTGAATGTCTTTATATTTATGAAGAGCATTGATTTCAACAGGGTTCCAGAGTTATTGATTTTCATTACTTAACCATACTTTACAGGTCTACTTGTGATTCAAAAATTGAATTGATTTGGAATATGTTCAATTGTGTTTATGTTCAGTTGGAAAACCATATCTCAGAGTCATTCAACTCCAAGTACTGATGTTTTCTTTTTTATGTTCATGCAAAACCTACTTCTTTGAAAATGTTTATGATTCATGCTTAAGATTGTTGATTCTGTACAAAAAAATTCATGGACCTTCTATGTCTTTTTTTTTAAAGCCACCCGTCTTTCCTAAGAATGCCAATGAAAATGATACTTCTTTTTCATTATTCTTCTAAGTTATTTATATATGTCCATTGAAAAGCTCTCCAATTTTTTTATGTTTGCTACACTTGCAAGGTTTTTGAAAAGCTTACTGCATCAATTTAACATAATTGATGACATTCATATGATTTTTAAGTAATTTTAAATTTAAATCTTTTATTTTAAGTGTAACCTTTTTCTAAGTAGATTTTTTTGAAGGTAAACATGTAATATTTTCTCAAGTTTAGAATTCTTAGTGAATTATATTTATATTATTTGTTTTGATTGTTAAGATTGTTTTAATTACTTTAACTAAAATCGTGTACAAAGAATGGTAATTTTTTCTAATTTGACGACAGTGTTTTCTATAAAATCCTCCCTTATATGAATCGATGTCTGGAAAATTGATGTAAAGCTCTGTAACAAATTTTCTTGTTGATCCATTAATTTTCCATATATCTAATTGTTCCTTATCAAATTTTTAAATTTTAAAGTACATTGGAATAGTCTAATGATAGAGAGAAATTGAACTTGTTTTAAAATGTTTGAGGTCTAGTGAAGAAGTTATCAAGAGATTTGTGTAATTAGAAACAATTTCAATGTATTTTGAAGAAATGACAATAACTAGATATTCTTTCAGATGTTCTTTAAAAACATGTCGTTTAGTTGGAACCCCTACCAAGTTAAGGTAATTAAATAGGTATTATATTTTTTTTACTTGCAGTAAAATTCAGCATAGTATATTTTTTGTAATGCCCTGTGTTTATTTCATTCCAATGAAATGGCAGCCATAATTTTGAAAAATCGGCAGCGACAAAAGCACTGAAAGTTTTCGGCACTAAATTCTATTTATTTTTTTCTGTAAATTAAGTTGGCAGCCATAATTTTCACACCAATCTTGGTAAAAACATATTCTTTTGAGACTTTTCTTAAAAGTTACAGAATTGTTGCCTACGAATTCTGTAAAAGTGTTGCGAGCATTTTATATTATATATTTTTGTAGTTATTGGACAATGTGTAACTTTTAAGATCAGTTGTGGTTACTACGTGATTAGGAAAAATTTGTAAAGCTTAAATTTAAACCTGTATAAACGTTTTAAAGCGAATGTGTTTTTAAGTATATAAAAAGTATATATGACAGAAAGAATATTGAGTGATGAGGAAAAATTAAGTTAGGTTTAAACAGCTAGAGTATGACATAAAAATAAAAATTATTATCAACTATATGTAATATACAATACGTACATAATATACTATGTGCCATTTTTCATAAACTATTTGTTTGATTTCATCTCTCGTAACCTATTCTTTCAATAAACAAGTCAGAGTAATTATAATTTCTCCAACATATAAAATACTACAGATTGGACCATATGGTGGTATATAAATGAAACGTCAAACTCTCGGAAAATATCGATTTTGGTATAAGAAAGCATTAATATTCAAATATTTGCTGTTCAATTCATTTATTATAGCTGGTTGGTCGGTAGCCGGGCGGTTCGACGTGGGTGCTTTGTTCACTCAGTCAATCGGCCGATGTGTTAGTTGATGGTTCAAGCCGCAGGCTGAACGCTTGATTTTCACTTGCTATCGTCCAATCCGTGTTAGAAATCACACGTTAAAAGGTAAAACCTTGTTTGTCCTTAGCTCGCACAAGTTTTGACTTCTGAGGGTTATCATTCATAGGGGTGTGATAGCTGTTTAAAGGGAAAAAAAACAATAATAATTATTATTCACCATTTGTGATACATAGCGTATATATGGTAGGTCAATCATTAATTACAAAGAACAGTACGTCACTTATGAATGAAATTATGGAATCAAAGCTTAAATAAAAATTATTATTTGCATATACAAAGGTATAGGTACATATAGATATATAAAATGCTAGTTAAAAAATAAATAAATAATGTGGCAATTTTGCTTGCCGTAGTCAAATAAATATACATATGTATATATTTATTTACAAACATATACACACATATATAAGAAAAAACGATAAAATCGCCAGTCAGAACACTGAAACTAAAGCAAAACAGCAAGTGAAAAATTAGAACGATTATATATCTTACCATTCTTCTGTGAAAGAATCCTCTAAATATTCCTTATGACTAGTAACATTTGTCCAGTAATACGTTTTTAACTTTCTTACAGAACAAATTTGCAGAATTCAACCTCTTTATAGAAAGTGTCAGTCTGTTATAGAAATTTATGGCATTATATAATGGAGATTTTTTGAAATGATCACTCTTCACCGTATGTGAAGGGACCCTCAGAACAGTAGCATGGCGAGTATCACGACCGTGAATGCTCAAGTTTGTTATGTACAAGTCAAGGTTCCTGTGCACAAAATAATATAAATTGCGGGTGCAGTCAACAAGCGTTCTCTTTTGAAAACGGGTCTACAACTTTCTTGGTACCCCAGGTTGAATATCAGTCTCATCAGTCGTTTTTGAGAGATAAAAACTCTAGAAAATCCCTTTGCACATCCATTCGCAAAGTAGTAAACCAAACCTATCTGAACAATGTTTTAACTGTTTGATCGAATAATAAATGGAATTGGGTTTACTGCACACTTTTTGTGCAGTAAACTCAGGTGAGATTCTCATCTGAAATAGTTCCAAGAAAATCAACTTCTTTTGATATTTTTATGTCATTCAAAGTGACTAAATTACAACAGAAATCCCTCCTAACAAATGTTTTCATCAGCACTGACTTAGATTTATTTAAAATCAGTTTGTTACGTTGACACCAACTACTGAATTCGTCAATAACTAAATTAATTTTCATCGATAATTCATTCTCATTTTTTCCAGAAACAGTGATTGTAGTATTGTTAGCGTACATAGTTATGTGACAATCTGATATGAATTCAGGCAAGTCATTGATAAAAGTCAAGAATAACAATGGACCCAGAACAGACCGGCAAAAGTCCCCTCTAATCTAAAAAAACGCCGTTCAAAATTAGGTTGTAAATTATATCTTGAACCTGATAATAGGTTTCTTGTGCTAGAAAAGTGATATTCATCATAAATCATTTCTCATCTTTTATTTTTGTTCAATTTGCGAAAGTATTAGAAAAACTGCCATTCTTGTCTGTTCTGTGAACAGTCTGGATGTACTGGATAGTAATAAATGGATCTAGATCATTAAGAAATGAAATTCTTGATAAAAGTATGAAAACAAAAGTTATGCATGTTCAAAATGTTAACATTCACTTCTTGACAATAAATAAGTCTACTAAAACTTTAGAAACACCAAAAGTCTCAAAACCTATCACCTAATGAGAACATTCTATCAGATTTGCAATCTTTTCTTGATTCGGGACACTTGGGGAACATAGATCTGCATTACCTTAATAGTTACCAGTAGCGTACATAATCGAGATGGATTGTACGATATTTCAAAAGAAAGAAATGAAAATTATCAAAATTAAATATATTGAAATTATGGGGCTCGATAAAAAGGAAAGTAAAAGGCACATTCAGGAAATCTAAAAATGTATCTCAACAAATAAAAAGTAATGAAAATTAATGAAATGAGAAGAAGAAATACAATAAGATAGTGAAATGAGAAAAAAGGAAATGGAAACCCAAGAAAATAGGAAAAAGTAGATCAAAGACAGAAATGAGAATAAAAGAACAGGAAAAAAATTAAACGAAATATGTTGGCAGGTGCAGAAAAAGAGAATAAGCACAGAAATGAAAAGAATTGAAGGGAGATGGAGAATTGAATGAAGCAGGTCTAAGGACGATTGAATAATATTTACCGGGCAGGCGGTCCTCGATTGAAGACAAAATGAGAAAAACCAAGAAAGTACTTGATAAAAATAGCTGCGTAAACGCAAGCGAAATATAAGTGGAACCACCTATTGGTGCCCCGGAGCGAAATTTCGACTATAATCTCGAAATTTCGAGATTCAAAGTCGTAATTTCCAAGAAACAAATAATAAAAATATGTGGCCCTTCTGCACTTCCGTAATGTTTCATTTTAGAATGGAATTCGGTTGCTAATGGGCTTGTTTCATGTTTTTTAGTTTATAGTTCACTTGATAGGAATTTTAAATTGAAAAACAGTGCACTTTGTTTCAACCCTCTGAGTACCGTAGTTTTTCCGTAATTAATTATTAAAAATTGAATTTGGTAGGATGGTAACGTCACGCCCCTATTCCTGCTTCTTGTTCGATTGACGATTGACTAATAGGAACAATATAAATAATCAACACTGCCAAATCGTAAAATTTACGAAGCCTATAATTATCAATTTGATTATGGAAGTGTATATGAACCCGTTAACGTTTCAATTAATGAAAAATTCTCCACATGAAATAAAATGTACACGAAAAATCATGTTTGCAAATGAGTTCTATTTCTAAAATTAGTACACAAAGCCGATAGATCACAAAATATTTACCTTAACTATGATTTTATGCATTATTTAATAATATACATTTATGAAAATCAAAAAATATAGCAAACTGGATTAAAGAATCATTTCAAATATTAAATTTATTCTACAATCCTCAATCTGTACTGCAATTTATCATAAGAAAACGATTCCTACATACATACCTCTTTCTAATATAGCGTTATAAGCTCGCTTGGGTAATCTGTTGAATCTTCCAAAACTTGAGAGGAAGATTGAATGAGATCAAGTATAGACAGAATTGATTGTACTCGAACTGATCCAACAAAAGCTTCTGAGGTAATAATACCATTGACCATATGATAAAATTCAATTAATTTTGTTTCATACTTTCAGTAAGAGGATTAACTCCAGATAATACTTTCTGTGGAGAATACTTGAAGTTGAAATAAAAAACTCTGTCATCAAATTCAATATTTTCGTTCCCTTTCATTTATAGTCAATTTTTAAATGATTTCTATAAAGTCTTGGAAGGGTAGAAGAATTGTAGTTCTTTCTTTTCAATACTTTCACCAATTTTTTTTCTCATCATTTTATCCTTTGGGAACCTAAACTCATTATATGAAATAACTCACTTATAAACCAATGCGCTTTCTGTTTTCTTGTGCCTTTCCGCACAATTAAAATCAGCACAAGAATGCACCATCTCTAAAACACTTTCAAAACATATACAAACTAAACTCGATGAAAAAACGAATTGTTTCTACGCGATCTGTCAGCTAAGGAAAAGTTGAAACTCAATGTTGCAAAAACAAGCAGAATGGATCCGATATGACATACATATTCAATGCCGAATAAGCCAATAAATTGTGATATGGGTACTCCATTTTTCTGAGAAAATGAACGATCAATTTAAATTTTCTGTAATTATTCCTTCATTTTTTTTCAAGAATAGAGCAAGCAAACAAATAAATATACAATAATAAGATGGCACGAATCCACGAATTAAGCATAAAAATGCTGACTCCCGACAACTTACCAAGAGTCGATTTTGAAATGATTACAGGTTTCCATATGTTGCGTATATTCTTGGTATCGCTGTCCGCGTTTGGAGGCCTGGTTTATTGATTTTCATCATTTTTAGTTCATTTTTACTCTGTGATCATTTTCATCTTCCATCTTGATCATTTTATTTAATTCATTTTATTGTATTTTATTTCACGTTTTATTGCTTATATATACTTAATATTTCAGCTTTTCATTCCAATTTTATTTGTTCTTCCATAGATTTCGAATCATGTTATAATCATTTTAATCCTTTTAGACAATGGAAGTCCGAAGTAGTAAAATAAAATCAAACATTATTTGTTTGATAACAGAAATTTGAAATACGCAAAAATTGTTTTTTTTTGTTTCATTACTACTGTAGCGCATAACATAAGTTCGAGATCTCTGAAATAATATGGTAGATAATTGGGAACATATTTACATACATTTTCTCATTTGAACAGATTTACATATTATGAGTGACCTAGATTTTCCAAATTTGATGAATGAATATTTTTTTCTGTTCTTTACATGTAGGAAGATAATTATCATTGTGGATAGTGTTTAGTATTTGAATAGGCATATTATTCATTTCACAAAGGTCACGAAGGAAACGGTTATTCAAATACATAATTTATTGATATTCTCATTTACATACCGATGAAAAAACTGCTTTTATGATACATTCATTTATTCATACGAAATATTTTCGTGATAACTATTGATTACAGATCTTCATAGGTTAGATTAGGTTACGTCCAAAGTGAGTGGGTTTATTCAACTCTCCACCGCAACCCGCAAGGGTTTATTGTGGCTCACACATATTCACACTCGACTAAATAAACCCAGCTTCTTAACGAAGCCGATTAGTTTGTACGGTGAGTGGTCTTTCAGGTCAGATGGTAAGAGTACGGCTCTGCCGAACTCAAAAAACTCGATTCGGTCTGTTAGACATCGTAGTTAATTCCTACTGTAGTCCAACAACTGTTTGTTGTTGTGTTTATCCATCAGGAGCGACTACAGAAGGGGAGATAGTACCCCACCTTGAGGGCAGCCTCTGGTGAATCTGAACCTAATGGTCTCGCCTTGAAGAGTCGTAGTTGCAGTTCTGTTTACCAGCATGGCATAGATCCAGTCAGTTATGGTCGATTATAAATCTTTCCTAGCCAGAGACGATTCTATAGATTTATATAGTGCATTGTCAAATTTCTCCGTCAATATCGAGAAATATAGCAACCGCAATCTCCTTGTTGTCAGGGGTTTGGGAGATTTTCTCTACATGGTTGTTCAATGGTTGTTCACCAGGAACGATGTAAGGCTGATTGGACGTACCGATTTAGGGTGTGGGTGTCTCCGACCCACACCCTGCCAACCAACTGGGTGGTATATAGTTCCACGCCAAACTATCTCTATACAATTTTATGAGAATAGGTAAAATTATTTCCAATCCGTTTTGAAGAAGAGCTGGAAATATACCATCCTCTCCAGTAGATTTGAAGGGTTGAAATGACTTGATAGCCCTTTGAAATGCTGGTGCTGTGATAACCTTCTTGACGACATCCCAATCGTTCTATTCTGGGCATTTGGCGCCCTCGAAGATGGGAGGTCTGTTGTTATCCAGAGTTAGATTTCCAGGGAAGTGGTTTTCTACCAAAAGCTCTAACGTTTCATGAATGTTCCATCGGGTCGTTTAAGCGACTCCATTTCAGCAGGGGGTTCCCTAGAGAGAATCTTGTGAATTCTTGTGATGCGAGGTAAATCGGAAATACTCTCACAGAACTTCCTTCAAGACTCTCGTTATGCCTTTTTAATTTCCTTGTTGTATGACGTTAGTGTAGTTTCATAAAGCTCCCAGTTACCTGACTCTTTAGCTCCATTGAATAATCGTCTAACTTATTTTCTTTGTTTTTAAAGGCTTTTGTTTCACCATGAAGCGTTATGGTTATCTCTTTTAGTCCTCAGTGGACAGTTTTCATGATAGAATGAGATCACTGCATCACAACTGTGAATAGTAATGAATCCGCCTTCAAAGTACAATTGGAGGGAGTTTTCATACCCACTCAAATCAGTAGATTTTGAGTCACGATATTCCACTACTGGTCCTAAACTTGTTTCAATATTGAAAAGAATATATCTATGGTCTGAACAAGAAGGTTCAGTAGATACAGACCAATGGTGAATGTTGTTGCTCAGAGAATGTGAGCTGATGTTTAAGCATAACACCTCTTGCCTATGACTAGTGAGAAAAGTTGGTTCCGAGCCCTCATTAATTGCAGACAGCCCTTCTCCTAGTATATAATCAAAGAGTAAGTCACCTCTATGGTTTATATTCGTGCTGCCCCACCCTGTATGGTGTGAATTGGCGTCACATCCCATTACAATTTGAAGTTTATTTCTCTTGCTATAGTCGATAAGTTCGTCTAACAGTTAGAGGAGGTACGGTATCCGAATCTCCCGAAGCAGGCGATAACATTCGTCTTACCCTTCTTGCCCGATAGGGAAATTTGGATGGCTACCACGTCTTGGGTGCAGAAGCCTGTAAGCAGAAAATAATTAATACTCTTCCTGATGAGCAGACATGCTCTGGGTTCACCCCAGGGCACGCTATTACCTCACCAGGAATATTGCTCAGTCCGGTTACTCGGTCTGAATTTCCTGTCCATGGTTCCTGCAAGAAATCAAGGTCAGATAATTCTTCCTTGAAGTTTTTACCAAGGACTCATGAAGCGGCCTTGGCATGTTCTAAGTTTGCCTGCAAACACTTTAAGTTTTGCTGGCAAACTTAGAACTTCTCGGCCCTAGAAGGGAGGAGATAGAGGATCCTTAAGGACATCTTCACCCTCCTCTCCCAGGATCGAGGGATGAGTAGGCTCAGATGATGAGGTGATAACACCTGCTGTCTCTGAGTTGCCTGCTGGTTTTTTGGATCCCTTTGACAATACGATTTTCGTGTTCGCTTTCGAAGAGTCAAGTCCAGCCTTCTTCCCTGGTTTTCTCGAAGAGACTTTAGCCGTCTTCGTCTCCTGAGAACCAACTGTATCCCTAGCCTTGGGATGGGTGTGAGCCGCTAGTTCACCCCTATGTTTGGGTTGAGGTTTAATTGAATTCCTCCCCATAGGAAGATTTCCACTCGGCCCCGCTTTTTTACTTTAACGGATACACTAGAGTGATTCGGTTGAGTAGCTTCCTGCTGGAAGGGTGCCCGGGTTTTAGGGTGGAATAAGACCTGCCCAAATCCAAAATGTGGTCTGAAACCCAACCTCGCCAACACGACCATGGATCCATGATAACAGCGAAGGTCCGTGTTTGATCAGGGCCTGACTTTTCCTTGTGGAGAATAGTCCACTCCAAGGTTGACAGACCATGGTTCATTTTCCTCAATCTAGTGAGGATCTGGTCGAATGTCAGTCTGTGACTGCCTCCATCAGGCAGGTAAGCAACACAGAGAAGTGCCGCATTTCAGAGAAGCGCCCTCCCACGGTTACTATTAACTACACCCGCAAGCCAGTTGGCGCTAACCTGATCCTCAGAGACGACTTGTAACCATTCAGGCTGAAAATCGCAGCTCTGGAATTGTACCTGTGGCCCATCTTCTGGAATAACCTCTACAGCAGACAAAATAGCATCCTGAAGAGATTCCAGCTGATTGGCCGTTAATGAGGTAGTCGGATAATCAAGGTGCAAGATTCCCACCTTGATACCCGCGACAACCTTCCCATATGAGGGTTTATGCACGTCAGCTATACCTGACGATACCTTAGATTCAGCCGTGCAGGGACTTTTCTTCTCTGGTTTCGGTGAATCATCATTTGAACGCATACGTTTGCTAACCTGCTCATGGGGGGTTTGGTACTCCACCTGAGGTGACGACTCAGTCGTTTCCTGGCTGCACCACCAAACCTTTTTTTAGGTTCAGTAATTGGATCAGGAGTTGGAGAGTTGAGAAGGGAGGTCAGTTGGAGTCGTAAGCTCGAGATCCATCTCATCTGTAGATTCAACGTCAGAAAAAAAATTTGAATTTACTCTGTCCATAAAAGTCCCAAGAGTAGCTAGGAAAAGAAAGTCAATCACGGCAGAGCCCCGCATTATCGTGACGAAGCCATGCTACGACGAGAGGGCGCCCGGTATCTCGAAGGGTCCGTTAGAGACAGCTGATAGGAGCATTCATCCTCTTGGCACGGATACACACACCTTAGGATTGAGCCATCGTTGGGATGCCATCCAGTTAAGGAACAACAGAACCACAAGTGATTGTGTCATTCGCGTAACCAGCGCTTCCGGATGACTGCCTGAACCACTGTGTCAGCAAGCACAGTGATTCAGGCAGTGAAAGATAAACAAAGGCACCCAACCCGCCGAAACTTTGAGGTAGTATCCTTCGTGCTCACAGTTAACGCATATTCTGTTGTTTTTCGTTTACCAGCTGTCACATCCCTACGAACGACAACCCTCAGAAGTTGAAACTTGTGGCTGCTAAGGATTAACGAGGTCTTACCTTTCAACGTGTGATTGCTGACATGGGTTGGACGATAGCAAGTGAAAATCGATCGTTCAGATTAGGGCTTGAACCAACGACCAACACGGTAGTCAATTCGAGTGAGTGAATAAAGCACTCACGTCGAACCGCCTGGCTACCGACCGATCGCCTGGCTACCAACGAAGATGCCTGCCGCTTTCGCAGAAGAAACATTTTGTACTATAAGTTCCATTCGACCACGATCTAGCATCGCGGATTTTATTCTCTCTAATCGTGACTCCGGCCGTGAATGCCTGTTCTCCTAATGTGCAAAAATGGCTTGCTTACCTATATTGTTCTCGTGATGCACTGTTTGTAACCTTTGGTGTAGTAATGATTAATACTGGAGATTTATCCCAACACCAAACCTTTATTATTAACACCTCAACATGTGTTTCAATCACTAAGTGATCATCTTCAAGAGGAAGATCAAACTAACTTAGTTTCATTTTAATTTTTTTTGCGGGGCAAAAACTGAAAAATGACGCCCCTGCTCACTTATATTTATTTTTATCTATATCATCTTTATAATTTCAGTTATGAGATGTCCACTTAGTGATTGACATTTTGACACTAGCGATCCGCCTGGCTCCGCGCGTGTGCAATGCTGGTACTAAATATAAATTCACACAACGGAAATTTGAGGGCATGGAGAAACAGTGATTAAAATATTATTTTATTTTATGGACGCACCTTTTTTTCCACGGTTGGCGCTCCAGGTGGTATATTTAAAAATCCTTTTTTATTGCACATCTACAACATAAAACACAACCTGCAGTCTGAGCTTATGATGTCATCACCTGAAGACGATTGTGAATACTAACAATCGAAACGTCGTGACGTAACTTATGGCTTATAATCTCCTAATTTTTTATTTTTCCATTTTTTGTTTGATTGCTCTATTTTTACTTGTATTTTATTTCCCTGTTTTTTCATTTCAGGGTTTTTTTTGCTTAATATAGTTGTTATTTCCAGTTATTCTTTTTTAATTTTTTTTATAGATTCTTTCAGGGATTTTGAAACATTTTTTCATTTGTATATTTCACTTCATTTCACTACATTTTTCATCAAAGGTATACTATACGAAAAACTGACATTTTACAAATTATATCAAGTTTTATCAATTATTGTAACTACAAAAAATTCATTTATTTACGTTCACTTACCCAAGATTTTTCAATATGAACAATAACGTCTAAATTTTGTATTGAATAGAGGAGTCCAAAAGATGTTCAAAATGACGACCATTTTCTGCATCACATAGTCAGTCTTTTTTTAAACTAATTCTCTACGCGTTCCAGCATATCCTCTGGGATTTTCCTGAAAGCTCTGGTGATTCTTCGTTTCATGTTTCATATAGATGTTGGAGGAGTTTGGTATACCCCCATAAAAAATCCATTTTGGTCAGGTCAGGTGATCTGAATGGCCACGCCACAGGCCCACTCCTACCTATTCATTTTTGACTGAAATGATTGTTGAGGTATTTCCGTAACTCAGTTTTAAAATGTGGTGGTACACCCTCTTGTTCCATATGGAACCCCGTTCAATAAATTCGAAAACTCATGCCGAAAAATGTTTACATATTTTCTTCCAGTGAAAAAAATGAAAAAATGTTCTGTATATTTGTTAGGCCGGAAACTTTTCAGACCACTCTGGTACTATATTGTAACGAATCTGAAGCCGCCCCTGATCGATATGCATGACGGCCGACTCAGCGAACAAACACATGACATCACCGCGAAAGAATGCAGTCGGGAATCGCCGAAAGGACCGTTACCGATATAAGCCCAGCTTCCCGACCCAAGAGGGCAGTTCAGAAAGTGAACCGAGCGGCTAAACAAGAAATTCAAATAGTGGAAATAAATTAAGCATTAGTTGCTAAGTGTTGTAAATGAATTAGTTTGTGATTAGTGAAATATTGTTGGAAATAAATTTGTTCAAGACAGTTAATTCATTAATTTGTCACAATATGTTCAAAAGTATCATTTCAGTGAAGGAAAATGTGAATATNCAATATGTTCAAAAGTATCATTTCAGTGAAGGAAAATGTGAATATAGCCACTTTCCCAAAGGTTATCACATTTTTCAAAAGAAAGAATATTGGTTATAGAGTAAATAAATCAGAAGTCTTCAATAACGAGCAGATCAACATCTTCGTTATGGAAGAAAATAATGAAACATATCCTATGCTAAAGATATTTTAACAAAATATTTCGATTGTAGGATGTAAAAGTATCTACGTAATCGCCTACGCGTCGTCTTAGAATTTTGTTTAGTGGTACCAAAAAAAAACAGTATTTTCCAGACTTGTTAAGACTTAAATCACTATTCTGTATTCAATGGACGGATTGGAAAATAATTGCTAGCCTCTGTTTTTTTCTCACATTTTCTCGAACAGTTTTTCTTACTGGAATGTTTCGTATTTCTCCCATTCTTTGTGTATTAATAAGGAAGTGGAAAGTTTCTTTTGAGATGGAAAAATCTGTTGAGTAGGTATTCGAGTGATTGACTCTTGAGGTCAAAAGGAATTTGTCCAGTAATATTCTAATAGGAACATAATATCTTTCACAAATAGAATCATGGAGACATAATTCTTCTTGTCACTATTAAAAGTGTTAATGAGTTACCCACATTTGAAATTCTAAACATGATTTATAATTGAAGAAGATACGTTTACATGTATCTATGGTATTTTTGTATGAAAAAATATTTTTCATCTCATAATTAATTACCTTTTCAAGCACTGATAGAAGACAAACGCGATAAACTGCTTTCACTGCGGTGCATAGATAAGTATGAAATCATTTGAAATAACTGGACACTATTTCATAAAAATAAAAATAAATGAATGTATCATTTATTGGAAACTATTGGGATTAGATATAAAAGCTTTCATAAAGGTGGCCACAGACTTTCTGTTAGCAGCGGCGGACGCTGTTTTATTAAGCAAAAAAAAGGAAACTAGTTCAACAGCCAACAAAAAAAACAGTATGGGTGAAAGAATGGCTTTTGAAACGCTCAAAATATACTCATATTAATCTCCTAGAAGAGTTACGCCTAGAGCCTGATGATTGGCGGAATTACCTCAGAATGGATGAAGAAAGTTACATCACACTATTAAANAAATGCCTTCGGCATATTGTCCAATCGTTTTCGAATATTTCACACAGCAATTTCTGTTAATTTAGAGGCAATTGACAGAATTGTTATGGCAACCTGTGTTTTGCATAACTATTTAAGAAGAAAACGTGGAATTGTATACGCACCAGATAATAATTTGTACAAGGAAAATACGGACACGGGTACTATTGATTGGGGTTTACAAGCAACAGATTTTCGTCAACTACAACAAACAAACCAAAGGGTGAACAACGATGCAAAACAAGTCAGAGAATTGTACATCCATTACTTCAATAACGAAGGTGCTGTAGAATGGCAGCAACGAATGGTGCATTAATTTCAAATAATTTTGTAACAGTTTTTCTACTTTGTTTGACGTAATAAATGGAATTATAATAATTGTAAAATACATTTTCCTTACCTCACTTCCATCATCAACTTCTTGCTCGCTTTCACTCTCATTTTCTCGATTTTCATACAAATTGCTGACTGACTCTCGAGGCATTTCTTGATAATTTGTGAATAACAATAAGTCGTAATACCATAAGTGTGTTACGTATACGTCGTCTGCTCCTGTACCTGACCTTTTTGACTCTTCAATTTTCTTCATTTCTCTTCGGAAACTGCCGCGTATGCTATTTATTTTAGCCGTTACAGTTTTTTTTGTAGCATTCGGTTCAATTTCCTGGAGTTTTTTCAACAAAACCATGTGAGCGCTATCTTTTTTGTTTCTGTCTTTATAATCACGACTCTTCGTTTTCCATAAACACGGAAAACTTTTATGTAGCTCTATAAAATCAGTCATAAACGCTTTAGAAAAATGTCTTAAATCTGATGAAATAATTATTTCTGGACAGAGTTTATTACAGTAACTGATCAACCCAAAAAATCCGTGAGACACTGAACTGGACATGTATGCGCACTAAGCTTCATACTTGGCCACACACCGACAATCATGTTTGCACGCTCAAACTTGTGCATACATGAATTCCGGTCGAATTGGAAAACTTGTGCGACGTACATGTTTGCGATTTTTTCACCACACACTGGCAAACATCAACGTGCAAGCATGTATGACACACATGTATGACGCACATGTATGCTAGTCTGTGGCCACCTTAAAGGCAATATTAATATTGCCTTTGATCTCTGATGACACTGATATTGATTAAAATATAAAAGTTCAACATCCCGACATCTGTCGAGAACGTTTGAAAATGAAGGAAACCAAAGAAAAAACTGCAAGTATCGTTAGAGTTTTTTCCAATTCTGATGACAGAGCCAGATTTCGGACTCCATACAGTTATTTATCTTAACCTCTAGGCAGATTTATTAAATACGATAAGTTAAGTTGAAAACCTTTGAAAAACAAAGAGTTCATTGAAGCTTGCTTGTTTTACTTTAGAATCAAAATATTCCTGGTGTAGAAGAAATGAATTTCCAAGTTGGATATATTCTTGAAAATGAGAAAGGGTTACATCTTTGAGAATTTTTAATATAAATATATCATGATCAGATTTAAAAAATGTGTGTGATATCAAAAACCTTTATAATGAATTCAACAAAATATTGATAGGGATATATCGATTTGTTTTCAAGATTATTTTCATTCCTCAATTCTTAAATTTCTATAGTTGAGACAGTTTATTCAAACTGAAAAGGTATACAATTAATGAACAGTTATCAAAGTGAGATTGAATTACTGATGTGAAAGCACTAATTCTTGTTTCAAGAGAAACATTGCCAGATATTCTCGAAAAGAAGTGCAGTTTTTTATATATTTTTTTTGGGATATATTCAAATTGCTCTTTTGAAAACAGTTTTGTGGTCTAGCTGAAACCTTAGATATTTTGTACATTCAAAATAAAATTCAATGTTCCCATTTTCTACTGAGGCGTTTGGATTATTTATGCTAATTTTTGAGTGTTTATATTTCGTAGTTATAACTATAGCCTCAGTCTTCATCGCGTTCAAATTCAATTTATTTATTCATATATGTATCAGTTGCTCCTAATGAAGAGAAATACAGTTGAGATTCTACCAAATACGAAATGAGGTATTATAGAAAGAAATATTATGAAAAAATATAAGTCAGTTATCTTATTCAAATTCGTTTTAAGCATTCGCTTTGAGCATGGTTACTGATATCGACATCTCATAACTGTGTTAGTGGGGCAATACCGTTTTCAATTTTGTCAATAATATTAATTTAAAAACAAATTCGAAAGGAAAGTTTTGTATTGGGAAAATCTGATTTGTTCTGTATTTAGAATAAGAATCGACTATGTACATACATTTATAGAAAGTTAACTAATGATGTCAATTATCAAGTGGCTAACAAATAGTCACATCAGTAATTTGCACCTTTGGAAGTTCGTCATAAAAAAATTTGTAGACTTATTGTTAGAAGTGTTAAAATCATAATTGAATAGATAATAAATTTACGATAAATATTAAATTTTCGAAATGAATTATGAAACTTTTGGAGCACACACGAACTTGCCCATAATGTAACTTCAGTTGAAAAAAGACCAAATTTTTGGAGTGTTTGATCTGAAAAAACGAGTAATCACTTATCAAATTATTTGAAACTTATATTTTTACGTTAACAATGTACCTTCAATAAATAAGTAACCAATAAGTCGAACATTTATTTTAGTATCTCAAAGTTCTTCTTAGCTTTTCACTTCTCCATCAACGCATAAAAAGTAGGGCACTTCCAAAGAAAGAAAAAAAATAAAATCAAATATAGCACTTCAACATCCATGAAGGACTACGCCAAAACACATATTATAAATATATACGAAAAATATCTTTAGGAAAGAACTGCTTCCGTTTATAAACATTAAATTTCATGGAAATCACTTTTTGAATGGATTTGAAACATACATACACAGAAACTCTACACAACATAATATAAAAAGAGTATATATATGAAATTTCTTAGAAGATAACATTTCTCTAGGTTTACTTCTCGAAGTTTCGAGTGGAAGCATCAGTCTTGAAATACTTATCGAAGCAGCTCTTGGATACCTTTTGAAAGACTCGTTTTTTGCAAAAACTTCAAGACTCAAATCTGCTCGGTAACAATGACAGGTTGCAAAAATGGTCGTTTGGTTAATTGAAAAGAAAATATGTTATAAGGAGAGATAAGTCTTTTGGGCGAAAACCTTTTTGGTTTTATACTTCTTCCATCAATATATAAAAGTGGGAAACTCCCCAAGAATGTAAGAAAAATTTCTTAACAAATATGTGTACCTAGATCATGCACATACGTTTCCTTTAGATACAAACTGGAAGAAACAACATTCAATTATGAACATTGGTAATAATCACAAAATATTTGAAACTACAGTCTGTTTCGTTCCTTAATTTCACGTGTGTCACTTGTTGATGTTGGATCAATGTTGGATCAAATTTGCCCATGACTGGACAAAAGGTACGACTGAATTCACCAAACAAATAATAATGAATGTAATTTCACTGCCAGGTATTTTTATATTAGGTACAGTTCTCTTCGTTTTACTGGTGAAGAGACAACTCGGTGTTTTAGAAGACTTGAATTATATAAGATTGGTTGATAAGTGGAATTTGGAACATCTGGTGTATTGAAAACACTTTTTCCTCACTACGAAAAAATACTGATCGAAAACCACTTTCCTGGAAGTCTGACTTTTGATAACAACAGATATTCCCTCTTTGAGGTCGTCAAGAAGGTTATCACAGCATCGGAAGTTGAATGGGCTATCAAGTCATTTCAGTCCTTCAAATCTCCTGGAGAGGATGGTATATTTCCAGCTCTTCTTTAAAACGGACTGGAAATAATTTTATCCATTCTCATAAAATTGTATAGCGTAAGTCTGGCATGAAACTATATACCACCCATTTAGTAGGCAGCAAGGGTGGCATACAGGCTGATTCACGGTGGACGGCACATTAGACATTTCTGGTGAAACACATAACGGATCACTTTTAAAATTTGATGGGGAGCATTCTCTACTGAACTGAAATATTTTTGCGGTGTTGCCACTTCCATTTGAAAGTAGTAACTACTTTGATTTTTCAAAGGAACACCCTGTATATAATATCATTTTTGGAATCTACAACAATTACCTGACAACTTGTCTCGATATTTCTCTATATCTATCTGTTACCGTTTTCGAAATATGAATCAATTTAATTTTTTTCTTTGAAAAACGACATCTAAAAATGCTGATATCTTTGAGTTAAGGAGTACTATGATGGCGAAACTTGGATTGGAGTTATGTGATACTTGGAGGCTTCCTACACTTCAGCGTAACCTCCGTTACTTCAATACAGGGTGGTAAAAAATACAGTTTTTCATTTGCTTGAAAAAGTGACTGAAAGTTGATTATTTCGAATGGAACACTCTGTGTATTATTACAAATTAAAAAAATTGTTAAAATTTGTTTTCTTAATATGTATACAGCGTGACTCTCGGTCGATGGTAGGTTAGACGTTTCTGGAAAACGCAAAGCATGATTTTTCTGAAAATTTCACCTCTCACATTTCCTTACCTGTTCTATCGATCTAAAATATTTTCAGCATTGCGGCATTGCCACTTCTATCAAAAAGTCCTAGCAATTATATTTTTTTAAATGGAACACCCCGTAT